>VWZO01016890.1:630196-908895 GCA_013396975.1 Bucco capensis | reverse complement strand
AGTGGGTGGGAGGGCAAAGAGCCACACCTGGGGAAGGAGAGGGTGGGCTGGGGAGGGGAGGGGTCTGCAACTGAGCCCAGGTGCTCTGTGATTTGGGGGAAAAGAGCAAGAAAATGGGGTGGGAAAGGGGAGATGTGGGCAGAGGAGGGAGATAAAGTGAGAGAGGTGTCAGTGGGGTGCATCTCTGGAANACCCCCCTCCTGCATGGAGGAGGAGGGGAAGCAGCAAGCTGAAAAGGAAAAGAAATCAGGAGATAATAGGAGCATTCCCAACAGAAATTTGAGGGAGGCAAGTCAGGCTTTGTGGCTTGCCCATGAGGGGCCAGGCTCTGCCTCTCTCACCACTGTAAGCAGCTTACAGCAGCAGCGTGCATTTTGCAGCTCAAACATCTGGCCCTTCTCCAGCCAGCCTTCCAAAAGCAAACTTCTCTGCTTGGCCAAGAGAGAAGATACCATCAGCATATCCCCAGGCAGCTCCTGCCCCACCACCAACACCACTACTACCCTTAAGCCATCCCAGAACCTCAAGTGAGACTCTCACCCAGCCCAGGTGGCATGCAGAAGAGCTCATCCTCACTGAGGACACACAGCTAACATCCATGGAGTGATGCCGAAGTGACCACCAATTCTCCTCCTGCTTCTGCCTGCCTAGCTGGCTGGGGGGCCACCAGGCCCCCCAGCCTTTCTTCCCCCCCTTCCAAGCAGGGTGCACCCATGGGGAACTCACCGGTGATGCCAAGAGGAGTCTCCTGCCTCCCTCAGCCCGGCTGGGCGCAGCTGAAGCTGCTCCCCTTCCTCGGGAAGATAAAGGGGAGTGGGTGGGAGGGCAAAGAGCCACACCTGGGGAAGGAGAGGGTGGGCTGGGGAGGGGAGGGGTCTGCAACTGAGCCCAGGTGCTCTGTGATTTGGGGGAAAAGAGCAAGAAAATGGGGTGGGAAAGGGGAGATGTGGGCAGAGGAGGGAGATAAAGTGAGAGAGGTGTCAGTGGGGTGCATCTCTGGAAATATTCGAAACCTGACTGGACACCATCCTGTGCAACCTGCTCTAGGTTCAACTGCTCTGACAGTGGGGCTGGACTAGATGATCTCCAAAGGTCCCTTACAACCCCTAATATTTTGTGATTCTCTGATTCCCTGCATAAACGTCATACAAATAGTTTGATTGGTTTAAACAGTCTGTTTCCATGCTTCTGAAAGGTTTCTGCCTCACCTGTGTCAGTAACCTCCAGACTAAAACTTACAGCACTTACATGTCAAAATCAAATGAAACCAATTTTTACTGTCCTTAACATGTCAAGCTAGAATTTTATGGTGATTCTGGAGCTGTTATTAAAGTTATGCCAGCAACACAAACTGAGAGAAGGTCTTGGAAGTGGGAAACTTAGAGCTCTCCCAGAATGAGTCATCCTCACTTTTAAGCCAGAGGTCCAGGCTTACGCAGGGCTGATGTTTACACTGGTAGTGAAACTTGCCTAAATCTGCTGCCTGTGTATATAGCATGTACTGTACACCTCATATGCACTACAAATACTTTACAGCTTCAGCTGACCTCAGAAGCTGTCCAGCCCCCTCTGGGAAGTTCTACTGAGCTGCAGGGTTTGCTCACAAGTCTTCCCAGTAGGCCTGTCTGTGCGTACTTTTTGTTCAGAACATCCTTGAAAAACATGGGCTGTGAGCAGATGCCACCAGCAAACACCAACCTCACCTCACTTGCTCCTGATTTTCTTCCCTTATGTACCTGAGTTATTGTCCCTGTTGCCCACTCTTAGAAACAAGCCCAGAAGAAGATACAAGACCAGTTCTGAGAAGGACCCAGCTCAATGGAGATTATTGCAGTGTTACAGTCTTTCACAAATGCAGCAAAAGTGACTTAACAGTTCGTCTGGGTGAGGACAGTTCTCAAAGTTGATCTGAAGCAAGTAGGTCAGTAGACTGGTAGACCCACCTTTAACACAATCTGCACAGGCTTTCAAACATTAACACCTCATGATTGCTCTCAGAGAGGCTTCATTCTCTGCTTAACATCCAGAGTGTATACTGAGAATTTATAATAAAAAATATAGTATATCTTAGAGAAGCAGACACTCCTAAATACCTGAGTTAACCTCAAGTGAGGTGCACCTAAATATGAAAACAGGTCAAATCAAAGCACCTTATTGTGACCACATCTGCTTTGCTGTTAAGGCTTCCCTGTAATATGGAGCATTTTCAAACTTCTCCCTTGAAAACTATACTCATTCTTATTCTTATTTCCCCCACTGCCCTGATGCTTCCCTTCAGCAATAGTAAATTCTGTTTTCTTCCTTCTTTTGTCTGACTCCTCAGCAAACTCTCATTATCCCTCCTTGCTTTTCCACAAAACCTTGAAAGACAACTGGGTGGCAAGTAGTTATTGTAGATGCCTATCATGGGGTCCATTGGTTCTGTCAGCTATTCCTGCACCACTTTGATGTTGTTGAAGTCTAATTCCTTGTGCAAGGGGGGGCTCCACTCCCCAGAGCACATTGTGCATCCCAGAAAGAACAAGCTCTGATTGTGCTACAAGTCAAAGCATAGCAGAGATTCTGCTGGGGCTGATAATGGGAGCCTCAAAGGTGGCTGAGATCAGAGGCTAAGGAGGGGAGGGAGAGAAAGACAGATGAACCATATTGGAGTTCAGTGGTTGAGAAGAATAGCCAGGCTCAATTGGAGGATGGTGGAAAAGAAAAGAAGTTTCCATAGAGGTGGTGAAAAAGAAAAGGAATGGTGTTTTATCAGTTCAATAAAGGGCTGGGATTTTTCTTTGAGTGTTGACAGACCTTCTGGTTTTTGAACCGGTTCATTGGCTTCTAGCCCAACATTTATGCTCCAAGGCAAGCTACTGCTTAGAGTGCTTTTGTGGCAGAGAGAACATGTTAAAAATACTGTCATTTTAGGATTATGAAATTACTTCAGTATGGGTAAAAATGAAGAATTTATCTCTTTCTTCTTTCCGTTTCCTCCTCCTCCCTCTCTTCCTAAGGGCAACTAGCTGCATTTAGTTAGCTGAAAATCAAACAACATTTTTTTTCTGTTTTAGAAAATGTTTCCAGCTGGGGAAAGGCTTTTGAACAGAGGCAAGGCCAACAGCCATTACAGGGGCAGAGTGGAATAAGGGATTATGAAAAGGTTACTGAAGAGTTGAGGAAATTACATTTAGAAATAAAATAAGATCAAAAATTCTTTGAAAACTAGATTTTAAAAAATGAATTCAGTAGGCTTTTCCTAGCTTTTCATTGTAATTCTTTCCATGCTCTATATCTGTTACATGACATATTTCTGTGTAATTGTATGCCATTAACCAGGTGTGTTGTGAGTAGCTGTGTTGACTTTCAGGTCCATTGAATTTATCCAACAATAAGGATATGGCAACATACACCATACTGTGTAATTAATAGAAACCTGAGCTGTAAAACAAGACTTCAGATTTAAACCTCTGCTTTTTTGGAGGTGACAAGGTTTGAGATTCTCTTCTTATCAGCATTCAATAGGACTGCAAATGAGGCAATTAGTTGCAATTGAACACATATAAAGAAGGTGAGAAAAGATGAATGTAGGCTCTTTTCAGCAAAAAATAACAAACTTATTTCACTACAATGATAAGGCAGAGTTTAAAAGATAGCTGACAAAGAGTTGGAGTGAATAACAATCCTCAAAAAAAAAAATAATCCTTTGAAGTTCAGGTTGTTTTTAGTTCTTTCCTTAGCAACTTCCACAGTGCTCTAGAAATCACTCTGCACTTTCTAGGTCCTTGGGATGGGATCATTTGACTGCCTGTCCCTTAGGTCTGAATACATGCAGGGAGGAAGCCAGACTTGATAGGGATCTTTAATAGTGAAATATAATATATATGTGAATGGGATGAATAATCAATTGTGTTCCATTTCTTACATTCTATTATATATATATATCCCTTTGCCTCCCTTCAAAGACTTTTCTTTGCAATATGGTGCACTTGTTCTTCAGCCTCACTTCCGGAGTAGTCTCTTTATGATGGGGTTGTTAGCAAATATTTTG
Organism: Bucco capensis; assembly: GCA_013396975.1. Classification (NCBI taxonomy): domain Eukaryota; kingdom Metazoa; phylum Chordata; class Aves; order Piciformes; family Bucconidae; genus Bucco; species Bucco capensis. The sequence goes on along the minus strand of VWZO01016890.1, from coordinate 904,862 downwards.
GATTTAAACTTTGATATATCGGGCAGGAAATGGCAGGCCCATTTGAAAAAGAAAAAAATAAAAAACAAAAAAACCAAACAACTAACCTTGAGAATGTCTCTTTAAAGTTTTACTGTGGCACTTTTGGTGTGGTGCTTTAATTCATGTCTACACAGTATCTGCTCTGGCAGGTCAGCCCTTCTGAGTTATGGTGAGCCAAATTTAAGATCCAGAGACTTAATTCTGTGAGTGGCAGTAAATATCATCCATTAACTACAGAAGAATTAATGGCACTATTGAACTAATGTGAACTAGGATTTCTAGGAGATATACAGTTGCACAGGAGGGGCACTGCTGGTACATTTTCTTATCTCAATTTTCAGCAAAGAACAACTTTTTGAATTCCTTGGGCTTGGCTTGTCAAGCAATTACATCACCAAGCAGGTCTCCTCATGCCTTGGATATATCAAAACTTGGGAGGAAAATGTTATTTATAAAAGAGTGACAATATGATACATGATTGCATGGTTCTTTGAAGTGATATAATGCAGGTGGTTGCCCCTGGTTTTGTCTCCAGCAAGAACTACAAGCTGAGAGGACTGTGTGTCCCGTTGCTTGCAGAGCTATTATTGGAAGGGCAAATTTCAGCCTAATACCCTTGGATGTTGTTAGAGTAGTTATTTCACCTCAAAGTAGATTCGTGTTGTTTTCTACTTCCAGATACTGTTCTTTCTATCCCTTTCACTGGTAGACTGAAAGACTTTCTCAAATGTAGTTATGTTTGTACTTACAGGATGAAAGATCTCTCTTCCAATTTTAGCCATTTAACTATGACCATAACCATAAAAGATGATCCTATAATACCTGTTGCAGGCAGGAGACTACCTCCTACCATGCCCTAGACAGGATCCATCAAGACATTCCACTTACCCAAAGTGTACATAAACCTTCTGAATAATTTTTTTCTATATTTCTCCTAAAATATGATTACCTTGTGACAGCATCATTTCTATACTCTAATCAAAGTGTTCTTTAATGTTGTGTGTGTTATCACCCATATACACAGCTGTTAAAAAAGCACTTAGAACTCTTATGGGAGGAAAAGCACAAAATATCACATAAAACCCACAATTCCTAAGTGAAACTATCACAGAACGAGGAAAATAACCAACTGGTTAGCTGTTAACAGGCTTTGTCAATGAGATTAATATCTCTCTGTATTATCACTGTATCTGAGTCTTAGGGTGGCAGGCAGCATACAAGCATGGTATAAACTCTGCTCTGATAACTGTATCTGTAAAAGCTAGAAGAATTCTTAATTGCTAGAAGAACTTTACTTTTAGATTTGTCCTTTTCTTCAACTCTTTTATAATAATAATGTTCTAGCACTTTTTGGCCCAGATATTGTTCGCATTCAAAGATGATCCTGTATGCTGAGAATGGAAACTATAATCATGTCTCTGCATTTCTTCTAACAGCAGATGGGAAGTTCTTCCTTTCCCCTAGGTGACAGAAGTTGTTATGCACCACAATCCAGAGAAAAATCCAGTCCTGGCAGACTTCATTTCATGAAGAGGGATTACCCCCACAAGAGCTATGCTGTTGTCACCTGGACCATTCAAAAAGACCCTTTCCAAGGGTCAGTCTCACAAAAACATCTTCGCACCAATAAAACGATTTCTGCTGTTTGTAGCTTCTGGGCAGAAAAATAAGAACAGGGAGAAAGAGGCTGTTCAAATGAGGGAAGAAAATGCTCTGAATTATTACATGACTTCCTTTCTGAAGAGGAAATCCACTCAAAGAGAAAAATTACCTGCAGCTTCTCTTTCTTAAAGGTTTCCAAATTTTCGGTGATCAAAAGCAGAGGAAGCAATAACTGGCAATTGATCAGTAACTATTTATGCAGAAACCATGTGAAACTCTCACACAAGCCTTTCTGATTCTCAAGGATTCATCCTGCTTTGAGCTTCTGGAAATAGGACATTTTATAGTGTCATAGCATGCTTTCATCTGTTCATGCCTTACGTGTGAAACCAGATCTCTTACCATTTTGTTCCTCTTTTCTCCCAAATGTCTTCCCCCAAATAACAAACATGAGAGTTGTTAGGGACTCTTTTTCTTTTCTTCCCAAAATTTGCTAGTACTTTCAATTTTTCCTCGTTAAGACAGTGGGACACAACCTTCCACTCTGAGGATGTCTGTAATTAACTCAGTCCAGGAAATGATGTTTTGGTAAAAAGGTTTTTTTAATGACAATATCCTATTTGTTAACATCACCTTTGTTTAAGAGTCTTATTAGCCTCTTGAAGAGTTGCAGCTTTGTTTTGCACTTCATTGCAATGCCTTTTGACGATGATTCAGAAGTTGTTTGAGGACATGCCTACAGCTCTGTGACCTCACAGATTCCATATGACCAGGCTCATCAGTAATGATTATTCATATGAATAAATGAGTGCAGGTCTGTGTGCCCATAATTAGGACTCTGTTGAGGATTCAGCTAAAGGAGTGTTTCAGACTAATATGACTTGAGTAACATTGACTGGTCAGCCTTGGCTATGCCTTTTCATGTTAATTTTTTTTTTCTATTAAAGGTTAAACTGTATATTAAAGACTGATTGCAAGAATATAGAGCAAAAACGTGGAAAATGAGACAGCTGGAAAAGATAAACTGGCAAATTTTCAATAAACTGTGATTCTTCATTATGTAAGGTGCAATATTGATCCCAAATTTGAAATACTATAGCCCAAACTGAGTCATTTAAAGGAGAAATATATGCCCAGTTATCGTTCAGACATTCAGGAATCTCATTACATTGCAGCAATTTTTCTTTTGTTTTAATTCAGCAGCAAATTCTATTTGTAATAGAAAATTAATTTTCCTAATTATGATCTGCTACAGACATTATAATGATTTGTTGTCAACATAAATTACCAAGAGGAGTTACATTGTGCAAAATTATTTAACATGTAATCCTAATTTATAGAAAGTACAGGATCTCCTCATATCCTTTACCTTGATGTCCCTGTAAGGGAATTTCACTTGCTTAATTTATAGTTGCAGAGGAAAGATATTGACTTTTGTTATTTTAGTTTTAGTTGCATCAGTTCTTATCTATTAGCTCTTTGAATGAGATTCTGTCTTTTTTTTTTTCCCCATTTATTTATGCCTCACCAGATTATGCAAGATCCTAGCCATATTTGGCACTCACCTGTTTAAAGACTTAATCTACTGACATTTTTATCTGGTGAAATATTTTTCTTGCTTTTCTACTGGTAGATAATCTGTTAAAATTTAATCCAAATATAATTAAAGATTAAAGTTGTTATTTGAAAGGCAAAAACATTTGCTCTTAAGAAAAAGAACTATGCCAGCAACTCAGCAAAATATTTGAGTAGGTATTTAAGTAATGAGAAAGCGTAGGAATGTGATGGAGTCCTCTGTAGTGAAGGCTTTTAAGACTGATGGTTGAATAACCACATAGGAATGAAGGCATGGAAGGTGTTGATTCAGGCTGAAGGCAGAGAGCTCAACTAGATGGTCATTTTGCCTAACTGACATTCTCTACTATCCAGTTTTCTGTGTGAATAAAGTGCACTGCTGTCCTGGTTTCAGCTAGAGCAGAATTGATTCTGCTAAGGCAGTATCGCTTCCAGCCAAGGTTCCTTTAAAAGTGAGTGCTTTTATCTGAAAGCTGACAGTATTTTTTCAAAAACATTAACAACTTCTAATAGCTTAAGCCTAAAATGTTTGGATTACAACTAACAATTGGAATGTAAACTTCCTGTGATTCCACGAAGAAGTCAGGAGGGGTGCAGGGTGAAAGCCTTTGCCTATGAGGAAGGAACAAGTAAGACAGGTGACCCCAGACTGACCAATTGAGTATTCCATTTCATACATGTCATGCTCCATATAAATCCAGGAGGCAGATCCCTCTGCTTCCTCTTTCGCTTTCCCTTGCAGTCGTGCTGTGGTAATATTGCAATCAGAAGGGAGAGCGGAAGGGCTAATCTTGGTGCTGGCTCTTTATCTATATTTGTATATATATGTCTGCTGTTGCTGCTCTCTATTAAAAGTAGTTGAAGCTACTCTGCCTTTTCCAATCCACAAGTCTCGCTATTTTACTCAAACCGTAACAACTGCAGAAAAACAGCTAGGCAGTGTTTTGAAAATTGAACTCAGTCTGGCTAAGGAAAAGAAACTGAAAATTTTGCTGCTGTGTAAATGAGCATGGTTTAGTGTGACATACTCAGTGTTGAGTATAACCTCAGAAGAAAGAAAAGCCTAAAAATATAAATCGAGGAACTGAGATCAAAGGATATTAATATCTTGCATTCAGTTTATATTAACCAGAAAAAACAGGAGAGGGTAAGTGTTTATTTGTTCGCCCATGCCTGGAAAGCAGCAAGTCCTGTACAAATGGATTACATGAGGAAGAATGAGTGAAGGGTTCTTCTGTGAGAAGTTATAAATTACATGAATTCTAATTTAATAGGAGAATAAAGGGAAGATTTAATAAGAATTTATTCTTGTTTTTTATAGCTGTTATCCAGACATGAAAGTAAGATACAGTCCTCAAGGAGCCATCTGGAAAATAGTAGACACCACAATGGAATATTCATGAATCATGATGACATACAGTTGTGTTTGCTAATTTTTATACTGAAAGCAGAAAAGCTATTTGAAAACAAAAGTCATGGCTGATGAGTTTCAATCCTTAATTCAGTTTCTTTTAATTAAAAGCTCAATAGACAAAAGCCTACAGTAAGTTTATCTTCTGGACTAACAGAGCACAACATTTCATTTGTGAGAAGTAACTCAGAGGACTGCAAAATAACAATAATTAAAAATTTAAGAAATGAAACAAGCTTGTTTCAAGATTTTTGCATTCAGTTTAACCAAACATGGTGAAGTATTTTGTATATTTCCCACAGACCTTGAACCAAAACCCTAATCAGTGCTTAAACCTAGTGTTGAACTTGTGTTTATGACTTGCAGCTTATTTTGCACTGGATGCACTGATGGTGAGAAGCTGGGTGGCATAAATCAGAATGTCCTCTCCACCACTGAAGAATATCAACATAAACCTGCACAGCTTTGATTTAGCGACAATATGGGCCAGTGAAAAATTTCTAATCTCCCAGCAGAGAGCACTTTTTTTGTTATTTCTGTCTTGTTCTTAAACAGAAAATGAGAGTTAACATGGCAGTAAGAAGCCACCATTAGGGACAAGGTCCCAAATCTGTTAGTGACCACACAGACTACTAACACAGAACTGGCCTCAATATCAAGTCATGAGGAAAACCACTTGTAACCCCAAAGACACAGTGACTGCTGGTTTTCTTCTTTTTTTGTGTGTGTGAAAACAACCCAGATAATAAGGAAATGAATCAGAATAAATCTCTGGGAAGAGTAGTGTGAACAGATAAGTTTAGCTTTCTGGTGAGAGATTAGGTTTGAGGCAGGAAAACACTAAAAAACCAGATATTGTAAATAGGATTTTGGGTCCTTCTTCTGGTAGAAGGTGAGTTACTAGCTTCTGGGGCTGGGGAAGAGACCTGTGTAACTTTTCAAACTCTGAACTGATTCTATTCAGGAATCGGTTCAGGATTCTATTCAGGAATCAGTTCCTTTATACCACTATCATCCAGTGACAATTTAATATCCTCAGCAGACTTTTTTCCTTGCTGCCTGTGAATTCATTTACACTCAACTTGCCACATATTTTTCTATCTTTAAACACTAAAGGGAAGAAAAATTGCCCAAAACTCAAACTGAGCTGATACTGGTAAAACCATCTTACCCACTGCAGAAGACACATTCACTGAGATGTTTACTTGAGTGCTCCAAGTCCCTCCATCCTTTCATGCCTGACGGGCTTATGAAGCCAGTTGGGTACAGCTCTCTCTGTGCCTTGATTGCCTCAGTAGCTTTTCAGCTAATGCTGCCTCCCTCTGGGTTTTGAAGCATGAAAATATTAATTACTCATTCATAATGTAAACAATCTGTTTTTATTTTATTCATTGCAGATTTGCCTCTAAATCATTCTATTTCTGCTGTCTTTCAGTGTGTATTTTATTCTGGCATAGGAAATCATTGGTAAGCTGGCAGAGTTGAAGATGACTCAGAGGAACTAAGAAGTGTTTTCATTTTGGGTTTTTTTCTTCCCAACATAAATATTTTTACCCTTTTAAGAAATCTGCTTACTGGGAGTACCTCCCCAATTGCTCAGTCAGGACTGAAGGCACATACAATACACCTCACATTAGAGATAATAAAAAAAGAATACCTGAGACATTTCATCTACTCAAGTAATGTCTATGATGTAAAACTCATTGATGACACCCAAGGTGTCTTGCAGAGATAAGGTGATGCTGTCTGCCCATATTTTTAGGAAGGAAAATTTTGCTGTTTCAATTTAAATACATACAGCAAATGCATTCATGAGGACAGCTGCTTTCTATAAAGAAACACAGCTGGAACTATGTGCTTGCATGTTAGGTAATCTATTTTACATTTTACAAACCATAATTTAAGAATAGAATGCCAATTTCACTCTTAGTTTCCAGAGGATTGTAAGCTTGCAGGACACATGGTGTCCTTGACCAGCATTACACAGCTAGTGAGGCGATCACTAGGCAGAGATGTTGGTTTAGGATTTCAGACTAAAAGGAAGGAAATTTTTATCCCTCAGTTTCCTTGAAGGAACAGTAACTCAGGATACCTCAACAACTTTTTCTCAAAGAAGAAAGTTAGATCCTTGTTCCAGACTGTATCTTCCAAAGTTAACTAGTCAGACCAGAGAGAAAAAGTGGTGCTTGTTGTAAACTTTCAAGGTGCTACAGAAAGGTTAGGGTGGCTCTTTAACCAGATAGGCACATGCTGGGTGTTGATCTTGAACAGATCAGAGAAGCTAGCTGCACTGTTTTAGAACAGAAGTGCAGGAGCTGAGTACTCAGTGATGCTCCTGCCAATCCATTCCGTCCAGCCAACACACATAAATAAGGAACAGATGCACCCTCAATTTAAATATATGGCCCATTGGAAGGGTGATGCAAGCAGGACCTTTGCTTTCTTGACTAGAAGGTGGTGGTGTAAGGAGGAATAGTGTTTAAGAAAAATGGGAAACTCTTCACCCCATAATAGACTTCTGAGTGCAAAAAGCTATAAATGAAACTGATATTGTTATAGCCACAAAGTGTGACCTAGATGTTGATAAGTAGAAAAAGACCAAAGAAGGAAGAAGTCTGCTGAACAGATGCAAGAAGCATGGGGAATATTAATTTTGATATACTGAACTGCCAAACCAGGAATCTGGAGAAACAAGTGCAAATAACCAGAAGTTCATTTCTTCTGCAGAAGGCTGGTGCCTTTTTGTGTAGCAGGATTGCCATTTCCAACATATTGAAAACTCAAAATTTCCCCCAACCAACTGATATCTTTCCATGAAACCAGGTTCTCTAGAAGAGGCTTTGAACTGGGAAATACCTCTCAGGCATTTTTCTCTGAGAAACAGCAATGATTACACAGTACTCTACAGACTGGTTTCCTGGTACTCCTACATGCAATGCAAAACCACAACACCTTGAGACTTGCTCAATAAGAAGCTGCTCCTAACAGCCTTGTTTATATATTCAAGATTTTCCTTCCTTCAGAAAGAATTATGCACCTTCGTTTGTTGGGTTTTATAGAAATTAAACAAATACGCATCAATATTTGAATTAACTTCATTAGATTTCAGCGTGAACAAGCTCCTGAGGTGAAGGAAAGCAACTCAGACCTGACAGAGTGCTTTTCTTACTTGTTTGTTAACTCAGACTGAGCAGCTCTCAGAGGTTGCATTGATTTGCATTTAGAAAATAACCTTTCAATGACAAATATTAGGGAATAGTATGAATATTTTCCAACACTGATCTTTACACATCTAAATCTAAAAACAGAGGCTAAGCATTTGAAGTTTGCACTGTTTCTACCTATTTGTGTTAAATGAGAGCCCACTTTTGAAAACACACCTTTTGCAACATGTAGATTCTGAAGTACCAAGTAGTGCCAGAGAAAAACATTGCACTATTTTCTGAGTGTGAACATTGAGTTGACAAGTTAGACACCAATCATATGTGATTGAAATATCTAATTCATTGCCTTGTTAGTGTGTCCTATCAGTAAAGACATATTTCATGAGGGAAATCAGTCAATCCTCCTTTTTATCTCTTTATCAACAGCCAAAGCTTCCTTTTGATTTGCTTATGTGACAACTCTGTCTGTAGCACAATATCCATTTGCAGCACGCTCTTTAGTCTAGCAGATTAATAAGTTAATAAATGTCTAGATGAAATGAAGTCCAGAACTCATCTTGGGAATAGTTTTCTGAATGTTTCAGCTTCAAAGAGCTTACTAGGTTGTCACATAATCTGATGGTTCACATTAAACAAATCTACTCAGTTACCATTGACCTTATTTGCAATAATACATAGTATCACATCCCTGGCAGTGTTCAAGGCCAGGCTGGATGTGGCACTGGGCAACATGGTCTAGTGTTTTGGCATCCCTGCTTGTGGCGGGGGGGTTGGAACTAGATGATCTTTGAGGTCCCTTCCAACCTGGCCATTCTATGATTCTATGATCTCAGATACCAGTTTTACAAGGGTTTTAAAAACCAGCCTTTGTTTTGGAGGCTCAGAATGAAACAATTTTCAGTGAAATAGTTTCCTTACATGCTTGAGCATGTGTATTAGGATAGCTTTAAAATGTTTACTCTTTGTAGAGCTTGGTCTAAGTTGGAACTGGGAAGGAATATGGTTTCCTTATTAAGATAAGAAGTAGCTAGGCCTGCCTTAATCTTTGATTGTCTTTCAGACAGAAAATAAAAGTTCTGTAGAGTCATATAGGATCTTCTGAAGGAGGCATACAGTGACTTCAATATAGGCCTACATATCTTTACCTTATAGTTCTTATTTTGTTTTGCTGAAGTCACTATTGTATTTTTGAAGTCTCTCAGAACCACATTCTCTCAGATCTGGTATTCGTATGTTTTTTGTTTCCACACACAATGGCTAGATAAAATATTAAATAACTGGGTTTTTTCACACAGGGCCTTCAATCCATGTGATTTTTACCACGTGTAAATCATCCACTGTCAGAAAAGAAAAAAAGTAGCACCATGAAACAATTCATAACTGTTAATTGAATTCATTATTGATCTAACTCAAATCCTATTCAAGGCAATGAAAAGATTTCCAGGGATTTGGAGGGCATTAGGTATGAACCTAAGGGTTATGAAAGTCTTCTACCATCTTTTTACAATAAATGCAGAATACTTGTTTGAGCTAACTTTTAGACCACAGCAGGGAGGGACAGAAGAGGAGGTAGGAAGAGCATTTAAGACAGAGAGATTTCATTTGCAATTTCAAAGCTGTCAGTGATGTCCTACTCTGTCAATTCCATTTTATATATGAAACTTTTCATTCAGCTCAGTGAATAAAATTGTACCTCACAGTGGGATCTCACTATAGACAAATGCTTGGAAACATTCAGCTATGCATTGCAAAGACTCACAGGAAAATGATACCTCTGATTACACTACAGTCCCTGGGAGGGAACAGCAGAGCTGCATTTATATATGAAACTTAGGAGGAGAAGCTGAAAGAAACGATCAACTGATTAGTGACATGGTAGCATCTAATATTAGACTCAGGAAAGGTTTCAGGAGCACATAAAGCAAGTGTTTCTCTCAGGCTGTTTCATGAATCATGAAAATGTTTCCAAAATGGAAATCCAAATTAGTCAGAAGGGACATTTTACATGTATTTAATGTAGGGCCAGAACATCTGCAGTACCAATGATCTAATTGTGTAGTCCCAAGTATTTCCACTCTTACCTATGCAGAACACTCCTTTGTCATCAGTGAATTTGATAACAAGTGTAGTTGTTTTCTGGTTGGTTTACTCCAGAGGCAGCACAGTTCCTAAATGGAGAGATTAACTATCAGCTGTGTGTGGCACTTACTCCAGCACCTCTCAGCACTACATCTTCCACCAGTATAGGCAGGCAAAAACTCCCCCATGAAGCCACACGTCCCTCAGAGGTGTAACCCACCAAATCAATGTCACCATCTTTCTCTTCACAGAGGATATAGTGAATCTTTGGGGGTTATAACTGGATGATTTGCATATGGAGTATAGCAACTCCTCCTTTTCAGTCTGGTTCAGCCTTCAGTGCCTGAGAAAAACATGGGAGCTGCAACAGAATGGGCATGGTAGCTGCTGGGGGCCTCTTGCATGCAGGGTGACTGTTCTTTGATCAGAGCAAATGCCTAGCAATCATAGCAACTGCTATTTGATTTTATGGGGTTTTGCACTGAAGCAAGGAATGTTTACTCAGCTCTGTTTGGAAAGCTTCAATAATCACCTTGAGATTTAATTTCTGTGTGCATGGAAGCGTAGCATGCAATGCCTGTTGTAAAAAGTAGCATTCAGAGCAAAGCTTCACTTGTCTGGGTTCTTTGTAATCAATAACATAATATGCCCAAACAGAAGCGGGTTTTCCCTCACTTTTGAAAAATATTCAGGATCACATAAAAGAAGTAATTTTGTGATGTTTTTGACTTCCATTACATTCAAAATTGGGCATCACAGGTCTTCTTTTGAACTGGAATTTGCCTTTTTGTCACAAGAGAATCAGTAAGGTAATGCTGAAACTGTGAATTCAAACACCAATAAAATCCAAATTTTTGTAGCTTCTTAGCTCACCCTAGTTGAAAGAAAAGTATATTAGACACTGTGATTAGGCAGTTGTTGAGACTGGACATTTTCAGTGTGTGGTATATATCTGGCCTGGGAGAAGCCAATGTCCTCAGCTAGAGTGTTCACACATATCTCTAGCTAGCTTCTACTGCAGTGTGGTGTGCTCCTTTGTATCTGTGAGCATGCTTGAATCTCTCATGCTGCACTGTAGCCTGCCCTTCATGCCTGCCCTCATGTCATGGAGAGCTAAATACAATAAACCAAGATGGACAGTAAATGACAATGCTGCCTCTCAAACAATGTATCTCCATTTCTTCAGGATATCTCTGCTCTCTGAGAATGAAATAGGCTAAATATTGGACTAAAAATATGTTGTTTGACAGAGGAGGAGAAAAAAAATCTTTTGTCAAACTCTCATTTTCGAATTCCCATCCATGTAGATGCTTTTGTAGTAAGATATATATACACCAGCTTGATCTATAGTGTAGCTACAATAATGAAACTTTATACAGAAATGAAAGTTTAAATTGGCTTCCCACTGCTGAACTGGCCTTACTTGAATTTAATTTACATATGTTATATCAAAGTGAAAAATAGAATTGTATATTAGCACTGGATTACTTCTGACTCTAATTTTTCATAACTGTTAAAGGATTTAGCAGTAAAAATCCCCTTTGAGGTACTCAAGTGTTCCATAGTAAGTGCTTACAGTTGGCTGACACCAATTCTACTTAATACCAGCAGGCAAAGAAAGTAATACGCTTTATTTCATGCTATCTGGTCTCTATTGTGCTACAATTTTAGGGCTTGTATTGCTTTCACAGTGCAATTAACTGTGACTAGTATGCCTCTCACGATGCATAGCTATGTCTGCCAAAGCCACTGAGTGACATATCAGAAAGATATATGCAGTGATGAAACCACTACCATTGAGAGACAGCACAAGGCTTAATTCTTTAGGAGGATGGCACAGTCAACATTCTAGCCATCATTTTAGATCCTGATTAAGGAGAAATTTAAGTTAGATTTTAGCCAGAGCTGTGACTCCTTGATAGGACAAGGGGAAATGGATGGAAATTGTGCCAGGGGAGGTTCAGGTTAGCTATTAGGAGGAATTTCTTTACTGAAAGAGTTGTCAGCCATTGGAACAGGCTGCCCAGGGAGGTGGTTGAGTCCCCATCTCTGGAGGTGTTTAAGAGACGGGTAGATGTTGCATTGGGGAGCATAATTTAGCAAGTTGATAGGGCTAGGATAAAGGCTGCACTGATGATCTTCAAGGTCTCTTCCAGCTGTAACTGTTCTATGATTCTATGATTTAAATAGTACCTCATGGGATGGTTTAGTCTTTCTCGTATGTTCTCATAAGCACCAAGTTAATTTCTTGGAGTTCGAGTCTTATTTGTTTCAAAGTTGTCTCATTTTCTTGGTCTGGTGTTCTACTGTTGACCAGTGAAATAATTCTGGTGAGCTCCTGAAGAACCTCCAGATATTTTCAGTACAAAAAATATGGGATGCCTATGACCTCTGAGAAGTTCAGAGGGTAACAGAGAGGGAGAGAGTTGTTATAAAATATTCTGACTGGAATTAAAAAAGTTGTTTCCTCAGTGTTTTAATCATACCTTTATGCTACAACCCTTCCATTTTTCACCCAGGGCTGTTGAAAATGTGGAGAGATTTTCAGCCAACCATCTTTGAGTGATGATGAGTTTTCAGCTTATCTTTCCTAACTATGTAGAAGATGTGCCTATTGTTCTTTCCTTTCCCTATTTTCTTGCCTTCTTCCATTTCTTTACCAGCTGCTCTTCCTTTCTGTGACAGGCTTAACTCCTAATTGTCTCTTTGGACTTTTCATGCAGCACTGAACTGCTTTTGGCCTCCTAGCTCTCTATTCTTTTTTTCTTGTTCCATGAAAAACTTCTTTGTGCCCTACCTGGTTTTCTTTTCTACTGTCCTTCTTCCTACATGTCAAACCACTTCCCTTCCCATGTTAAATTCCTTAAAGTACTCCCTGAAACAAATACCTATCTCAAAACTCAAAGGGGTAGGAAACCTCATGAATAAAAATTCGATCACTGAATTTTTTTTTTTGTCACTGATAAATTACAAGGAAAACCATTCAGCTTTAGGTTTTGTTTTCACAATAAGAAGATCTCTGATACAGATACAATATTTTCTTCACTATCTTTCATCATCTCAGTCATTCCAGCAACAGTTGAAAGTGACATGTTTTGTTCCTTTAGGGTGATATCTGGAAAGAGTTTACTCTGCTTTCTTCAAATTATCTTCACAGAGTGGTCTACTCTAATGTAGTCATACCCTCTAATACCTATGAATTTAAGAGTTGGAGACAACCCTGCAAGAAAGAAAAAGGTTGACCTAGCTGCCAGCAGAGAAACTGACAGGAAACTAAGCTTGTTACCAAAGAGAGACCTGATGATAAAACACTGGCCTCTGAACACAGGCTCCAGGATAGTTAAACTCAGTGTTCTGAATTTCCTGCTTAAAATTGCACACACATACAAACAATTTGGTTTTGCAGTGAATTGACCTTGCCTGGGTGCCATCTGCCAACCAAGCTGCTCTCCCTCCTCAACAGGGTAGAGGGGGTAAATATAATGAAAAGCCTTGTGGATTAAGATAAGGACAGGGACATCAGTTACCAGTTACTGTCACAGGCAAAACAGACTTGGCTTGAGGAAGAAGATTAATGGCTAGGCATTGGTCAGAGGGTGTGAGTTATTGCTTTGTGCATCAATTGTCATGTACTTGTGTTTTATTTCTCTCTCTTTGTTACATTCTTTTGGATGATAATTTTTTATTACTATTGCTCTATTATATTAATATTTTATTTTATTATTTTTTAAACCCTTCTTACCTCAACTCACGAATTTTACTTCTTTTTTTTTTTTTTGATTCTCCTCCTCATCCCACTGTGAGGGTGTAGGAGTGAGTGAGTGGCTGTGTAGTGCTTAGTTGTTGGCTGGCTTTAAACCATGACATCTGCATACACTGGAATAGATAATTTCTGGACCATAGTTTTTGGCATCATGGAATTTCTCTGGCCTGCAGAAATGGCAGTATCCACCATCTGGTTTTTTGGTGTTTTTTTTTTCCCTCTTTGCATTCTATATAGCTATCTCAACAATACACAAAAACTAGAGGAATGCTAGTGAGAAACTGCGGGCAAAGTGTCAACACCTTTCAGAAGCTGGCTGTTACTGTACAGTGTTTAAATCCATAGATGGATTAGAAAGTTTTGTGAAAAGCTGGTAGAAGCACAGAGCTGATACATGAAATTCTGAAGTGCTGTTTTTTGCCCTCCTTGCTCATCCTAGAGAACAAGGGGATTAAGGCACATTTCAGTGATAGCCCTTCCTGAGATTTATCTTTCCTGACATAGTCTAGAAGGTTTTTTCTTGTTATGTCTTTTTCCTTTGAAAAATAAAAGCACAGAATTGTTTGATTCAAAGTTGCAGTATATTAAAGAAGTATTTAAAACTGTTGAATCTGGCTCACATGCCAGTGTTGATGAGCCAGAGTGCTCTGAATATCACAAATGTGTGACATATTTTTCTTTGGCTAAGAAGAATTAATATTTACTGGTGTGGAACAAGAGAAACAGTCTGCTGCTACAGATCCTCATGTAATTCCTATTAAGGAATTATAAGGTTTGTACTGTGCAATTCAATGACAGCATGGACAATGTCTTTCAGGGGATATTATGTCACTCTTAAGCAGATGGTGTAGTAATTTCATTTGCTGAGACTGTTACAATACAGTACAAGTAGTTAATCCTTAAAATATAGAGAGTTCATTGCATATAATTTTGACACTCATTTCTTTTTTCCACTCCATGACAGTAATAGTGCTACATTAATATTTTAGAGGGTTTTGCTATGGCTTATATGACAGCTATGTTCTATACAGTCCTGGAATTGAGTGTAAGTTTCAGCGACAAAATAAGTAGAATCAGATTAAATAAAGCAGTCTCACCAACATGATCCTTACAGAAAAAAAGAATTTTTAAATGTAAAACAATTGCTTCTGAGTTAGCCAGGAGAGGAGATTAATTCATCATTCCAAGAATCAAATTATAAGAATATAATTCAGTCCCTTTTAAGTCAAAGCTCCCAAGGAATCATTTTTGGAGGCTGTTCAAGTAAACCAAGATATTTTGAAGTCAGTAGACTTGCTTCTATTTAAACCAGAACCAATTTAGCTGAGAATATGTTCCTGTGCATGTGAAGAGTGAATGGAAATGTCCAGATGGCTTATTCATCACAATTTATGTAAAAAATAATCTGTGTGAACTCCTTCTATATGCTGGAATAAGATTACTCTTCTCTTTTAGTTCCTGCATCTTCTCCAGCCCTTGATAACAAAGGCCTTTAGCTTCAAAAAAGCAAACCAACTGAGGCTCAAACTGTCTTGGTCATTTTGAGATACAAACTGGATAGAACTCTGCAGCTAAAAGCAAAGCCTGGGGCAATTCCCAAACTACTTGTTTCCGAGCTCTAAAAACTTCATGGTTGTCATGGACTGAGGACACAGACTAGGTCCTCTGATACATACCATGCTGCAGGTTAGAGTATTCACAAATCTGTGCTGAATTTGCTCAGCTCAGAGAACCAGACTGTGACACCTAAGGAATTAATATCTACAATACTAAATTAATTCAAATAGAGGTGGGTATCTAACTTCCACTGGTTTCTTGTGTAAAGGGAGAATTCAGGACTCTTTACCTTCACTGAACAAACTGTGAGGAAACTTTGGTAGTAAATATACATGAAATAAGAAAAACATGTACTATTCCCAAAATGTATCAGCGAACGTAGTTTCTTCTTTCCTTGTCGTTTTACAATAAAGTTCTTTAAAATATGGCCTGTATTTTCAGGTAGTTGGCATTTATTTTTATTGGAGGATCTGATTTTCTGATGGCCAAATGAATCAACTGGGAAGAAGAGTGAGTGTGATTAGCAAAGTAAAGCAGATAACAGCAGCAACTCTTAAAAGCCATTCTGCACCATTCACTAAGAAAAAAGATGTAGATTGTTTTCTGAGGAGGGAAGTGCTGTTTCCTTTCTCATGTGCACCTGCAATCCATGAGAGCTACATAAGCTCCATGTGTAACAAGTCTCACTGAACAGGGGGTTTATTTTGTAATTTAAACACTCAGGAAAACTGTTCTGAACACCGATCTAACCTATAGGGTAAACAATAAAGAACAGCCCAAAATAAGAAGGAAAGCAAGAGGAATGTTATTAATATAGAATCATGTAGAACAGAAAGGGTTCTACACTTCTTTATCGACTCTTGATGTCATTGTTCTTCATAAAGTTTTTTGACAAAGATCTGCTATAGTTCCTGCTAAAGGGAGAATTGAGAATAAACTCTGTATAGTTGTGATAACTACACTCCATCCAGACAGCTCTGGACAGAGAGCAACTCTCTATAGTGTTTAGCTTGGGGAAAGAGGGACCACTTCAACTCATCTCTGGGTTTTAGGGGTGATTTTTTGGTTTTGTTTTGGTGGTTTGTTTTTTTTTACACTGTACACTACTTTTTAAGGACTACTTCTTCAGCCATCAGTTCCTATGAAAGTGTAGTGGGCTCAGTTATCACAATGTTGTGTGCAGTAAAATTCTGCTACCATGTTTTTGCATATGCAGAGAGGATCCTATCTCTGCTGCAAGGGCAATTGGGATAATCACCTGCACTTTTTCCTTCAGCACTGGGTCCCTTCTTAGCTGATCTACCACATTTCTGCTCTGCTAAAAGCTAATTCACTTGCTGGTCATGTG
This sequence comes from Bucco capensis, assembly GCA_013396975.1. Taxonomy (NCBI): domain Eukaryota; kingdom Metazoa; phylum Chordata; class Aves; order Piciformes; family Bucconidae; genus Bucco; species Bucco capensis. Next base: position 888,342 of record VWZO01016890.1, on the reverse strand, counting down.
TTAAAGGTAAATGAAGTTCCAGTCCTTCTGCTGATCCCCCTCCTTTCAGTGTCCAGTATTCCCCATCTAAACCCTAGGTCACCATCAGTGTTGTTTTATTTCCCTCTGAACACTCCTTTTAGAGCAGCATCTGTGAAGGCAATACACCCTCTTTTAGCTTGGTTGCTCACCAGAAAATCCCTTTGTATTGTCTGCATCTCCTTTCTTCAAGCTGCAGTGGAGAAAATTGACAGCCAAGCCCTCAGAACTAGTCCTTCGTTACCTCGTACATTTGTTGTAAAGCTGCACTGTGTGTTATCTTGTGAGAAGATCACTTCTCTAGCTCTGCAGGTCTCTTGGCAGCCCTGGAAACACTCAGAAACAGTTTGCATGTACAGCAGAGGGAGGGGGATAAGTCTCATTTAAAGAAATTTTGAAGTAGTCAAAGTCATTAAAGTAAAACTGACATGTATTTAAGAAGGTTGCAAGTAAAGACAAGTTGTCTGAGATATAAATTGTCCTTCTCTGATGTGTCTTCAGTCATTTAGCAATGACTAGGAAAGACAAATTTAAGGGGGAATTTTCTATGTTACGCAGGCAAACTTCTGTGCAAATTAATTCTTATAATAATTTATGGTATAAGACAGTGCTTGTTATGGAAAACAGTCTGGTGGTTTAATTTAGGGCAACAGTAATCAAATGGATCTGGCTGAATTTGTCTTAGAAACTATAATAGATGAAAGTGATTTAGCTAATGCAGAAAATGTTGACAATATACTTAATTCTTGAAGTGTATTATTTACCAAACAAAGTAACACTAAAGGCAAATTTATTTCAGGGTACTTGACCATAAATGTTTAATGGTGTAACAGAGGTTTTATCTTTCTTCTCCTACCTCATCTGAAATTAAAGTTCTAACTGTGACTGCAGTGTTGGGGACAGGTCTCTAATTTCTGTATTAAGTTTCAAACAATACAGCCAAGGGATATTAGGGAACAGGAGGATTTACACACTACCAAAACATTTCTTAAAGGAACGCATTTTTTTCTGCTTGTTGCCTGCTGGGCAGATTGCAGGCTAAAGACTCCTACTCCAGTTTATTTAAGATAATTTTTTTAGTGGTCAGAACCTAACTAAAGCACCTTGGACCACTCCATAGGCCAATACACTTTTCCCAGCCCAACCATATTTCTCCTGATTTGGAGGAAATAGGAATGAATGGTTGCTCTACAACTCATTACATTTTGGATGATGGAAGGGAATGGACTTACAGAGATGTCCTGCTATATTCATCACCAATGACTGTAGCAGATGAAGTATGGTGCAGCAACTGAAAAGGAATGTTAACAAATGTCAGTGGATGAATGGTGTGTAATCTCACTCAGCGCATCCTAATCAAACCTTATAGGGTTTAAGGGAACCATGATAAACCCTTGATTTGAAGTGGAGCTGATGGGTTACTGTTTCTGTTGGTTTGCCCCTTTTCTTTGTGTGTGTTTTTTTTTCTCCCCGATTTTTTGATTTGTTGGATTCGGTGTCAGATTCTGGGAGATCTGTTTTCTAGGTGTAGGCACATTGGAATGGCATTTTCTCTTCAGATCCTTTAAACATGAGCTCATTCAATGTATTAGTGGAGTTTATTTTCTAGTGGTTTTCTACTTTTTCCCACATTATCAGTGTTTTTTATGTTTAGCTTACTCAGCACTGCTGCTGCTACAAAGTTGACTTAAATGGCTAGCACTTGTGCTGAAGAACACAGCTCCCCATCTGTCTGCTAAAACAGGCTTTCATCTTTTGTTTGCTGGACACAGAATATACTGCATAAAATACATGATCTGTTTTATCTTCTGTAGGTTCTTATCTTGGCCTTGACACTGCCATATCTGAGTGCCTACCAATAGTGCCTTAAGCAAGGGGCTAATCTGAATCCTCTGTGTCAGGCTCAGTCATCCTCTGCATTTATATACAGCACAGCACTTTGTTTCAGGAAAAGCACAGATAAATTCACGTTTGGAACATATGTAATGTGCTTTTTACATTGTACTGATGCTTTGATTAATGAGGGTTTGGCTTTTTCTTCAAAGCCCTTTCTGTGTCACCGAATGCGACGCACAGAGCAGGTTAGGAGCCTGAGGAAGGTCCGTGCAAATTCCAGTGAATAAAGTTCTGCCTGTGTGAAACACCTTGATTTCAGAAGCACAAAAAATATCACACAGTAACCACATGGGCAACACAGCACTAGAAATGCACAAAACCGACTGGGCAGTTGCTACCAGTCAAGAAAAAGGGACAGACCTCTGCTTTTGGGGTATGTCCTGTGACAGCAGAGGTCCCATATTAATCTCTTCCTAATGTGAGGAGCTGAAGAGCAAAGCAGGAGTACCAGGCTATTGTGAGGACTGCAGGAACATTTCCCAGGTGCTTCAGGGTGTGGATTCATGAGTCAGTTCGCTGCTGGTGAATTTTAGGAGAACTTCTCTGCAAATTGAGGCAGAAGGTGAGAAAAAGGGCAAGGGGGAGGTATGAAGCAAATGGATAATTCTGGAGAACTCTTCATAGATTGCTGTCATAGCCACATGCTGGCTGCAAAGTGAGAGATTGCTAGCATGAACAACAATTGAACTTGAGCTCAATGCGTTTCTACACTCGGACTATTCAGTTTCATGCAATAAAAGATGGGAACTAAGAGCAAAATCATGTATGATCCTGAATTAGGTCTTAAAGAAGTTAGGTATCTCCAAATAAAAATTGTGGCTAGTTGAGCAGTAGTACAGTCACAAACAAATCTAGCAATTTTGAGACAGTCTTCAAGGTGAAGTTGAAATGCTTTATTTAATCTGAATGAAGTTTTCAGGCTCTTTAACCTGCTTTTGATCTCTGTGGTTTTTTTGTTGTTTGGCTTTTTTAAATTTTAGATTAAAATGCAAAAGACTGTTTAAAAACAAAATATCACAAAGTTTGAATTTGAAAAGCATTTAAGTAAAGAATATCAGCTTTTCAGAAGTAAAATAGTTCATTTTGAAAATGATGAGGTGAGGATAATACTTCTAAGAAGCAGCTTCTGACTGCATCTGCTATGAGAGTCAGAGTATGGGACAGAAAATCTGTGTAACAACAAAGGCAGAAACACGTGTCTCTCATTTCCTTTCTTTTGGCCTGATTAGTGTTGCTACACTAATGTGCTGTGTCTTGGGCAGCTGTCTAGCATCTCTGATGGTTCTGATCCTAGAAATAAGATCTCTTCCTAATGTCATATTTGGGGATACATGAGCTTACAAGAAAGATGTTAATCAGGAAATGTGTTTCATGAGATGATAGTGTCAGACAAGAGTGCTTCATGGAAGCTCTTCAAAAATATGTTAAACCTCCCCAAAAATTCAACATTAAAAAACAAAAATAAAAACAACAGAAGCTTGCAAGGGCATGAATCCAAGCATTAAAAAATGCCAGATTTTAATTTTATTTGGGAAGCTTAATTCACTCCCCTTGTGCAAATAATCTAATCTTTACTAATGTATTTTAGACTTTTTCCACAGAATTTAAGCTCCACAGGACAGGCTGCGCTCTGTTAATGACCAACTCATCAATATTTTGTGTGATCCCACACACTCAGTGGGTGACCTTTTTTGCACTGTTCTTTGCTGCTTAGAAATAACTCAGAGCTGAGAAGCCTGACAGAGGAGCAAATTCCAGTACAATGTGAGCCTCTGCATAAGACAACATGCTCCCACTGACTCTGTGACAGCTGCTTAAAGATACATTTCCCTAGTCCCCAGCTCTTGCAGAATGTGGGTCAGGCCTTGATCTGAGGATAGAATTATTAATTCATCTCTGCATCAGTGTAGTATGTGAATACTGCACAAACATTAACTACTCAAATTATTAATTTCTACTAAGCACCTGCAATGCAAAGACAGGTTGTCACTCCAGATTTACAGATATAAGACAATTTTGACTAAAATTTCTTCTGGCTTTCATTAAATAGCACGAAATGTTCTATGCCACCATTTGCCCCGTGCAAGACTGCTGAGGGGGCTGGGTTTCATAACTCATTTAGGGTGTCTTCATGGTTGCTGACATCTACCACCTCTCACATATCACTCTGGTTCTTCTTCCTGGTCCATTTTCTTTGCCTTGTACACTTTATACCCCACTTGAGGATCTCTCTGATTTCCCATACCCTGTGCTCAGGTTGTCTTAGACTTTTCTGAAGAACATATTGTCTAGATTTGCATCTCTCCCCTTCTACTCCCTGCTATCCTAACCATATGAAAAAATTTATTGCAAATTCTAGGTCTTCTCTATTCCAAAATCTTTATCAAAGTGTCTGCAGACTCTTTACATGCCCTGCTGGTTCACTACCTACTTTTACTATTTCATCCGACTCTAGTACCTGTCCACCTTTGCCCACTTCCTCTGTCTTCTTCCAGCTCCCTCTCTGCATTTCACTCACTCAGAAGTAATTGCAACTTCAAGCCCTATGTCCTCCTCACAAACCTCCTGATTGCAGACTCCATCATTTCCATGGGTTCATTTCAGTTTTGTTGTGCCAATAGCTCACGGCAGCACCTGGAATTATTTTGGCAAAGAGGAGTTTCTGGCAGTGCCTTAAGCTCTTGATTTTGCAGCTTACTCCAGACATGGTGAGGAGGGGTGAGACAATGCTCAGAATGACACAGAGCAGCTCCAGGCTCAATCCCTGTTCCAGCCAGTGCTGGGGATGCCTTAGTGGCCTCTTCTCCAAGAAACAGGGTCAGAGACTTAGAACAGATAAATTAAAAATGTATTAAACATTGCTAAGTCTATAAATCCCTTTATATCAGTGCTGTATGCACCAGTGCTTTCTGCAGGTGAAGTAAATACTGCCTTTCTCTTCAAGAAGGAGAATGCAACAAGTCCTTACTTCTTGTATGGCATAAAAAGCCAGGTGGAAAAGGCTAGCCTGCATGAGTTTGGTCCTTTTCAGTACAGGTACCAGTTCCTAGTTTAACTGGTCTGTTCATTTAGCATAATTGTGTGAGCCAGTTATTACATGACTGTGTACATACTTATATAAAAGAAAAGAATACCAGAGCTTGAAGCCCTGAAAAAAGAGAGAAGTGAGTGCAGAGCAGAATAGTCTAGGTAACAAAGACTAATACTGACTGTATAGCAACAGTGTCCTGGAGAAAGGGGGGGGAGGTGGTTCCCTGTGTACTTGTCCACAGCTTTCAGAGCATATGAGGAAAAAGTGAAAAATGTCTTGTTTTGTAAGGCAAATCCTGAATAGGAGTTCCTTCATCAAGGCTGGAGATAAGCTTATAAAGATGTTTATGTGATTTAACCCTTCCTGAGAAGGCAGTACAGACCAGAAGGACTGTCATCATCACCGAGACAATAAAATTGTACTGAACTATTGCTGCTGTGATGGGAAGGAAATGGGAATGACAAATTAACTTCTCTAATGTATATGCAAGTGGTGTTTTGTTCTGTCTTGGATACAATCTTTTCTTATGCATATTTGGGTTAAATGCCTTTATTTCTCTTTGTTTTGCACTGTGCAAATGTTTGTCTTTACAATTCTACACACAAGCAGCGTTTTTGAAAAGTGCTATGTGGTAAAAAATGAGGGATTCAAAGTTAGAGATGACAGCTTATCTGTCTGCCTGGAAATGCAGGCTACAGTCCTGCAAACATTTCCATTTTTGTTAGGCACTTGTGAGTTGCCCTTCAATAACTTACCCAGGGTCACCCAACAGCAGTACTGCCAGACCAGAAGGAATTTTTTCCTGTGTATTTGTAGTATCCGGTCCGCCTAGAATTAGCTGAATTCCAGAGGAAATAACTTTCTAAAAAGCATGCAGGAAAATATTCACAGTGAGAGATTTACTGTACATCTTGCCTTTTTACCTCAGGGCAAATTTCTGTTTATGTAGGAATAAGGCTTAGGCAGCAGCAGTCATGGTAGTAGTTGTGTAGTGAATGCCCAGAAGCAGACTGCTATTGCTGCAACTCTGCCTGAGTTTTAAATGCACTTGAAATGTTTAGAATTTTTCATAAATTTTATTTGATCGTCTATTCAAACACCTGCAGCATACAGTATCCAATTTATGATTTATTTTCTGCTTTTTATTAAATTACAAATCTTTCTCTGGGCATGTGTTTGCTCATACAGAAACATACAGCTTTTTGAATTTTTAGATGATCTAAGATACAGTGAGTGGAATAACAGAAATCCTATTTTCTCTTAAAGCAAAAGATGGAAATTGCTATAACAGAGCAAAATGTAGCCTGAATCACTGGTCAATATTCAAATCCTGCAGGCCTGTTTTAATTAGGAAGCAGAATTGACTCAAGAAGTAATGTAAGCTCTTGGTGTAATCTTGGAAATAAACAACAACACAAAATCTCCTTGTTCTCAAATCCTCAGGCTTACCTTTCTAGAGAGTTCTTGGTTTAAGAAACACTGTCCTGTTTCTCATTCTAGTTGTGGTACTGTGGCTTTCTTTCATCTCCTCAAGCTGTGCCTGTAGTTAAATGTGTTGGGGAGTAGATTCTTCTTTTGTGGCTGTTTCACTTTACGAGAGAGTTTGAGTCTGAAAGATGTGCATGGCAAACTCCTCAATTCCACTAAGGTCTGTTTCTCTTTGGGTCAGCATTCTTGACAGCAGCCATTGAAATCTTTTGGCATAACTATATGGTCAGAAACAAATTTCAGCGATTGAATGAAGATGAATGACCTGATCCATCTGAACTTCTGGAGTCAGCAAACCAAGACTGGGAAAACTATCATACTGTCACATTTCTGGTAGTTATATCTGCTTAGGGGAAAAAAAAAGTACCATAAGGAAAACTCTTCATTTCAGCTTCCAAACTTTGCAAACATTAGGAAAACAGAGGCAAAGGAGATGAAAAAACTCTAATAATAAAAGACTAAGTGGATAGTCCAGCTTCTAAAAGCACTGTAAGATTTAAAGAACAGTTACCCTTCTGCAACTTATGAACACTCTTCAATTCCTTCCTCTCATCCCATCAGCTGAGACACTATATTATGTCTGTGATGGTGTGAAGGTTTAATTTCACTGTGCACTGTTACACTCACAGCATCACTCAGGCTGTGATGTGATGATGAAGTGTATCTCTCCATAAGACCCTCTCTGCTGGATTAGAAACTGTAGCCAAATATAACTAAATGCTCATACAGTATGAATTCATGCTGTTGGCTCAAATTTGTGCAAATGAATGAAGTTAGGTTAATGTTTTTCAGCATATTTTAGTCCACATCAGTTTTTTTCTCTGCATCATATCCAGTCTGTACAAGGCTGGATTCTGTTATGTCTGCTTTTGCACTTGGTATGGTTGCATGACAATGCATGACAATGACTAATTCAGATCAAATCTGTATTGCTGGCTCATTTATAACACATAGACCCGTACTAATTGTCATTATCAAAGTATTATCTTTGATTTATGGATCAGAAAATAAATGGTATAGAGTGAAGACTTGTGATTTGTGCTTCTGTACTTGAAGAGCATTGGGGAGAGTTCAAGAAACCCCCTGGGTATTCTTTGCTAGGGACTTAAGGACTGGGACTTAAGGATATTGATCCCAGTTTTTAGATTTCAGTGGTATTTCCTCGTTCATTTGTAAATAAGTGTCACTCACTTCACCTGTGTATCTTAGGTGCAGTATGATAAGTGTTGTCACTTTTCACCTAGCTGCAAAAGAAATATTCGTAGTTCTGTTAAGATACTTCTACTTATAATAAAACAGTTTCTAAAAGTCCCTCACACAGGGATATTGACTTGTGCTGGCCAAGTGCAGCAGAAACAAGCTAAGACACATTAGAATAATTGTCCTGGTTAATGGAGATCCAGCTACCTTAAAAAATAATTTTATACTTCCATCTAGAAAAGGTCCCCATTAAAATGTTTTTTTTGTTTCCCTCTGAGAGAATAGACTCATACCTTCTCCTCACTTCTTATCTGAAATATGTGACATTTCAGTCATTCAGCTTCTTTGACACAGTGGCAAACTGACATTTCACATGCTCCGCTGCAATCTACCCCCTCTCTTTTGCATAAATGAGGAACTGTTTGACTTTGTGATGCTTATGGTGCCACATAGCTCATTTAAGTCAACAAAAGTATTGACCAAATGTTGCATGTATCACACTATGGGGACAGTTTTTCTCTTAGAAGACCTTCTGTTTGATCAACAACAAATTTTCTTTAACAATATGATTGAATGCTGCCAATTTATAGTCCCAAATATTTAGTGGGATGTAGCCCCACTATTTTAGGGGGAGTGAGGGTAAAGTATTACCATGCATTTGCATTGTCACTAATGACTATAAAAAAGATTTGGAGGCTAGTGTTCAGGGCATGACTTGCAACATTCATTCTGCTTTCCTATTCAATCTGGGAGACATAAAGGCACCAAAATACCTAACTTTTTTATCTTGCAGCCTACTAATCTCCAGTTGTGCATTCTCATACAAAAACTGAAGTGAACTATATTTTGGTTCTTTTCAGGCATTTAAACCCCTTTTTTCTAAACCAGAGGTGACAAGGAGATCTTTCCTTCAAAATCAGTGTACAGGCATTCAGACAGTTTGTGGGATTTCCAAACCTAAGTTCCTGCTTTATCTAAAGACGTATCAGTGCATATTCTACTCCTTTGTGAATACCTAAACACTTCAGCTCCTTGGAGATTGTTATGCAATTGGCCTTTTATCAGTTTCTTCTTTTTGTGCTTTTCTGCTTTACATAAGATAGTGAAGCTGATATTGTGAAGCAGGTTTGCTCCACTCACCAGTAAATGTCCAAACTACTAGGTGATAATTTTTTTGTTGTCTTTAGAGCAATGAGACACCCATAAATGGAGATGTCTGACAATTCTATGTCTTCTGATGAATCCTGGCTGTAATCACAGCAGTATCTCTAAACCAGCCTACTGCAGATTTGATCTAACAATGATATGGATATTCCATTACTTCACCTATTTGAACTGAAGATATATTTCTTAATATGTGGACGATGCCTGAAGAAGTATTGTATGTACAAGACCATCAGGTAACACAATCAACTCTTGGGTAAGAAATGCAATTGGCTACAGCCCTATTTAAACACTTTCTGTCCTCATACAAGACAGTTCTTTTCATCCTTGATGTGTGTAGCTGTCCCAGAGCATCCAGGAGCTGGGCATGAGAAGTGAGAAAGGCAAATGAACTTACACTAAGTTCCCCTTCTAGCTCTTTGTCAGCAGAAGGAGTGTACCAATTTAACTGAGCAATTTTTGCCCTTCTTTAATGAGAGAGAAAAGGTTGTGAAGTTAGGAGGCTTGAGAACTCACAGAATTCTACTGGTTGCCTGCAGGGAATTTAAAGTACAAACAACATAGATGTCATTCAGAGTTTTCCTAGTTTAGGACTACATCATGGAGCGGAATGCTAAGCATTGAGTTGTGCATATGGAGCTGGAGGCAAATTGGAGTCTTGATGGAAAGGGATGAGAATAGCTAATACAATTTGAAAACTGCTTACTCAGAAATTAATATGTTTTTCTTGCCTGTTCCCTGCTGCTCCTACCAAATCCCAGAAAGGTACTTTTAAACAATAAGGACTGCAATGCATTTCTTATATGTTAACAGTATCCCAGGGGGTAGTGTGATGTTGCTGTGCTCCAAGTAATAAGACACATACTGGAATGAAAAGAGGAGAAATGTTATCATTTAAACAAACAGTCCAGTAGCTGGAAAATTCACCTGTCATCCAACCCATCAGAGTCCTTTCCCTAGCTTAGGTAAAATTGCATGTTTCTGCTCACTTCAGTGGAATAAATCTGGTTTATTTCAGCTGTTGATTTGGCTTTTTACCCAAAGATCTAGGCTGTAAGTCAGTTAGCGGCAATGAGTATCTAATGGGAGGAAGAGTATGGCAAGTTGACAGGAACAAGTTTTGCCAAGTATATGTAGAATGAAAATGGCCTTTTTACTAAGTTAAGCACCAATGATGCATGGATCTTGCAGCAGCTCCTAGGAATGGAGCTGTAAATCTCATTCTGAGTTTCAAGAAATACAATATCTGATCAATAAGCTGACCAAACACTGATTATTTGTAGTGGAAAATTTCCTCACTGGCTACTAAAAACGTGGAGCAAAGGTTGTTTCCAATTTGTGAAGGCACTTTGTTATATATGTTGCCCCAAAAAACTCAGATCAATCTCCTATCCCTAAAGTCATGAAGCTTCATCTGGCCTGGAAACAGTAAGACATAAAACTAAGTTTGTCTTCACAAGACTTGCACTTATTTGGCCACAGTAGAATTCATTCTGTAGGGCTTTGTAATCATTTGCCTGCTGGGGAGTACGAGACACACATTTCAGTTCTGCATGTAGGCAGACTATTTTTATTCAGTGCACAAATTCCTCTAATGGTTTCTCATTTAAAAAAAATAAAGGCAAAACCTAAAGTACTTATAGGTGACTTAAATAAGGTTGTTTGTTATTTTGATGGTGGTGATGATGATGGTAATGTTGATGATAGTATGTTACTTGAAGTTCATTTGCACAGTTTCAAAAAGAAAATTTGATCTAGGGTCATTCAAAGCTTCATTAAATAGAGAAGAAGTAAAATAAAAACTACTTCCAGTTGAAGTTCTAATAAACTTCCCCTTCCTGCATTTCCTATCCTCCATATATAACATTCTCCCCATAAGTTCATAATGATGATTTAATCTCCTTCTCTCTTGCTTTATGGGAGCCAGTAGCTGTAACTCTGTTTAGAATGATTGTTCTTCACTTGTTATTAACAAGTTTTAAATTAATGAAGATGAACAAAAATGAAAGAGGAGATTTAAATTCAGCTTCCTCTGCACCATGGGGTTTTGATTTCAGACAGTTTATTCCTAATTTGAGGACAATGACAGTGAATTGATAATATTCTGGGTGTGTTAGGATTCAGTGTGAAAGCTGATAAAGCATCTCATGACCTTTTTGGTTCAGGTTTAATTATCCCCCCAAACAGCTCTTTGTTCTTCCCTGCTGATGCTCCCTCTGGCCTTTTTCCCCTTCACTTGGAAAGCTTCAGAGTCTGGCTAGATTACAATGAACAGTGCTATAATTATTCCTTGTATGTCAGTTGTAGTTTTTGCAATTGTTTCATAGCTAGAGCTCCATATTATTTCTTTGCTGTTCTCAGTAGAATAGACATATCAGTTTATGTAAAATTTTTAAATGCTTCTTTTTCCTCAAGGATGGTGAAAATTTCTGATAGTAGTTTTCTGATGGAGGGCAGGGACTTGAGGAAGCTCTATTCCTATATGATGCAATAGGAAGAAGCCTGCATCCCTGCCTACATCCTTGCGGGGTAGGAGGAGAAGCCTCATGTGAGGCTGTGGGATCTAGCCCCAGGGCTGTCTTCCAGACCCAGTGTGCTTCCACAGGAACCTCGGGCATTTGACAGTGCTTCTGGCAGCACCTTTAAGTAGCTTCCTTTAAACAATGCCCAGTAATATGTACCGATATTGCAACATATATTTTGGTTATACAGTATCTGAAAACAAAACTGTGCTGGAACTAAACAGCACCATCCACACTGCTGCTGGAGAGGAGAAACAAAGGGAATCAACTGCATAAGAACAGAGGTTAACTACATGGCCTAGTAACTGCTGAAGACCGCTTAGGTAATAAGCATCTTAGGACTGCCTAGGAGACTCTAAAGAATCAAATAAACAATGAGCTGGTTTTCGAAAGAGGTCTATAATAATAAAAATAAAATGTGTTATTATTATTATTATTATTGCTGTAAACAAAATACTAGGTTTTTTGCATTGCATTTTAAAATGTGACCCCTGTTCAGAACAGCACTATTTCAATTTTTGTCTTGACAGCCTGCTTAGAAAACAGCTCAATGAACAGCTGCAGGTTTCTGGTCCCAAATTGTTCATGAAAGGAATACTGCAATTTTGAACATAAGGTGCTAGCAAAGTACTGCAACTTCCAGGATGGCGTTGTGCTTCAAACTGGATGGATTTCAACCTCTCATTAGAATTTCATATTGCTTCTCAGCAGTAATTTCCCTATTGTTCCGTCCACTTCCTCTTTAACTCCTTGATTTCTATGGAGAAGTAATGTTCATGGATACTTTTGCAACACCTACTCCACTTTTAAGTCAGCCTCCTATGATAACTATTGGCACCCAGGTGCTAGCAAAGAGGACTTAATAAGAGTTAGCAGCTGTTGAAAGAAGGCTTCTTCAGATCTAGGAAAAGATTATAAAAGTGATCATTACAGAAGCAGCTCATTTCTGTGTAAATCTATGAAAGATTTCCAGCCTGACTGACCATTTCCATGGTCTTTCTAATCCAGCTCCTATTAAATCAATGAGGATCAAGACTATGGCAGAAAGCATTAGATAAGGAAGACAAGATGAAGTTCAACTAGGAAGCAAACATTACTATCTTGTTTGTATACAGGAAACAAAGATGAGCCTGCAGCAAGTGAACTGTTAGAGAATATAAAAAAATCTGGGAAACCTACTTTTCAATTACTGTTGCTAAAGCAAGATGCTGAGATAGAAGCTTCAAGCAAAAAATGTTCTCACATATCTTGCTGGAGTGATTAAGATTAGTGTTAACCCCACACCATTTTTCCACCTCTCACAGCTGTGAGATTACAATGGGTCGTATTTGCAACTTGAGTGCAAGGAGTTCATTAGCTTCTGAAAATACTGGCTGTGCTATAAAAGGCAGATGTAATCCAGTGCTGATAGATATAAGATGAAGCACATGGGAACACACACATGCACCACCATGGGCTCTAAATTAGCCACTGCCATCAAGAAAGAGAACTTGGAGACATTGTGTGTGGTTCTCTGATGGTCAATACGCAAGCAGAAAGTTATGCATTGTTGAGAAAAGAAGAGAGAATAAAGCAAGAAACTTCATAATGTCACTGTGTTGTACACCCATATCCGAGAATGTCTGCACCTACCTCAAAGTCAGCAGAGTAAAACCTCAGAGAAGAACTGCTAAAAGGGAAAGAAAAATGCCCGTTCTTGTGAGAAGTAGGAGTGACTTTTATCTAAGGAGAGCTTGAATACCCCAGAGTTCCTCACACTGAAGAAGAGAAACCTGAAGGGTTATATATTTAGGCATTTTATATATTTAGACATTAACACTGGTAATGTAGCAAGGACAGTGACATGAGAATGACCATTCATAACTAATCATACGACAAGTGCTAAATGACACCAAGAAAAATTATAAGGCTGATTTATAGAATAAACAAAGTACATATGAGAGGAAGAATCACTCTGTATTTGCAGTTATCTTAAGCTATTTCAAAGTGTCTGCCCCCAGCTATTGCCAAAGGAAACATGGGTGAGGGAGCTGGATCTTAAGTCAGAGACAGGAATAGGCGATTCCTATATTCTTTCATTGCTTGCAATGTTACTCTCCAAATAGGTAAATATATGTATATATATATACACACATATATATACATATGGTCTTAAGGCCCTTCAGCATTTCAATTTCTTTGAAGTTTTTGGTTACCTCACAAATACAATAGCATGTCCTAACAAGTCTCCAAACATAATGCACAGTCCTCCTAAGCTGGTTTAGCTAGATTTATTGGAAACATACATAATGCCAGCTGAGATTACTGCTTGCACATTGTGTGATGCACCTGGCTAGGAACAATGCCAGTTATGTGTCTTAGTTGACTTTGTGTTAAAACTCAATGAAAGAATGAAGGATAAGATATATCAAATTCACTCCAATGTACGTGCTTCTGCAAAAAAAATTAAGAGATCTTATGTACCATGGAATAATATATATACTGAGTCTTTTTTTTTTTTTTTTTTTGTATGAGAGGTGCTGGAGACATTTCATTTATTACATATAATATGTATTTTATATGTATCATACAGTATATGTACTATATAGATCTTTGTTCTAAACTCTGAAAATACTGGCTTACATTCTTTGGAAATGCCATTGTTCAGCTTCACTATGACTTTTCTTTCTCTCTTTTTTTTTCTTTAATTCCTGATTTTTTTTTCCCTTTCTGCTCTGTGGTAGCCTTGACATGACACTTCAAGAACAGATGTCTGAATTATATAAATATGCTATAATTGAGTGTTAATAGAAAAAATATACATGAGCTTTATGCGAGACTTGTCAAAGAAACTCTGACAACCTTTCCTGCCTTGTCATCTTGATATAAGATTCCTAATGCTTAATTCATTTTCCTTTTCTTAACATGAGACTAACTTGCCTGTATTATCAGTTCTTCTGCAAACATCAATATGGACTACATGCATGCAGGAGTAGGTAAATGATATGCTCTAACTTATTTGAAGCAATGAGCACATTGTGTTGGTAGCAGGAAAACTCTCAGCAGTAGAGAGCTAGTGATCCTCAGTTGGGTCTGCTTGAAGGAGAGAGGCAACCTCTGCATGGCTCCTTCTGTGGGTGGAAGAAGGGCAGTACCAAAAGCTCAGTGAAGTTGTGCCTCCATCCAGCACAGCTGTTTGCAAAGGAACTCTCCATCAATGTCTTTCACACCAGTTCTACATAAACAGAACTCACTTTGCATAAGCCTGTGCAAAAGAGTTTACCAAGTCCATATTTTCACAGGATTCCCAACTTGAAGGCAAATTCAGATGAAGGACTTGCTCTCCCCTCCTTACCTCTCTCCTCTGCCTGCATGCTTGTGTCCCTGATCCCTGTCTCAGCTGAGGGCTGTCCTGAAAGCCAGATAACCAAAACAGTTCAGCTTAGAATAAAACCTCCCCAATTTTAGTTCTGGAAAGCACTGAACACAGCCTGCAAGCAGCTATCCCAGAACAGCTGAGGGGCCAGCCAGCTGGGGAGCAAGAGGAATGCCTGGATAGCTGAGGGTAGTAAGGTGAAAAGAGAGCTAAAAGTAGTATCTGGCAGCACTATACTAGTTGCAGGAATAAGCCAGCAGCAAATTACTGTTCTCTGAAGTGAGGGAGAGTCACAAAGGTAATTATACTTCAAAGAAGTAACTCTTCCTTGAGCTTCTCTTGTAACAGCATGGTTTGGTGGTTGCTGCTTGCATTTGGCTGTCAGAGGCAGGAACAGTCACTTGCATTCCCCAGTGCCCCATATGCATGTAGAAACTGAGGTGTAGGGCTGATTTTGCTGTGGGAGCTCCATGACATCTTTTGTGTGGGGCCAGGCAGAGCATCACAGTAGTGCTGCCTGTGTTGCCTGTACCTGTGCCAGAGGCTGAGGGGACCGGCTGCCTCTGCTGCTGTCACTGAGGTACTAGCCAGGATAAGCTCCTACAAGTCCCCTGCTACAGCTGCTCAGGACACCACCATCCAAAGATAGTAGACCTTTCCTAGGCATATACCCCATTCTCCACCTCAGAACTAACCTTTCCATCCCATTCTCTCCACCCCTGTTTCCTTGCACTGTTTATCTTCCACTCCCCTCCCCTCCTGTAAGACCTGGGACATGATCTTCCGACCTGGTACAGCACTTTTAGCAGCCTCAGCCATAGTACCACATCCTGTGTCAGGTGAGAGTGCAAGGAAAGCAGCAAGGTTGATGAGAGATCTAGAAACTCAGCCGCAAAGGAAAAAAAAACAGGAAAGAGAAAGATGTAGAGGGAGCATGACAACCCTTTTCAAATATACGAAACGATGCTGCGAGAAGGTAATAATCAGCTCCCAATATCCACTGTGGAAAGGCTTGACTTGCAGCCAACCTCACAGGTGTTTTGCCACAGAGGACAAGAAAGGCCTGAGACATAACAGCTTGGATAAGAAGGAGGGAGGCACTCTGCGCATCTTCTCTTTGAAATTTTTTACGAGCAGATTTGGTCACAGCTGCTGCTCTGCCCCTCTGCGCAAACAGCAGGCTCTGCGCCCTTTCCTCACTCTCAGACTGCCTTCACAGGAAAGGAGGAAAGTGTCAAGGAGTACCTGCTCTAGCTCAGGCCCTTTACAGGGATGAGCCCTGTAGGGACAACCAGCTTCCCCCTGGGCTCTCCAGGGCTGCAGCTCCTGCAGGAAATATCCCACTGCTGCAGTCTGGAGCCCTCCCCGGGCTGCAGGGTGGGTCCCTGTTCCAGCAGGGTCTCTGCAGGGACCCCTGCTCCAGGGCCTGCAGCACCTTCTGCCCTCTTCCTCCTCTGGCCTCAGGCTGCCTCTGCTGCTGCTCCCTCCTTGGCTTCCCCCTCCTCTGCCTGTGCTGTCTTTGACCCTTTCTGAAACTTGTTCCCTCTTCCCAGTGCCCCCAGCTTGACTGAAAGGCTCAGCTGCATCCTGCAGTGGGGGCATTGGAGCCAGCTGGGACTGTGTGGAACTGGCTGTGTCCGGCAAGGGGTAGCCACTCTGCAGCCCCCTGCTAACTTCTGGGCATCGACACCCAATACACAAAAGTAGATCTGCTTCTGCGTTGGCCAGGGAGTTGGATGGACAGCTTGATCTCTCACAGTGATGTGGGAAAATGGGATCCCAGTGGGGAACCTGAAGTCCCTGCCACAGAAAGTTGGGAGAGGAGTGGGTGGGCTCCAGGCAAGCACAAGTTAAGAAAGGAGCCTGGATGCCATGAGCAAGTGCAGAGGTAGGGAGGAGGGCTCAAGGGACCAGTGCAAACCCTCTTTCAGGTCCCTGAGATGCCAGTATCCTGGCACGACTTTATTCTCATGTCCCGCCCCCATTAGAGAGGTAAACAGTTAGTCCTACAGCTGAGACAGGCTGTGAGAGTTGGGATTGTTCAGCCTGGAGAAGAGAATGCTTTGGGAGGAGCTCATATCAGCCTTCCAATACCTTAGGCTTATAAAAAAGAGGGAGAGAGACTCTTTACTCAGTCAGAAAAAAATATGACAAGTGGGAATGGTTCCAGACTGAAGGAGGGGAAATTTAGATTGAATGTTAGAAAAAAGTTCTTTACTCAGAAGGTGGTAAGGGACTGGAACAAGTTGCCCAGAGTTGTTGTGGATGCCTCATCCCTGGCAGTGTTCAAAACCAGCTTGGATGTGATCCTGGGCAACTTGATCTAGTGGGTGGCATCCCTGCCCATGGGAGAAGGGTTGGAACTAGATGATCTTCAATGTCCCTTCTAATCCGGGCCATTCTATGATTCTACAGCCTCATGTAACAGATCTCACACAGGAGGAGGGTTTTGAATGAGGGTCAGAGGTTTATGTGGTGTGTCTGCCTCTGTGCCACACAGTTAATTTAAACTCAGATCTACAGTCATATTGTGGGGTCTTAGTTGTGTTCATTCATTCTCCTCTCCCCTCTCTGCAAGGGAGTTCAAACCAGGCACTGCTCAGCCAGCCTCTACATGCCAAATTTAATGATGAGAGAGAAATCACCCTGACAAAATGCAAACACAGCTCCCCACACTAAATCACGCAGACTAAATCACACACTCTGCCAGCCACGCACAGGATGAGAAGCATTTCACTTCATGAACACTCCCCTTGATTTAAATAGAGGGATATGACAGCTATTTTTAATTTATGTGTCCCCTACACTGCTTCCGGTGGCCACTGTTTGTGGTATATTGCTGTGATGCACCAAGCATATATTAAAGATTCCCAGCACATCCTGTAACATAAATTCTCTGTGTCTGTACTCATTGTAAATTTGACAGTTGTCAGTTGTGTGGAGTCTGAAACTTGCCTTCTTTATCTTCCATCAGACTGAATTTCACCTGATTTTGACCAGACACAGTTGTAATCTTAACTTGTTTTTGCAGGATACACTGATGGCATAAACAACATTTACAGCAGTCTAACCACACAAATAATGTAACCATGTTCTGTATTTAAGAAAACTAGAAGGTGAGTTCCCATCTCAGAGAGGTATATGTATTTTATATTTTTTTTGCCATTTCAGCTGTATGTATATAATAGTGTCCTTAGCAAATGTTTGCTTGTTAAGGACTGCATCTCAATTAACTTGAATGGTTTTCAAATTGAAACAGAAAAGGAAGTGCATGAAAAGGCCACCTATAAGCAATTCACCGTCAATTGCTGCAATTTTATTGCCAGCTTGAAACTCTGAGATGGACCAAAGGTAAACCACTGCATTCTGAAACCAAGTAAAAATGATCCATGATTTTTTTCCCTCCTTATTGAATTTGAAGATAAAATAACCTAGCTTCTAAATACACAGGAGTGAGTTGTTCTACAACCACAGAATGTTTATGGTTGTTTAAAGACAAAGCAGTGCTGTACAGTTTTGTCCTCATACTCATAGCCCTTCCCATCTTGAGTCATGACCCAGCATGTTCCCTCATCAAAGCAGCAGGAACTCCTCCCACTTGGGCTTTTACATACCTGAATGGCTACAGCACTATGTAACATTCACTCCAGCAGAATAGGCTGAGGGTCCTTTTATGAGATGACTCTGCCCAGTAGAAGCTGACGCTCAAGAGAAAGGTGCAAATGGCTTCATCAGACAAACTGAACTAATTTCATCCCCATAGGACGATATCACACCCAGGAAGATCTCATCTTCACCCCTAATGAAGGGCCCCTTCAGCCATTAAACAGAGTTTCTTCTTAAGAGTCTTGCTGTGTTCTTAGCTCTCATCATATGGTCTGACAAGCAGGCTTCTGCCTGTATAAAAGCCTCAAATGAAGGTCATGCAGGACCATCAGGGCAGGGCAGCTGCTACTGAAGGGGAAGCTGGGAGGAGCAGCTGGCTCAGTAGCTCCATTCCAATAAGCAAAGTGTGATCAAAGCATGCAAGCAATTGCTGTCTTTTTTCAGTTTGGAGTTGGGCAGAATAATAATACAACTGCTGCAACTGTTACACAACTTTCATTATTGGTAAATTAGGAGAAGCAAGGCACCTTAAAATCAAAAATGTAAAGCTATGATTTACGCAGCAACCAAAACTGCACTAAACATGCCAGAACATCTCAAAAGAATAACTTTAATATAAAAAATATTCTAAGTTTTTGCACATTAGCTATGACCAGATTCCACACGGCCTGATACTACGTGAATTGCAGGGAGTCTGTTTTCAAAGGGAAGTTTTACATCCAAACTTTGCAGATGAGTCAGGAAGAAGTGCCGGAGTACTGAACTTGGGAGAACTGGACCAGAATCAAACACGAAACAAAATGGGCATACCATATTCAATATATAGCACTGACCCTGCATGCATGCAGTGGAGACCACTTAGGTGGGGTCAAACTGGATTTTCCTGACTTTGTTAAGAAGTAAATGCTAAACCATGGAACTTTGTTGATAACTTTTGTGCTTTCAAGAACAAATTGCCACAAAGTCAGAAATTGCGTTTGCCTAATGATGAGACAGCTTTTCTTGAGCTGTGACAGTACCTTTGCTCCACAAATACATTCTATTTGGTCACAGAACCGTGCTCACTTAAGACTTTGAGACTATTAGTTGTGCAAAATCCAACCCTCATTCTCTGGGATCCTAAGGAAGGTTGGCCAGGGTTTTTATGTTGGGTTTTTTTTGATGACAAGACAGTGCTGTTTATTGTGAATTATTCCCTGACTTCCGCCTTCACTATCCCAAAAGACTAACAGATAACAGATCCTTGCATTGAGCAGGAGATTCATTATGTGACTGCTTTAAAAGTTCTCTGCGCTGAAGTCTGCTCCACATTGCTCCGATTGCGCAGAGTTAAGGCAAAAGAGACAGTTAGGCTGCAGGAGCAGGAAATGAGACAAGATGAAATATAACTTGAGGAAATTCCACAAGTCCTTGAGGAAAAGGAATGCCTTTTTGTCTAGCTCCACTTAGGTTAGCAAATAAACCCCAAATCCTGATATTCCTATCTAGACAGGAGAAAGGAGAGATTGCAAGTGGCTATGGCTGGAAATGAACGTCTGATTTTCAAAAGAACCCAGGGTGAAGGAGTTTACCTAAGATAATGAGCTAATGTGCACTTTTTGCTGCTAGGATTTTTCCTTATTTTTTTGGTGGTAGTGGTGGGGTTTTTTTGTTTGGTTGGGGTTTTTTGTTTTGGTTTGGTTTTGTTTGGTTGGGTCTTTTTGGTTTTTTGTTTTTTTTTATATATGTATATATTTAAAAGTGTAGATAGTGACTTTGTTTGGAAGTGGGTTTTCAGCCTCACTCTTGGCCACTATTCAGACACTCCTGAGAACAAGCATTTGGTAGTGATGAGAGCTGAAGCACAAATTATACTCCTACAGCTGTAAATGTCTCCTGGGGGGCACTGAGGGTATTTTAAGTTCAGGATTGCAAGTGAGCATGGACATAGTGATGAATGAGGTTGGTTTTCACATGAGAAATGCACTCCTGAAATGCATACTGAATACTACTCTTCAATGTTGATCCTGAAAACACTCCAGTCGTACTTTTTGCTTTACAACTATCCTGCCCTACTTTGTTTAATTTCTTTCCTCAGCATCTTTCTATCTGGGATTAAGTGGAGGAAAGGAAGTGTCCTCCACGGGGTTTAGTGCATAGTAATCCTGAGCTGCATAGCAAGAAGTCAATGTTTAGGAATCATAGACAAAACATCTAGAACTTTCTAGATGATCAGCTATGGGCACAAGAGAAATGGGTCATTGAGGAGCAGTTTTATTTCCCCTGCACTCATGTTACTGATTTCAGCAAAGTTTTGAGACACAGTTAAACCTGCTGAAAATATCGACATTTCTACAAAAACCCCCATTAAAACAAAACAAAACAACCCCCATCCCAAAATCCCCAAAACCACAACTTCAAGTCAAATCTAATATTTGTTGAAACTGATCACACTGGACATTTCTGGCCCCCAATCCTATTCTAGCTAAGACTTTTTTCTGCTCAATTTTCATCTCCTCCATGTTGCACATCACTGACATTTCTGGAAGCAGTTGAATAGGAATGATTCAATTTCCCCTCCCACTTTGCTTTCCCCTCTCATCACCTCTCTTTTTCTCTCTCTCTCTAGAACGGCAGCTCTTGTTCACCCTGAAGAACATAACTCCTTTCTGTGTTTAAGTTCCAGAAACTTGGAATATTCTACTGTCTTGCTGAAATAATCCCTCTGTTTCTGTTAGTGAGTGAGGCATTGTAGCAATCAGGCTCTGGAAAGCCACTGCAGGGACTGGATTCTTCCCTCTTTCTCACTGTAGCAAAGTGGGGAGATACTTCACTGATTTTGCTGAAGTGAGAGAAAAATGAAGCATCACATTCACTATTCAGCACAGATCATCCACTGTCTATTATAAGCTGAAAATACCATTATATGAAGCATTAAGATGGTATAGCTACTAGTAATGAGCATCTGTGTATCTCTATTATATTGGTTTTTAGATAACAAGGAGTAGTGAATGCAAAAGGCCTCACCCAGGCTGCCAAAAAAGAAAAAGGAAAAGGAAAAGAGAAAAAAAGAAACCCTGCTCTAAGTAGTTCTTTTTCTTCTTGAGGGCTGTTAATGAAAAGGGGGAAAAAAATAACACTTGAAGTGAAAGATGTTGAGGATCTGCTTGTCCTCATGCACATTCACTGTGTGCTGAAGCCTGTAACAATGAGGGGAAATGATAGCAGAGAGCAGCATTGCCCTCCCTCAGACTGTGAAACTTTCTCTGCAAAAGCATTTTAAAGGAATAATCCAGAGTACAGTAATTAAAGCTGATTCGGCTTCTCAAAAGACTGCTTCAAGCTTTTGTGCTGAACCTTCACAAATTCCACAGGGCTTTATTATTAATTGTGCTCCCCACACACACTGCTCTCTTTGGGATGTTTCTGCTGTCACAGGTTCAGCATTTCTCACAGGCTTTCTGTACATAACTGAGACTTGTCAGAAGATGGACATGTTTTCCCAAGCATTTTTCCCCTTTGTCCTGTCTCTCTTGTGCTCTGTTCCCTTGGTAATTTTTTGTTTGCTTGCTTTATAATTTTCTTCTACATTTTCTGTCAAAGAGTCTCTGGTGGAAAGGAATGACATGGGGGCTGGATGCCTTTCTTTCACCACTCTGAGATCATATGTCAAACCCACCTGGGAGCATTGCTTTTGAATCTCTGAACAACTGATCTCTTGTAGGAGCAGGTAGACTCTCTCCAAGGCAGGTGGTCATGAACACATCTGCGGGTGCAACACAAACATCTGCCCTTGGATCCAGATTCCTCCAGACATCAGGAAAGATAGATACAGAATTTAAAGATTGCTGCTGGACAATGGAAACTGAGTTGAGAAGCAATTTGTGCTAGAGGAAGGACCAATCCTTCAGGCTGGAATTTCTGTTGCAGAAATTTCACTTTTATTTCTCTAAGTTGTTTCATGGTGTTTGTTTGTTTGTTATGTTTTGTTTTGTTTTTTAACTTAGAGAAGTGAAAGGCTAATTTTTGTACAGATTTATTTTTTTCCTAGCCTGGAATAAAACTGAAAGGCAGCATTCTTTAATGTAGTCAAAAGGAGTAAAACTTCAATGGCAGTGACCCACTGCCATTTAAAGGAAGTTTCCAAACAAACTGTTGTTACATTCCAGATAGAAGTCCACTGTTAATATTTATTGCTTCTTTCTGTGATCTTTGCTTTCTTAAAAGCATGGAAAAGAGACAGAATCAATTTAACTGGGGTATACTTTAACACAAAATTAATTGCTTGAGTATATCCAGCAGATCATCTTGCAGGGCTGGCAAATCTGTCACACCACTTCATGGATTTCAGCAAAACAAACAGGACACTCTAAAAAGAAAAGGATCTGACTGAGGATTGCAGTCCTTTCTGTCTGAGGAAAAGCTATTTAAACCAAAAGAAACAGAAAGTCTCTTTGTCATCAAATATATTCATTCATCCATCTAGTTGACCTGACTAGTATCTGACCCTGCTGCAGAAGGAGGCTTCCATTCATGGGCAAAACTGAACTTGTATTATCATCACTTGCTTGTCTTTGTTGGGAAAGTCAATGGTTCTCTAGATTCTATGGATTTATTCAGCCAAACATAGTGGTGCAAAAGAGGCATCCACTTGTGACCTATTCATCTGTTCTTCCTTTATAGTTGATAAGAGAAGACATTTCTCCTGCACTTTTCTTCATTTTAATCCAAATATCAAGCAAGGTTCAGCTATATCATGCCCTAGAAGCACCCATTTGTTCCAGTAAAAACCTCAAAGAGGTAGGGTGACTATTTTAGATACATAAGAAAATAAATGTCAGTCCCTGTCTTCAAGAGGGGCAAGACAGAAGATCTGAGAAACCATATGCCAGTTAGTCTTGTATTGAGCCCTGGGAAGGTGATGGAATGAATAACACTGGAAACCATTTCCAAACCTATTACTGACAGGAAGGTTACTGGGAGCAGTCAGCATGGGTTTATGAAGTGGAAATGAAGTCTGATCAACCTGTTAGCCTCCTATAATGAGATGATACTAACTCCCATAACAGCCTCATAGATAAGCTGATGAGGTATGGCCCAAACAACAAGGCAGTAAAGACGACAAAGCCAGACTACTCTCAGTTGTGCTTTTTGAAAGGACAACAGGCAAAAGGCACAAATTGATACCCAGGAAATTCCTTTTAAACATAACAAAACCCTTTTTTACTGTGATGGTAGTGAAACACTGGAACAGGTCATCCAGAAAGGCTTTCAAGCTTCAGTCCTGGGAGATACTCAAAATCTGACTGGAAAGTCTCTTCTAGTTGACTCTACTTTAAGCAGGGAGATTGGACTAAATAATTGTTGTGGCTGCTAGGTACCCAGCCTCTCACTTCCTCTCTTCAATAGGACAAAGGGACAAAATATGAAGGAAGGCTCGTGGGTAGAGATGAAAACAGGGAGATCACTCTTCAGTTACTCTCATGGGATGAACAGCCTCAACTGGGAGAAAATTAATTCAATTTATCACAAATTAAAGTAGATTTAGTTAGTAAGAGACATAGACAAAAACCAACATACCTTCACCTGAACTCAAATTAAAATGCAAATTTTAAGAGTGATGTGATATGTTTTAAAAATTCAAAGACAGTAAACAAGTTAAGATGTTGCTTGTTTGTTTTATCTAAAATCACGTGCTATCAGAGGACAGATAAATTCTGGGAATGGACTTCTGAGTCTCCAGGTTATTTGTTTCAGCTTCACTGTAGTGGAATCAAACCAATGCTGTCATTGACTGCAAGCTCTGCTCTCAAGAGTGCTTTGGGTTCTCCCTGGCCTTGAACATGTGCAATATAGTTTAGTTTCTTTTCTAAAAAATGACTTCTGAACTAACAGATTAAGATCATGAGATCTGGAGTGTTTATCACTCTAACAAGTGTTAGCCAAGAAAACACAGAGACATATTAGCATCACATAGATGTGACTGGGATTGTGCATAGCATCATTGACAGTATGTCAAAATGAAAATAAAAGGCAGAGATGAAGTCAAGTATATGTGGGGTTAAAGAGTTTGCTCATGCCTGAAGTTAATATAGACTTTACTCACTTGTCTCTAGAAGAGACTAGTGACCAAGAGAGTTTAACTAGTTTTTAATTTACCAAAGTTTTTTCTTCTCCAGGCCCAGAGGAAAGGCAGAATCCCATAAAGTGAAAGGAGCTTGAAGAATTTCTTCTGTTTCATAATGCCATGTCTCTAGAGAATCTACCCTCATCTCTCCTATAGCCTACCTCATTTTGAGGCCTGAGGCTTCTGGACGCTTAGAAAGACACATCAAGAAAAATATTAATTCCCACTGTGCCTGGGTAGAAAATAGTGTTTTGTTTTCTCAGTAGCAGACCTGGCTACATGGACTAGCCTCTGCAACCTCTAGGCTTCAGTACTGAGAGTCACAACTGCTATAAAACACTGCCTGCTAGAGATTCAGCTGGTATAAACTGCAGGAACCCATCTTGCTTTGTCTCATGGATCACTTCCTCTACACAAATTTCCACCCCTTTCGCAGCTCCCTGGAGGCTGTGGGGTCCATTTCAGTGTCTCCAGAGTGGAGTTTGTGCCTGACATTCCAGCAGGGATTTTTGCTTCCAAGCAGTCACTTAGGCTAGAACAAAAATGAATTCCAAAGTGACAAGATAGCCATAGACACATCAGTGAACTAGAAATAAGTGGCAATGTCAGTAAAATGTTTTTCCACTGAATAAGAATGTCTGTTACTAAAGAATACATGGAAATGGAGCAATAGTTAATGTTTTGTCATTGCACAATATAGTCTACTGAATTCCTTATCTCATTAGCACACTGAATAGGAATTGGAGGTAGAGATGCGCCCAAAGACCTATTCTCATAAAAATAAAAGTACAAATACAAATGTTCCAAAACCCAAAGACACAAATGTTTCTTAAAATCCTTTTTTATTTTTTTTGTTTTATTTTTTTTAAACTTCCAATCATAACCTTTAGGAGCAACATTTTGCAAATTTCCTGTGTCCTGGAAACATTATTAATAGAAAACCGAAAAGTTCTTTTGAACGTGCTCCAGGTGCCAGACTTTTAAACTCAGATCATTTCAATCGCTGCTGCATTTTTCCCTTTTTTTACAACAGAATGAACATCATTTGAATGGACAGTATTTTATGAACTGACCCACTTAGAGACAATGGCATGCAAGGTTTAAAGCTGGTATTCTGACCTGGCACATACTTGCAACTGTTGGTGTCTATTCTAACAGCTCTACATCTGCTGAAATCACTTTGCAGTGGAAACGGGCAAGAAAGGCAAGGCTGAATGTGATAAAACTCCTCTGTAAGCACAATATATAGCTCAGTATACTATTGTGCTCCATCCCTTAACAAAAAAGTTTTATAGCTCTAGATTCTGTAAAAAGAATTGGAAACAACAAGGCAAGAATGATTTATTAGGTAAATTGCCCTCATTAAATGGTGACTAAACCAGGACTTAGGTTTCCTCTCTCTTCTTAGGTAGATCTTAAGTCTTCCTAGAGGCACCTCTTCTTTGTGTCCCACTTTTCCACCTGGAACATATGGATCATAGCACAGTTCTACCCTCTAGAGTGATGACTACAAAGTTTTCAAAATTGGTGGTAATGGTAAGATTGGGAAAATACCTGTTACAATTAGGAAGGAGTAGGGGAGAGGGGTGTAACAGGTATACTCTAGTTCTTCACCAGGTGCTTTCAACCTTGTAGGAAGCAATGGGGTTTTCTGAGAAATCTTCAGTTGCCCTTCTGGAAGCACAATTCCTTTGATATTTGTCTGAGGGTGATATTCAGGCTAGCTGCTGTCAGAAGCTCTGCTAGTTGCACAGAGAGAACTTGAGATATGAAAGATGCCCAAGCACTGAATCATGCTACAATTATAACAAGCTGCTGAGCTGTTCGAGAAAACATCTCAGTTTCAAACCATCAGTTTTTACGTATTTGGAGTAAATTCTACTCTAACGAGCTTCATCTAACAGGCTGGAAAATCTAGTAGAAATTGCCAATTTGTGCACATTTGCCACTAATAGGTTTCTCAAACACTGTGGAGCTTTCTGTATCTCTGTAGCCATTCATGTGGCTTCGCAGTCACTCTCTGGGGATGCACATTAGACTCACCACAGCCAGCCTCAAAATTATGGTTGGTGTTATGGGTTGTAGCGACTAGCAAATTGTCAGTATCCAAAACTGCATTGTGAGAGCGCTGTTCAAAAACCCCCAGAAAGATGTCCTCCCTCCCAAAAAGCAATACTTTTCCTGTACAGAAACAAAAGTCACCATCTGATGTGTATCTGACAGCATACAGGAGGTGGACTAGTAGAGCTGGAGCCAGATCCTGGTGGATGAGTGTCACTAGTGAAAGGGCGGTATGGGCATAGGCTCCAAGATGCATCTCACTCAAATGGACAAAAAATGTTATGAGACTTATATTATTAATTCTTAATCTCTATTATAGGTTCCCAAGAAAATGTGGATCTCTGCATTCTCTACACTTGGTTTGTGGTTATGTCTGTAAATGAATTCTGTCCAGTAGGACCAGATCTGATCTTTGTCTCTCCCTGGCTTTCTCTAATCTCTGGTTATAAGGTGACTACATAGCCATGAGTTTCTCAAGATAGGTCCTGTGAAATATGAGTAGTGTTTCCTCAAACACATGACAGAGCGTTACAAGTTAGACAAAAACATTTTTTGTCCTTTATGCAAGATGATTTCCTCATTTGCTGATAGAATAGAACAATTTGCTCAGTGATTTGATGCTTCCTGACTCTAGTTACTTTGTGGACTTAAATAGGATGAAGTTTTTGTCCAATATAGTCTGCTTCAATACAAGGAAAAACTCTGAAAATTGGACTTTGAAAAGCAATATTCTCTCAATTTTTGGCAGTTTCTATTCCAAGCCACTGAGGTCTCAGGAACTGATGCCAACTATCACTGTAAAATACAGTCCTCCTCTGCTGCAGACAGTGCAGAAAAAAAAAATGTTGCTTCATTTTGCCTTTTACCAGGGTTACCTAATTATGACTTTCCAATGGCAAGAGAAAAACAGGAGGAATAGGTCATATTACCTTCATCCTGGTAGTCGCAGACTAGAAGTCTAAGGTTTAGAAGTTTAACCCTAAGTCAGCTACCAGTTTATCAGTATACAGTCATTTGTTGAACATGGAATCAATTTGATGACCCTAGAAATTATTGCCTTGGGATCTATTTTTGAGATCCCAAGACCTGAGCAACCTGGTGTAGGGTGTGGCATCCCTGCCCATGGCAGGGGGTTTGGAACTAGATGATCTCTAAGGTCCCTTCCAACCTGGTCATTCTATGATTCTAAAATTCTATTTTTGGTATTTTGATTAAACTTAAGTATGATAAGAATGGAAATTAATAGCTTGTATTCCAGAGGGGATTCTGTAGTAGTATATAATCTTTCATCACAATAGCAGAAATGCTTACAATCTATCCATAAAGTCAATTAAAGCAAAATGCAAGACCTTCAGTTGTTTCTATGTAGTTTATTTCTCTAAATTGTTTTTGTTTTACTTTGTGACATCATGTCTTTTCCAAGTTTGTTAACCAAGTACGGCCAAAACCCAAAGTGTAGATCTTTAAATTCCTCCGGTGGATTAAAAATAGTGAGATATTTAAGTGTATATTCTTTTTAGCTGCTCTTAGAACTGTTAGAATTTAGGACATTGATTTTTTTCCAACTGCAAGCAAGAGCTATCATTCTCAAGAATTCACAGAACTCAGGAGACAAGGCTTCTGTTACCAAGCACCAAACAAAGTGAGAATACAGACACATATGAGGGCTGTGGTGGGCAAACATTTCTATCAGTGGAGGATTCATGCCTCTATTACCTGAGAATTGCATACAAGAAATTTCTAGTGTCCCATGATGCAGAAAAAGAGAATTTCACAGGATTCTTACCATTGAAAGGAAGTCATCCACTTATTCAGAAGTGTCCTTATCCACCCTCATCACCATTGCTTGCTTTATTTCTGTATTAATGTGCCTGTATATAGTGAAGACCTGTGCCTTAAGTTGTATCCCTGTGTTTGCAATATATTTGAGGAGCTTCAGAAATTGCAGTTGAGTGAATTCTTACTGGTATTAGGCCTTAGCTCTAAAGAGGTACTGAGGAGTAACTTAAAACCTTATTTTTATCAGGACCTTGGCTTTGTTCTTTAGAACTACACATTAAACCCCACAGTTTTAATAGAAACTTGGGAGTAAATCACCATTTTGCTTCAAAACTGCTAAAGTGTAATCTCATGTAGCTGCAAGGATTGTTTGTCCACAGTCTGACAGCTCTGCTTCTCAGATTGCTTTGGACTTGTCCATTTTCTCTTCTGCTTAGCATCATTTCTCCACTGACAGCCACTCGTTTGTGTAGCTCCCATCGTTCTGTCACCTCTTTAGTCAGACAGCAAGCATTAGCATCAGTCTCTGCACTGAAAGACTGCTAATGTGGCATCTTATTTTAACTCCGTAGGGAATATTAGGTAAAGAGGTTGTTGTTAGGTGTCATTTTGATTGTTCTCTGAGCCATTTCTGTAGAAAGAAAAGGGTTTTGATCCTCCCTGAGGATCCTCTAAGGTCATATAGAATCCTGCGGCCTGGATTAATAGCATAGACCTCCACCAGGGCTCTACCATGAAGAATCATAGAATTAGAGATTCATTTAGGTTGGAGAGGACCATCCAGTTTAATCATTAACCCAGCACTGCCAAGTTCACCACTAAGCCATGTCCCTAAGGGCCACATGTACACATATTTTAAGTCCCTCCAGGGATGGTGACTCAACCATTTCCCAGGGTAGCCTGTTCCTGTTCTTGACAACTCTTTTAGAATCATAGAATCATAGAACAGTTACAGCTGGAAGAGACCTTGAAGATCATTGAGTCCAGCCTTTTTCCTAGCCCTATCACCCCACTAAATGATGCTCCCCAACACAACATCCAGCCATCTCTTAAACACCTCCAGGGATGGTGACTCAACCACCTCCCTGGGCAGCCTGTTCCAATGGCTGACAACCCTTTCAGTAAAGAAATTCCTCCTAATATGTAACCTGAACCTCCCCTGGCGCAGTTTCAATCCATTTCCCCTTGTCCTATCACTCTCTACCAGGGAGAACAGACCAATTCCTGCCTCCCTACAACCTCCCTTCAGGTAGTTATAGAGAGCAATGAGGTCTCCCCTCAGTCTCCTCTTTTCCAGACTAAACAGGCCCAGATCCCTCAGTCTTTCCTTCTTTAGTGAAGAAGGTTTTCCTAATGTCCAATTTAAACCTCCCTTGGCACAACTTGAGGCCATTTCCTTTCCTCCAGTCACTTGTTACTTGGGAGAAGAGACCAACACTCACCTTGCTACAACCTCACTTCATGTAGTTGTCAAAAGTAATAAAGTCCCCCCCCCGAGCCTTCTTTTCTCCATACTAAACAATCTCTGTTCCCTCAGGCACTCCTCATAAGACTTGTGCTCTAGAAGAAGAGATTTCATCTTTCATTCTTCTAGTTTTAAATGCCTTCAGAAAAATGGCATCAAAAGGATTTTCCCACCACCTATAACAACCGTTTTGAAAACTGTGTGTTTCTGTTGGGGCCTTTATTCTGTATTTTCTCTGTGGTGTTTTTTTCTTTAGCGGTTGATTTGGTATTTGACAACAGAGATGGTGAGCTCCACAGTCTAGAAATACAGAGACATTAGTGGGGCAAACTACTCAGCAAACTACTCCTGTCTACCAGTGTCCCACATCATGTGTTTGTCCTTGCCTTTGTAGTTACTTGTCCCTACATCTCAGGCCTTCATTAATGGAATAATTGCAGTGGATTATTAGCAGAATTGCTGGAGAAGGGCATGGGTGGAGGTTGGACCTATGAACTTGTCCTTAAAGAAAACCTTTAGTTTCAGTCTCAGCTCTCAAATAGACCTTTTCTGGGGCCCAATCAAGATCTCTTAAAAGTTTTACTTCGTTTGGATTGAATGAAATACCGTAAGACTACTAAATAATTGAAAATACTGTGGAACTAGTGTGAGAGTTCATTTATATTTCTTAAATTCCTCATAGCAATTTTGCAAGTTTTCTTCATGGAAATTTAAAAAATATAATGCTATCAGAGAAGGCAAGGCATGCAGGATGAGGAACAGAAGCGTTAAAAAAGAGAAACATCTTTCTCCTCTGAATTCCACCTTAAAAACCCTTTTACACTTTACCAGCATTTCAATCCCAAGGCTTAGGAAGTTTCTGTACTGTGCTGCTGTCTGTAACAGTTACAATCACAGAGCCACAGAAACATGGGTTTCTGTCCTTGTCTGTAACATCTATAGCCTTTGCCAGTGAGTTTAAGCTATTTAGAGCATTCACTACCTCTTCTTTTGTACTGATCTTGCTAGAGGTTTTGTTGTTTGGGTTTTTTTGTTATTATTTTCAGATAATATCAACACAGCTAGCTATTTTATTAGCTGCTTTTACCACAAGGACATGGGGCAACAGGAAAGGAGATTGTAGGAGTCTCTGCTGAGGGAGGCCTTTAGAAGGTCCAGAGAAACTGGGATCAGGACAAGCGATGCAAGAAGTGTAGCCCAAATTATTTCACTATTCTCTTCGAGAGAAAGAAGTATCCAACATATTAGCCTTGGAAGTAACCATCTAATTTACATAACGTTAGAATTTTTGTCCTATTTTTGGTTCCTGATTTCTACCGTCTGTTGTTTAGAAATATTTTCCCCTCCTGTACTCTGAGAGAGCTCAATTCGGAAGTTTATATATATATATATGTATTTTTTACCTGTATCCGTTTCCCATTACAGGCAAATACAGTGTCCAGTAAAGTTATCCAAAAAGCAATTCTTTTAATAAAGCATTCTGTAGTGTGCACTTACAAATATAGCTGGTTTAAATGCCTCTCTAACTGTTGTGACTGTCAGAATATCCTTACAGAGCATTGGAACAGCTCTTCTCTCATCCTCTCTTTAAACTGCTGGAATAGTTCTAGTAAGAAGAGTAAAACTTTGGAAACCTGGGATTTTCAGAGAATTTTTTGAACCATAGAGCTTTTTAGAGTGTTACTGTATGGTTAAAAGAGAATTAGAGATTGCTGGAGGGATCCACTGGGCATAGCAGTCAGTGAGGGGTTATTCTTGCCAGTTTTCAATGTTGGTCATCAGCTCACTGGAGATTTGCACCCTGAGATAAGTCATATCTTGGTTTGGTCTAGTTCAAGAGAACTATCAGAAAATAGGGCCAAAAGACTCTTCTGTGCTAGAATGAGGCACTATGTCTTTCTCCTTGGAAGGTCTGGCAAGGAGCATAGAAGCAGTATGGGCAAAAGTGGCTTGAGTTCGAAGCTTTTGTTTGTTGGATTTTTATGTGTTTTCCAAACAGAATGATTTTTCTCTAAATAAACAGCATTTTGCTTTGTTAAGCTGAATTACCACAGGTTAAGCCCTGTTCTCCCTGAGGAAATGTGGTGTACTAGGACTTGAAATAAACCCAAAGAATGGCAATAAATTGTGAGACCTGGAGTCACAGGATTAATCCTGGAGGGAAATACCACTTCTTAGGAATAATTCAGAAAAATATCTGCAAAGCCTGCACTCTGCATGTGCCCTCAGAGGAGCCAGGCACTGTCTGTCTCCCGCCAGCACCATGTGACAGACAGAGCAGAGGTCAGGATGCAGGTCCAGCACCAGCCTTGGCTTCAGTGGAGCCAGCTCTGCTCACAGGAATGAAGTTTCACAAAATCAGGCCTTAAATTGGAAAGAAGATGATTACAATCTTAATTCAAGCAAAAGATTTGAATGCAAGCTGAACTGTAAGGGCATAGTTAGTTTACCATCTTCAGTGAACTGCATGTACTTCAGCTTTACCTACAGGTTTTTGCCAAGAAAAAATATGAACTTACCAATCATTTTTATTTCCACATTGCCATTCTCTTTCCCAGATCAGTGAAAAGGAAACATCCTGACTTAACAGAGACTTCCCCTGAAGAGGAAATGCATAAAAGACAAGACTATACAGTACATGGAAAATTATATTCTTCCATATTGTACCTTGACTTTCTCTTTTAAATGATGATTGATGGGAATTTGGTTGAAGTTCAGCAGCATGCTATCAAAGATAGCACTCATAAGATCAGACAGCAATTATGACTTGGTATTAGTGGCTAGTTATTATTTAAAAACAAACACTAAAACATATTGAGTACCCCTCCATCAGACACACTCTTGTGGGTATTCCTTAATGACTGTTCCAATTTCTGAGTCTTACAAAACAGTTTAAAGTTAAGAACAGCAGAGCTTATTCTGCTTAAGATATCAAGGGAATTTACATAATGACTAATTTAAAAGCAAATGCACAAATTAACTAAATTCACATGTAAAGGAATAAGCTTCAAAAGTTAACACATTTTTTTCTGGCTGGGATTCAGTGGATAATTAAAAACCCTCAACCCTCTTGCTGATCATCAATCCAGAAACCATGTAAGTAGGTTTATAGAACATTGTCTAGGCATCCTGTCTAGACAATGAGTTGACCTTATATAAACTGGTGCACTGGTGGACATCTCCTAGGACTTGATATCTATGAAAATGAAGGTCTAACTGCTTGAGATAAAATCAGAGATGTCTAAATCCTAGTGTTCAATAGAAAAGGTGTCCAAAATTTGTATATGCTTTTGGGAATATTTTCAAAGAGAAGGTAAAACTGAAGATCCTAGGAAAGAAGGCTGCTTAAACAGGCACCTGCAATTGCTGTCTCTATTGCTCAAGCCTGCTTGGTTTTGTGCTGTGCTAAAGCACATCTTTGCACAGTGTTGTGAGCCATTCTGAGGAACTAAGACAGTTGAAAGATAAAACTTTTTTTCTTGAGTTGTTTTCCAGACCGATCAGTTCCTCAATCTGATTCAATGTAGGACTACCAAAAAATCTTGCATAGGCACAGCCCGAGGAATGCTGCTAAGATAGGAAGGAATAGTAAAGAAGTTGAAGTGCAATTATTATCCCTTTACTGACTGTTGAAAACATCATTCATGTAATCCCATGCTGAGAAATAGGTTTATTTAGAAATTTGATGTCTTCTTGAATTTCATACTGACAGGTAACTATTGTAATAAACTGTGATAAGGTTTAATACTTCTATTTTACTCAGCCCAAATGTTAATATCAAGATTTTCAACATACTGCCAGGAAAAAAGGAGAGACTTAAAAAAAAAACAACTGTGAAAGTTATATCATACCTCAGTAGTTACCTAATTAACCTGCTTAATTTGATGAGACTAAAAGGATGATCAAATTGACTGTCACTTAATTATGTTCTTTCACTAATATTTTAATGATATTTCTTATTTGCATGGTACAATTCATTTAGTGGAAGTTATGGTCTTTTTTTAAAAGCTATGATTATGGGAGTGTGTAAAATGACCTTTTTAAGCTTTTTTACTGTATCTTTCAGTCTATGTTTCAGAATCAGATGTAGATCATAATTGTAAAGAAAAGGAAGTGCTTATTACAAGGATTTGGGCTTCTTATATTCTTTGCTGAGTTTTGAGGTATAGTTAACCCTTTTGGTGGAAGGATGAGTCTTAGGATTATCAACAGTATCATTGGGAAGATTAAATGTCAATGGGGAAGTAATAATTAAAAGATTAACTTGAGGAAGGTCTGGATGTTTTTACTCAGAAAAAACCTGCAGCACACAATTTGATAAAAAGAATTCATTTTAATATCCTGAGAAATTTATTGCACAAAGCAAACACTAAAGCAGCATATGTGTATATATATCTATATGAAAGTAATCTACTTATTTCTGAAGTCTTGTAGCTGTTTCAGATTAAGTCTTGAGAAAATCTGTGTGTTTTTTTGAATCACTATTTCTTGAGACATTATGCTCTATGAGTTAAGTAGAAACAGGGCAATTCTGAAAACATGAATGTTTTGTTTTTACGTTACTAAACCCTAATTTTGTGGCATAAATTCCATTACTGTGGGACTATGGATGAATTTGAATCTGTGAGGAAGTGCTTGTTCTACACTTTTCTGGTTTAAATTCCTTTGGAAATGTATCTTCTGAGTTGGCATCTTCAATATTATTCTTTCTTTAAAACCACTTATTTGAAAGCCCGATCTTCGGAATCATAGAATTCTTTAGATTGGAAAGGACCTTTAAGACCATCAAGCCCAACTATTAACCTAACACTGCCAAGTTCACCACTAAACCATGTCCCTAAGTGCCACAAGTACACATCTTTTAAATACAGGGATGCCCAAGGATGGTGACACCACCACTTCCCTGGGCAGCCTGTTCCAATGCTTGAGGCAACCCTTTCTGTNTCCCTCAGCCTCTCCTCATATGGCTTGTTCCCTAAACCCCTCACAAGCTTCGTAGCTCTTCGCAAATGACCTTAGTTCCCTCAAACACTCGTTGNGCCCTTTCTTCTTGTCCTGTCATTTGTTACTTGAGAGGAGAGACCAACACCCACCTCACTACAACCTCCCTTCAGGCAGAAGTAGAGAGCAAGATCTCAGCTCTACCTCCTTTTCTACAGATTAAATGAATCATACAGAATCACAGAACATTCATGGCTGGAAATGACCTCTCAGATCACCGAGTCAAAAAAAAACAGCCAAAAAACCAAACAAATAACCCCAACAAAACNTTGTGCTCTAGACCCTTCACCAGTTTTGTTGCACTTCTTTGGACATACTGTAGCGTTTCAATGTCTTGTACTTGAGGGCACCAAAATTTTCCTGTTGTTTGTTGTGTGCCTGTACGTTGCTCCCCTCTACTTACAATGGTTGAATTAAGAATATTTCCTTACATGGGAGATTGCTTTCTTCATAAGCAAAAGGTACTAGGATTAATGTCCCACCTCCTGAGAAGTGAGACAGCCTCTGACTTCAGAGAGTTCAGTTCAGTTCAATTCTGTGTTCTGTCACAGACAGCAGGACTTTTTGCCTCTGTAAGCAGGTATTAGAATACTATCCTGGCCACTGAAATGGGAATTATAAACAGGATTAAAAAATCCACTCAGTTTTTTGTTACCTATTTGAATAGGAGGTGGAGTGCTTTGAGACCAGAAAACAGGGAACTTTGCATGCCCTGAGGAAGAGTTGTTTCATACATCCTTGTACACCTGGATCCTCCCAGTGGCTGAAATCCTTGAGGGATCTACACTGCATGCCCTTAAGCATCCAGCTGAGATGTTTAAATCGGAAAGATTTTTCCCTTGACTGTGCGAGCTGTCAGGGAAGGAAGAGGAGTTCTTGCCTCTCCAAGCCTATTTCAGCCTATTGAGTTCTTGACTGAATTTCTCTCTCTCCCCCCATTGACCACATAAGGAACCTCAGGAGACCTATATCCTGCCTTAGGCATCTAACATCAGATGACTACACTTTAGCTTTGTGTGCTATCAGGACTACAGATTTTTTTTCCTCTACAGCTTTATTTATAGCTTTAATCATTTCACTTATTGTTTGTGTAGTTTCTATGACCTCTCTTTCTGATGGCACAATACAGTTTTAGGTTTTTTACCTTGGCCATCTAGGCTAGTTTTATTATTCTAATAATAATTCACATCAGAGAGCCTTCAGCCACAGTTTCCAATTGATTTTGCAAGCTATTTTAATCACATCCTCCAGGTCCCCTATGGATTAGGAAGGGAACCCAAAAGTCCAACGCTGAGAAGATCATACTGAAATTATCTACATATGAGGTAGAAAGTGTTGTCTGTTAAATGAAAAAGCTATGAAGCTACAATTTCACTGAAGTCTTGCCAACTTAAAAAACATGAGTGGAGTAAGAAGTGGGTTTAAGATGAGATTGCTGAGAATGTTTTTGAAACTTAAAATAGTTTAGTTTTTGAAATAGACATGAAAATTTATTATTTTCATGTACATTTGATTAATATTTGAAGAGATTAAATGGCTGCATGAAGTATAGTTCTGCTAGAATAGAAGGCAAGAAAAAAAGACCTCTTAGATTCAGCAGAAGCTCTTTTGATGTTCCTTAAGTTCACACTTTATCTTTCATTTTTCTGTTATTTTTAGAAAGTGTTCTCTGGCATATAGTTTCTAATTCAGTAACCATTAGAAGCACATTTCTGTTCATATAAAACTTTAAGTAAAGAAGCTGTTAACCACCTTATTCTGATCACTTCCAACTTTGGGGGCAGCATAGTCCCTACACCAGACCTTGTACTTTAGCTCCACAAAACCAACTCAAAATTTGGAATATTTTCGACCCCAATAATTTATTACATTAAAATACCAGAGCGTGGTTTTGTTTTGACTTTTAAAATTCCTCTTTACTGAAATAACAGTTAGAAATGAAATCTACAACTCTGTTTCTTCAGCATTACATCTGTTGATTGTAATGAATATAGTAGATTCTAATTTCCTTTAAACTTACAGGATTAGTGTTTCAATAGGAATAAGTGATGGATTTTATTTTCCTCTTAATGTTATTCTTTACTAAGTGTCACTGCCAACATGGTGCAGTTCGTAACAGTCACTAGTTTCATGATGCGATCTGCAAAATCTGTTAATTTGTGATGGTGATAAAATAGCTTTTAACAGTCAGATCTGTTTGCAGTTCCCTTGAGGTATCTTTTTATGCCCCTAAATCCTGACATTGTTAAGAGAAGGTCATTTTAAAACAATGTTCTGTTTCAAAGATGTATTTTAAAATTGCAAACATTATATTTGAAATTTCAATATTTTGATTTATCAAACAAGAATTTTTCTCTTTATCTTTTTGTCAAATGATATAGCTAATATTTTATGGTTTTAAAATAGTAAGGATGAGGTCGAACCAAGACATGCTTAATTGAGGCTGGCTGTCAAATTTTTTAATATTTTTGATTTTAAAAAGTTCCATATTCTTGAATTTTATTATAAATATGTGATGGGAAAGACTATCAGGATCTCAGCAGTCAGTTACAATACAGGAAAAAACAACAAGCCTGTCAGACTGTGAGTTGAGCTGACAAGGTTAGAAGGTAGGAAAAGTTGA
The DNA here is from genome assembly GCA_013396975.1 of Bucco capensis. NCBI lineage: Eukaryota > Metazoa > Chordata > Aves > Piciformes > Bucconidae > Bucco > Bucco capensis. The sequence continues at coordinate 851,027 of VWZO01016890.1, read as the reverse complement.
CCAGGTGGGAGTTGTTGATTAAATATCCCTAATTTATGAAAGGATAATTAATGTATAATGTTATTGTGGCATTTTTATACACTTAGTTTTAAAGGAGAACTGTATTTTAATGAGATCTTAATTTAAACAGCAAGCAATGAATTCCTCCTCTCCTTTATCCCTTTCTAAATTTACAGGAGCTAAATAAAACTAGACCTTTTCTTTGAACATTTTAAAGATTTTACTACTCTTGGACTGCCTGGATGCTTGCTTTTATTAATATTTTATCCCGCCTCTTCCCTTGAATTACATTTTTTGTGGCAATGCTTTAATTAAAGGAAGCTGGGAAGTAGAAGAATTGTTCTTCAGATCTTGAGTTGAATTAAAACCGCTTTTGGTGCTGTCAACTTGAGACTGGATGATTTACTCTTGAGGGTTAATTTATATAAATTATAATGACCATCATGTGAGTACAACATGGATAAATGCTCAGCAGAAAATAACTGTTCTAATTTTTCATGCAGGTGGATATAGTTGGCAGAGTTTTTCATACTGGGTAGCTAAACAGGTATCAATACTGTGTGATAACAGCCACCTATTTGACTCAGGTTCCAATGTGCCACCCTCACTAACTCCTGTATGTCCTTCTTGCATGAGAGTAAAATGAAGGGAACATAAATATATCTGACAAAGTCATCAGGGATTAGAAAACAGAATCCAGCAATAAATATGGTAATTAGGCAATTTGAGACTTAAAGCACAGGGTTCTTTGAAAATGCAATTTCAGGACTGAGAACCAGCACTGAAATTTTTACCATTAAGGAGAATTATGATAGAACTGAAACTTTTTAATGACATTTAAATATTTTTATTGGGAATTTAATAACTTTTCTGCTCATGCCAGGGAAATTTTAATGATGAAGCTATGTATAAAGAGTTTTCTGTGCACACCAGTCCTCCCTACTCCGTCTCATCTTCATCAGCTGAATTTGGAGTCCTCCAACATTCTTCTTTCTATTGCAGTGTGAAGATGGGGAACTACATAGCAGTGAGAATGTGGAGTTTCTTGATTAAAAGTCATTTCGGACAGATAACACTAACTAATTTAATGGATTTGATAACATTAAGTTTTGCCATTTTACAGTATTATATCTACATACATTTTTGTGGTTGGTGTTTTCCATTATGGGAACAAGTTAATAAAGCTATTAGCTTGAGGTTTTTTAAGTAGGTGTTTCGTATTAAAGAAGGTATGATGACTTCCTAAAACAGAGGTCAAATACCCAAAGATGCCTAGTCTAAATGCATAATAACAGCAAACGTTTCTTTCAATCCATGACATTTTTCTGCCATGTCACTCTATTCCTTCCTGCTCTACACTCTGCTGTCAGCTGCAGAACTGCTCCTCAGCCCATGGGAAATCTCTTGGTTTTTCAAGCAATGGCAAAACTCAAATAGAAAACCTGTGCATGGCACCTTTGGGGAATGTATGATGGTAATTCAGTCTTGGTGATGAACCATAAATTCCCTGGCACACTTGTGGGGACCATGCCAAGTATAATTGCAGACTTATAACCTTTCAATACTCTGGAATATGAAGGGGTAGCACAGCCTTTTTCAATAGTATCTGCAACAGCATGATGTTTAATTAAGACCCATCACAGATGACTAACAAAATCATAACTAAGCAAGTCTCACTGTAACTAATAAAATTATTAAAACTAGTCTTGAAACTGAGGTGGCAGCAGGCCTGGTGAGTAATGACCTGTGCCATGCATCAGCTGCATTTCCCCTGGGTTTGGCTTATCATCGTGTGAGGTGCTCCAGCCTGGGGAGCAGTTGCACTCAGCTTGGCAGCACAATGTAGTCCCACAGGTCTCTCTGGAACCTCTGTCTCATGCATGTGTAAAACATATATGCATGCAGATAAGGTGTGCTATGCTGCTTTGGAAACTGTGCAATCAAAGATGAACAATCTGAACTTCTTCCTAGACTCGAAATTTTTTCACAGAAAATATACAGGTACTCAAATAGTTCAGGCAGTTCTGAACCCTTTTGCCAGGGGCAATGTAATCAATATATCTGTTTCTCCAAAATATATTTTCCTCCCATCTGTTTGTGGTGGGAGGAGACAAAATGAAGAGAACTATGTGCTGGTATCATTAATGAATTCTTTGTGTATGCCTCAGAGAACAGACCCCCTTGGTTTTTAAATATTTTCTGCATCACTTCAGCTTCCCAGATTGATCAGCAACTCTCAGCCAAGGCTTTGTCATCGAATTGCGGCCAAAGCATATTTTGGCATATGCAATACTAACAATCTGCTACTCTGTGTATAAATAAACATTTGCATCATTGTGTGTTTAAAAATTAATCCTGAAAGGCTTTAGCTTGTATTTGCAAATGTCCTTAGTGCCAGTCTGGGTATTCCCAATATCCTCAAGACAGTTATATTGTGTGATATCCTCTCTTCTTGTGGCTTTTTTTGTTGGGTTTTTTTTTTTAACAAAATATTCCAGACTGAACCATGTCCAAGTAATTCTCATATTTTCGCTGTCACTGCTTTTGTGGCTTTTGTGCAAAGTCAACTCCAAACTAATAATGATCTCAACTGGACAACAAATCTGCAGTCCACCTGGTATTTCTGGGTTGTTCATTTATTTTGGAGCGTACCCAAAAGCAGGTGGAACAATACACTGAAGAGAGAAAGATTTTTTTAAAGTATATATCTATTGCAAAATTACAAATTTCAAAGACGCAATCTAGGCTTTTCCATTAAAAGGGATCATTGACCTTGACAACTCAAAACCTTCCAAAACCCTAAATAAACCCATAGCCATTTTGAGACTGAGCTGATGCATGAGTTTTCTCTCATAGTGCCTTGTTTTGATGGTTATAGGTAAATGTTTTACAGTAAGGATAACGAATCCAGAAAGAAGGAAAGGAACATCAGTCCCAGAGCACATTTGGCTTCCTGGAATAAATCCTTACAAGCTGGTAGCACTATGGTCTTGTTTTGCTTTTTGTCCCTCAGTTTTAGTAGCACTGCAATTTGGATTGCCATTTCCTGCTGTCTCTGTGGGATTGCAGGTTCATAAACCAGTGAATGAACTATATTCACCCATTTGTTTAGTTTTATCGTCTGTGGTAGATACGATAAGAAAAATAACTTTGTGTGATAAGGAATCTGTAACTGATACTGTGTATGCTGGAAATCATATAAGTCAGGACTGGTCCTGTGTGTTACTGAGCCCAGGTTCTTGTAAAGAATTCATACATATGCACCTGACTTGTGGCATTTCTGCAGCCCAGAACTGTGGTCACATTTTATGACTGTTGTTCTCAGTGCTATCTATCTGCTTTCCCCATTTCTCTGATGCTGGTTCCTAGTTACCCTCTCTGGCCCCACATCTGCAGCTGCTTCCTGCCTGTAGGTGAGGGCAACAGCTGCTGCAGGACCCAAGCACACATGTCCCCAGCTAAGTGCCTCTTGCCTGAGCTTTCCCATGGAGCCAGATCCAGGTGCAAATGTATGTTTTGTGAGTGGCTGCACTTCCCCCATGTTTTCCAGAAAGGGATCTGCAGTGATATATAGCAGGAATGGTCACAACTGGTCCCTGGATACCCATCCTGCAGGCCAGGGAGGGCCCCAGGCTGCAGCAGGGGGTTATATCCTGCAGGAGCTGTGGCTGTGGAGAGCCCAAGGGGGAGGGAGTAGGTTTTCTGTATGGGGCTGCAGCCTGAAGAAGGGCCCATGCTGCATCACCCTTCCCTGCTGCATGCCACAGATTACTTTTGTGTGTTCAGTGCCTCCAGAATAAGCAGTGGTGACCAGTTACTCTAAGGATTGTGATTTCTACAGTAGGCACCTCTAGTGGCATCAGGAACAATCATTTCTCTTCGTATTACACAGAATCACCAAGACTGGAAAAGACCCCCAGGATCATCAAGTCCAGCCTATGACCCAATACACCAAAACATCTAAACCAATACACCAAATCATCTAAACCACTTTCCAGACACTTATATATCACACTAATGAAAGGGGGGGGGAGTACTATTTGGAACATGTTTTTTCTACTTAATATTACTTAATTACCTAATAACAGTCTTTCCATCATATACACCAATGGAGCTAGGGCAATACCAGAAAATACACAAAGGTCTGGAAGTCAGGTCAGGAGTTTGGCCATTATACACTGAGAAAGTTAAGTGCATTGGGGGCATTTGGACTGGCTTATTTGCACAGTTTTCACTTCTTGAATGGGATTTAATGTGAAGACGGTGAAATAGTCCTATCTGACTCTGCATACTGGACATGAAAGGAGTCTGTAAAGAAATGAGCGTCAGCCTCTCTTCCCAAGTGATAGGATGAGAGGAAATGGCCTCAGGTTGCTCCAGGAGAGGCTTAGGTTGGATGTTAGGAAAAAATTCCTCACTGAAAAAGACTGCCTAGGAAAGTGGTAGAGTCACCATTCCTGGAGGTATTTAGAAAATGCGTAGACATGATGCTTTGGGGTATGGTGGTAGACTTGGCAGTGTTAGGTTAATGGTTGGACCCAATGATCTTAAGGATCTTTGCCAACCGGAATGATTCTCTGATTCTACTCTATGATTCTATGATTCTGTGTTCTACAACATTGTGCCATGACTTTGCTATTGAGGGCTGGTTCAGTGCTGGAAAGCCAAACCTTAAACTCTAGTATTCAAGCCCTAAAGAAATGAAAAATTCATGTGCTGATACAATATATTTTACAGCAGTTTTTAGAATATGAGAACTTGGAAGCACGATAGCCTGCCTGGAGGCCAGTATCCCTTTTAGTTCATATAATATAATTAATATTGTGCTTTTCACTTGGTCTCCAGGCATTAGTCTAGCTGTTTATCATGAGAAGAATAACAGTATCCCTGCTGACCAGGCCCAAAGCATCCAATGTTTTATAGGCTAAGAACAACACCTTGATTTCTAACTGGAAGGTAAATGGAAAGCAGTGAGGGCTGTGGATTTCTAATCTTAACATGTCACCAGTGAACCACTACATTTAATAATCCAGCTGCATTGTGCCTTCACTCCAGTGCGTGAGCAGTCCCAAAGCAGGGCCCCGTGTGGGGTATATTTCAGCAGCCTCACTAATTTAGCTATACGGGTAGAGTTCTGGTCAGGAAAATAAAAAAAAGCCAACAAAACACCCACAACACATATTGCTGTATATGATTTGGATATTAAGAATTTACAGCAGCTAAGATTTTTCAATGCATTTGCATACATTACGTAAATGTCCTTGAAAATATATTGACATATATTAAATGTGGACTCTGTAATTGTGGTACTATCTCTTTCACTGGGAGAGTTTCTATATGGAAGCTGGTTAAGTTTAGCTTGAAAATGTGCATGGTAAATGTTTATATAATTAGCCAGACACAAACTGTAAGACTAATTATTTTAATTGATTAATTTCAGTTGTGTAGACCAATTCTTACACTAATTACTTGACAAATCTTAATTGATTAGTTTACTTTTTTTGAAGGCGTTATTAGAGCTACCGTTCCCTGGAGGGATCTTCATTTCCAAGAGAAAAATATATCATACATAGCTAATATCACAGGCACTGTTGCAGTGCACACTCTTTAGGGGACCAAGCATTGCCAACCCAGGGAGACTTTCTCACCAGCCAGTGTCAAAGGTGTTCAGCTGAACGGTGTGGAAAACAGCTGCTCCTGCAGTGAGTGATTCTCAAACACCACAGTGCCCATCTGGGTATGGAAATGACTGAGCAAAGAGCAGGAGATGCTGCCGCATGGGTGTGTGTGCAGAGGATGTGGTAGCAGGGAAGGCAAAAGCTCTGTTTTCTGTGTGGGAGCAGCCTGAGCTGCATAACTTTACTTAAAAAAGTAAGGTTGCAGGAATCTTCACCAAGGAAACAATGCTTTTCCCAGCAAAGCCAACAGGAAAATATTTCAGCTATTTCAGTAGTTGTAGCATCTTGCCTGAAATCTTTGGTTCATGTCTGCATATTTTCATAAAATAAGGCTGTGTATCTGCTCTATGAGTATTTGTGTCTGTGTGTGTGCATATATACTAGCTAAAACATCCAGAGGCAGGATATTAAAGTTTCTGGGGTTTATTTTCTGTTGTCATATTAGTGCCAAGCTATTTTATGTCTTTAAATGAATTGTTCTAAAACCATAGAACTCAAAAGCCAGTGCTACACAGGAAGGTTCATACTTTCTTCACAGTGGGTTTATTGTTCATGAGATTGACTCATGGATTTAAAGTTGTGAACCTGTTAATTTAATTCACTCCACCATAACCTTCCTACCAAAACACACCACTTTTATCCCAAATGAAAAAGTCTTACAAAAAGGAAACTAACATTAGGAAACTTATTTATTTATTGATTCTCAGAAGTAACAGAATAATTTTTGCTGAAAACCAAGCAGAAAAAGTCAACCATCTGAGGCAAGAAGCAAGCATGAAATGCTTTAGCACATGTGAATAAAATGAGATATAAGCAACAGAAAACAGAGACTTATCAAGGAAAACGTTAAGCATCCTTATCTCTCTGTGTTGCTAGCAGCTCCATCTGTTATACACAGTAAAAATACTGAAATCAAAAAAGCAAACACAGCAACAACCAACTTTATTTATTGAAATAAAGATGCATAAAACAACACTCCTATATCAAAGTGTCCTAGAGGAAGAAAACCAATCTAACCAGGCAAGGCTTCCCAGTACTGAAAGAACTATGAAGGGAAATTGCTGGAGGCAAAAAGCTGCTGTTTTGTAGGAAGTGATACACCCTGAGATACAGAGGGCAGAAAGATTTCTAACACAATGGAAGCTTTCTATAAAATATTTCAGTTTGCATTTCCTGTGGCATTATTAAAGAACCTGGAGATCATATTCTCTTTTCTTGAAATGAACAGTTCTGAAAGAATACTGGTCACAGTGATTTGCCCTTTCCTGAGAAGATTATAAAGTGGGAATGTATTTTGATGGTTAATCATTAAATGGAGTCCTTTCCATTTTCAGGAACAGAATGTTTCCTAAAAGAAATAGTGACTAAAATGAAATACTATGTATTCAAGCAACCTTGAAGCTGATAGTTATGCAATCAATGGCACACGTAAATCAGCTACTATCTGAATAAGCAAGTAGAACCATTTTGTTTGCAAATGGTGAATTGGCATCAATATTACCTTAGGAAACAAATGGCTTCTCTTGTTGGGGATGTTATCATCTACGTTATGTAAAGTATGTTTTCTGCTGTGCTTGTTGCAGATGACAATATTTTTTTTTGTTCTATGCATTTGTAGACAACTTACCTACATTAGAAGTCCAATTATGATGTCAATAATCATACAAAAGTATAATTTTTTCCTGAAAAGAAGGAGTAGACTCTAAGGTGAACATTCTGATTCAGCTCCTTTCTTCAGCATTGTGGAAACGAGGCTGCAGAATCTATAATAAGCATTGATACTTCTATTATGGATTCCCTAAATCAAGGATTTAAATCAAATCCAAACTGTGTCCAAAGCAAAAATCAGTCCTACAGAGACAAATATATCAGTGTATTTGTTTCAGGCAACTGTCCATGTTCTGATCAAATACAAAAACCATCTTCTTCCTGCTAACCAGTTTCTTTCACAGCCAGATAATATTAGTGTTTTTTTAAAATACTGTTCATAGTTATGCTAAATTTTATAGCCATCTGCTTAGGTGAAGCAAAGTTTGTAATGTTTTGTGGAAATATACAGTCAGAGGAATGTATGTGACTTGTATGTACACAGAACTAATGTTCATATGTCAAGTGTTTGTATCCTTGTCCAGAAAGGTTTTAAAAAGAACTCCTGAAATGACCTGAGTTCTAGTATAATACACCAGAATATGCTGAATTACTTAGCTGCATCACCTAGTGTGGCTGCTGTTTGTGGATACGTATGTATTTGTGTGTGTATTACATTAAACCCAGGAAATAACAAGGGTCAAGGCTCTGCTCCACCAAAGAGCTGACTAACCCTGAGAACTCACTTCAAATGTGAAAGCACATTTTTCTCATGTCTGCCTGTTATGCTGAGCTCTACAGAAAATCATGTTGCCCTGGCTTTAAGTGTTCAGATTGTTTGTTCGATGTGGGTTTGTTTTATTTTCCTAGCTATTCCTGGTGCTTGGTCACCATAAAAGAGTGAACCAAAGTTTTCCTGTGGGTTTGGTACTCCATGTAAATCTTCCAGGAGTTTATTTGATTAAATGATTTAAATGATTTCCTGCACACACCTACGTGAGTTTTGCAGGGATTGGTTTAAACTCACCTTGTGCATCCATATCAGAGGGAAATATTCCTTTAGATATTGATGTACCTGGTGATAAGTAACTTTGCTGTGGTGGGAGTGAGGCAGAAGAGAACTGCTGCTTGTGACTTTGCCCCCTTGTTGAACCTGCAGTGAGGTGCGTGAGGGGAAACATACTCAGTGCTGAAAAGTACATGGGATCCTGTCTGTCAGTGATGAGGATGATCTCAGTCCAAGTAAAATTTTAATGAATCTTCCCTATTTCACCAGAAAATTTCAGGTTCTTGTGGTACACCTTTGGTATGAACCCCACTTAGGTTCATAACCTGCATGTGCTGGTTCCCTCACTCCAGTTATCACATTCACCAGACTACATTTGCAGAATCTGTGGCATTTACCTTCCATTTCCAGGAAGCCTTTAACTAGGGACTGCAGTGTTTATCGTGTTTACAGATTGTACCTTTGTAGTTCTCACAGAGGTGGATGGTCTTGAGTTAATCAGCTTATGAACTCTCCAGGCCTGGTGCATGGAAATAGTCTGTAAGTAATTTTTTTCCTTTTCCACTAGGTTTAATGTTGATTTCTTGAGGACACCATTAACAGATACAGTACAATTTTGGCTTTTCTGTTGTGATGGGGTGAACATCAACACATCTGCATGGATAGCTCTGTCTTTTCTCCTCGCAAAAGCAAACAAATAAAACAAACATTTTTAAAAAAGACAAGAAAAAACAAGCCAAACCAAAATAAGACTTTTTTCCTTTCCCAGTGTTCTCTGAAGATAGAGACCATCCTCAAGGGAGATACTAGTTACCATCTACCTACCAGCTATCATTCTGCTCTTGACATTGATATTTGTAGATAATTCACATCTACAAGTTCATATAAAATGAACTTTTGCACTAGAGACAGAAGAACCTGGGGCAGGACTCAGAGCTAGTTTTATATTTTGTTTTGTTTATTGGCTCTGTTTGAGGGTCCCTGAATTCTGACTGCTGCTTTTGTCATTGTTAATCCAACATCTTTCGGTCAAGTTCTGTTTCCCTCTGTCACATAATGGCTTTGAAGATTTTCATCCCTAATACTGTACAGTTGCACTGAAGCATGATCTCTATGACATTTCTAAATACATGTTCATTTTGCTTTTTAGCAGTGGCATTAATATCCTGTTTAGCTTTCTTATTCTGTTACAAAATTTGAAGGTGTCTACACTGCTGCACAACTTTGTCCTGCAATACTCTGCTGAGATTTTTTACAGGTCTTGTAGACATATGGTTCCTGGTTTCTGAGATGGCAAAAAGGCACTTCATCGGGCATTAACTTTTACTGCCACAGATAGTGAGGAAAATTGCTTTCTGTTTATCTTTATCTATAATCTTATTTGCAAGAAAATAGTGGCTCAACCTTCTTGAACTTCTGAACTTCTGTATACTTTCAGACAGCTGCTATGTTTCACTGTCTTTATTTTCTCTAATCAACCTGTTCATGAAACGTTATCTTATGTTTCCAAACACAATTTCATTCTTCAAATTACTGGGACTGAATGCAAAATAGATAATATTTAATCTTTGTCTGTATGAGTAACAGAGTAATCATCTCTCACTGGTTGAAGTGAATGCTGAATATAAAACATAAGGTTTTCTTTTACATGATGGATGTAGTTTGGGGAAAGTGAAATAGCTGTTATTTTCTTTTCACTCTGAACTTTTGCCTGGGCTCACAGTAAGTCAATTAACAGATTGAATGATGGAAAATACTAGTAAAAATGAAAAAAATAAGGCGTTGTTGCTTATATACAGAATTTATAGCAGGTTATATTTAGGCTAATCTTTTTTGTTGTCCAGCTTTTGTTAACCTGTTCTGTCACTCTTTCTGTTTATATAGTTATACTGAAAACATTAACTAATACTACAGCATTCTATTGTGCCTTGTGTACATTATAATATATCAGAGACCAGATTCTCTGGCATCTACTGAGCAGTACTGGTTTATTAATCAATATATCAACTGGAGATCTGTCACTTTATATTTAGAGGTATATACATACATAAAAGAGCTGCAAATAACGCCACATATTCTATACATCTATGGTCATTGAGTTGTCAAGTTCCTCACACTTGAAAAGGACAGTTGACAGATGAGGTATGATGAGTGTCCAGATGACTAAGCAGAACAGTGCTTTGATTTTAAAATTGATAGCACAGATAAATTAATTCGACCAAGACTCTACTCCACAAAAAAGTTCAGTCCTGACAAGGGATGTATGTATATATATTACAGTGTGTGAGTGAGTGTGCTCACACACAAATGTGTCCTTAGAGTGACAGTGTGCATATAGGTACATGTATGCTACGGAATATATACATAATATTCATTAGAGTATTAGCTTCCTGTACAGCAGAACTTGGAACATGAACAAAAGCAGAAAAAGGTGTGAAAACAGCTGTGTCAAAAGAATCCCTTGTCTCTCCTGACTGCAGGTTGCCAGTGTATCCTAGAGACTGCACAAGTTACAAGGTTGTACATTATTAAAGAGGAAGGCACATAAATCCCTCATGCGGATTCAACATGAATGTGCTCTTTACAGAGAGAGGTTGATGAATCCTATGCTTGACTGTGTTATAAAACTGTGCATGTATTCATATCTGGCATTTTTCCATGCCAGGGCAGTACATGCACTGAACAACCATTCAAAAAGTCTGTGGCAAGATACCTCATTCAATTTAATCCTTCACCTTACCACGATTTTTGCAAAGCATTTAATGTTAAATACAATGTGCCCTTCAGTTTTCTTCCTGAAGCCATCGTCAGGCCCTACCAAATACTCCATTGCCCATATCTACTGGAAAATATCAGCTATAATATAGAATACCTGGCAAAAAAATACTACAAGAATCCTTATCATCCACACAAAGAAAATTGGTATTTTGACGGTTAGGAGTCTTTAACAAGAATATTTGTGGCACATCCCCAGGCAGTATATGGAGGTGGAAGAGTTGGTACTGGTGCATCAAATTTAAAGACACCCAGCAAAGCACATTCACCACAGCCTGCCAGAGATACAGCTATAGTTTATCAGTTCTTTTTTATGGTGTTGGTTTACCTGCTGCTGAGGAAATCGCATAGCCATTTTGAGTCTGCCAGAATCCAAACTTTACCTTCAGGACTGAGAACTTTCTTGACTTACAGGATCTCTCTGCAGTTAGTGTCATTGTTCCTCACATGCAGGTGTTTTCTGCCTGGCTGTTACCACGGCAATGGTTCTGCTGACGAATAGATGAGTTTCTGAAATTGGGGGAGTTTCGTACATTTTCTGCTTGCCAATTAAACCTAGCAGAATGACAGCCCTTGATCTGCTCTTTGTTCAACATGAGGGAGGTAAATTAATACAGAGGTGGGTGGAAGAATCAAGTACTGAAGTCTAAATCTAGAGGAAAGGTAGGTTTTGAGATGAGCCAGTAACAAGTGATACAGCAGGTTATGAGCAGCTAGGGAAAGAGGATGAAGTAGCACAAGAAAGGCCATCTCACTTTGGTGGGTGAGCACATACATCTTTCTATTTTGGCTTGTTATGACCAAGCCTCTCTGCTGCCTTTCTAGGACATCTCAGAACAGACAGCCAGTTTTCTATCTTCACTACTAGATTTGGTATATTAATGCCACTGCCACTACATTGTCATATATCATGCTTATGTGCTGAACTAAATATCTCCCTGCTCCCTAGAAACTGTTGTACCTGTAGAGGAAGAAGAAAAAAAGTTCATCAACAAAAAAGTTGCAAAGTTGCTAGTGGGCTACAGGATTATCTATATACTGAAAGTGGATCAAGTCTGGACAAACTGAAATATTCCACTAATGAGTCTGAAATGACATAAGGAAACACATGAAACCAGCTTTATAGAACGAGGGAGTTAACAGAGAAATTACTCACTAGTGACACAGAGATAAGCCACTTATGCTGTGAGCTCATGATATATTCATCAAGCCATCAGCTGAGATATGCTCAGTAAACCTTTAACTTCTTAGAGCTTTTATCATCTATGCAGTCTGTTTTGGCTGGTTTTTTAGGTCCTCTTAATTTCACAGGAGTCAGGGAGAAGAACTTACTCCAGTCTGTGACCTGGCTATTTGGTTTGTACCTAGAGGTCACCTTTATACTTAAACAGCATCCTTATCAAGCTAAATGGTCTTTTATTTTTTTTTTTTTACTCAGGCATCAAAGCTTTGGTATGATAAGACAACCTGAGTTTAAAGTTCATGTTGAGGAGAATGACATAATAACATAAAAGCAGGATAAATATTTAGTATCTATTTTTTTCCCATTAATAAAACCCCAGTTTGTTTATGGTCACTGGAAGTTATTAGGGCCACTCAATGGTACATAGCAATGATGGCTCTTCAAACATCCATGCACAGCTACTAGAGCGTAAATCTAAGTGCACACACCAGAGTGAAAATTGCTGTGGTGTCTGTAGGTTTCCATAGAAGATACTGGCTTACCCTGCAGTAAAACAAAGCAAATATATACTTAATAACCCAGAGCTCTCTCTTTCTGTTGGAGTGTATTAAAAGGATGAGGAGAACTACAATTAGTGGAAATAGTATCTACTTACACTCCAATATTTACTACATTAATATTAATATTAATACTAGAGTAATATTTATTCTTTAGGTCACTCTCTGAATGGAGGATTGGACATAACCTCTGAGGTCCAGCAGTCACATTTCTGTGAAAGGATGAGGGAGCTGATTTAGGCCAGTGCTGCTGTGGCTTTCTTGTATTCCTACCCTCTGTTACAGCCACTCGGTGACAGCAAATGCAGTCAGAGCTTCTTAAAACTCACTGGTTACCACATAAAAACTTGGGACTGTGCTAAGGATGTGGAGATGACACTTCAGGGACATGTATGTTACCTAAAATTCAGTGCTATCTTTTAGCAAACCTGCTTTGGATTTTTAATCAGACCATGAGGAAAAGACAGGAATCACTCTAATGTAACATTAACCACTCTTACTGGGATAAAATGTTGTGCAGCTACACAGCTTTTTGCTCAGCCATCACTAGGAATTCCCTTAAAACCTGTGAGCTGCATTAGGTAACTGGATAAGTATTTGCAGTAAGATAAGCCTGCCATTGTTGATGTCCATGGAATTTCTCATGCAAGGAAGAACTGCAGACACAGAGTTTACATGTTTATCTCTGTTTATATTTGGTAATCCTAAAGATCATTAAACTCAATGGTAAGTCATACTATAATAACCCTAATGTCACTACAAGGCAAATATTTTGTGTTTATCTGATTGAGATGGAGTAGCTCCAACTCATCATTCAGTAACTATCATTCAGCAGGATATATTTAATACATTTACTTTCTGTTATAACTCTTGCTGTGACCTCCAAAAAAGAGTCAAAATATTGTTCCCTTGCAGGTGGGAGGCCAAATCTTCCCTGGGCACTGAGCAGGGAGCATGTGGCTCAGTAACATTCATGTATTTTACATTAGTAACAGCAGAGTCTTGTTTCCCTAGTGTGCTCAGAACAGAGCTGAAATGCAGCCATCTCCAGGTCAGAGACGATTGACATGCCAGGGCACAGCCCAGCCTTGAGGAAGAGATCTGTCTGCTCTAAAGGCATTGCAGAAGAGAACTCCATGCAAAATGGTCCCACAGGGGCATGCAGGGACATCCAAATGATGATCAAGGGAGACTGACTGGTCCCTCAGCTGATCTGTGGAAGGCTGAGATCTTGGGAGCTATGCTAATATACATGAGCTGAAGATGTGACTACGTATCTCCCAGGTATGACATTTAGTTTGCTGACCCATTTATTAACTCTTTAACTTGCAGCTTCTATTTAAAGCCATATATCCTATTTAAAGCCATATAAATATTATATTATTCTGATATGCTTTATTCTCAAAGCCTTGCTCTGATATGAAGTAAATCAGTCTCAGTCAGAAGAACCTCCTTTCTGCAACATAGTTGTAAAAAACATGAGAAAGCAAAATTGTCATTTGCTCTGTCAAATGTCCACACTTGGATTTATCCCATATAAGCATGGGTAAGGGTCCTGGGTTCAGAGTGCAGCTTGCTTAGGACTGTTAGAACACACGCTTGTACACAAGTGTAAATGTGCCTGTGTAACCTACATACAGATACATGTGCGTATACACATATAAAACTTTCCTTTTGTGTATGTGTTTCTGTGTGTCTGTGTATACTTCTATATTTACAGAGAGAGAAAGAAAAAGACTGAATACATCTGAGAAAATAATTCAGTTCTTCTAAGATCTAAAATGCCCTCTGGATGTGCTTGTCTCTCTATGCTATGTACAGAGGAAACCTCAGAGACACTGGAAAAAAAAAAAAAGGCTTTTTTTAGTAATAAATTTCCTAGCTTGTGCTACTAATACTGTTGTAACTTATTATACTGAAAGTTATTTGGAATTTAATTAACTTGACTTTTAATCCTGATTGTTTGCTTTATTCCTTCTTCCACCGTGAGCAACGAAAACAAACTGTGTACTTTCACCTTTATTACCAATCAGTGTCCAATCACTTTCACTTTTACATTCTCAGACACCTACACAGTGCTGCCGTGTGAGAATGCAGACATTTCTCCTGAAGTCAACTATTCTTTTTCTTAGCAGAAAGAAGAAAGAAATTAATAAATAAAAATTCACAGAATCACAGAACAACCCAAGCTGGAAGGGACCCACAAGGATCATCGAGTCCAACTCCCATTTAGGCACAGAACAACCCCAAGGTCACACAAGGTGACTAAGGGCATTGTCCAAGTGCCTCTTAAACTCCACGAGATTTGGAGCTATGACTACCTCCCTGGGGAGCCTATTACAATGCTCCACCGCTCTCTGGGTAAAAAACTTCTTCCTAACATCCAGCCTGAACCTCCCTCGGGACAGCTTCACGTCATTCCCCCGTGTCCTGTCACTGTTCACTAAAGAGAAGATTTCAGCCCCCACTCCTCCCTCTCTGGTAAGGAGGTTCAGGGAACCTTTTTTCCTTTGTAAAGCAATATATTTTATACTGTCTTTGCTGATCACAATTCAGATTATTCCACTTCAGTTCTGCCTTTACAACTTGTTTAAGATATTACTGGACTTAATATCGGGGTGACACTAGTCTGAGGTACACACAGAACGTAACTTCTCCATTAAAATGGTTCTCATGGCTGTGGCTCAGTGCTTTAAGTCTAAGTCAAACAAGCAAATTCACACCACCCAAACCTCCTTTCAACTCCAGCCAGTCCAGTTTCTGCACTTTTGGGGAAACTCCAAATGTGGAAGAAGATGGCTTGACTTTCCACAACAGACACAGGGACCCTGGGTACAAAACAGGATGCCTTCTAAACACTCTATCTACTTTGCAATTATTAACATTTTCTTCTCTTAATTTAAAGCCTGCATCTGAGCTGACTGCTGCTTTGAGAAGGAGGAATATTTTCCAGTTCTGCCAAAGGGTGTTGTTATTTAATATATGAAGACCTGTATTTATAAAAGATTGCCTAAATCAATGGCAGTGCCTACCTGTTGATTAATCTATTGCAGTAGTGCACCTCTTTAAAAGAAAAGGAAAAGTATAATTGCATTTATTGACTAATGGACATATGAAAATAAGGGGATTTAGTTGTGCTGGTCCCTGAAGCAGTGCAGAATCTCTTAAAGCTACCTACAGCAACAGGAGTTCAATGCAAGAGACTGAGGAAAGCACTGACTTCTCTGCTTCTCATTCATAGCACTCAGCTTGTTATTCAGAACCTGTTATGTTTCTGAGAATACCTACTGATGAGCATTTCTGTTCTGTTGAGTTTTAGCTACGTAAACTGTGTTGAATTTTGTAACTGTTAATGCTCAACTGAGACAGCCCAATTTCTCCCAAATCTGAGTGTTGGAATTGCTTCTTGATCTCACATCAAACACACAAGTGATTTCTCTGTACAAACGGCACGATGCTGCTCACAGTATCTGTGGTGACACTTCCATGCAGGTGCTGGCCTGCTGGGGAGGACAGGCCTGACACTTCCTCAAATTTTATTTCTGTGTACAGTTCTGCCTCCTATTTGCTCCCCATTCCACTTTTGAATTTGCAGATGCTCTTTCTGCAAGGAACTTGAAAAAATAAAATCTCAACTTCAAAATTTCACATTAGTTCACATTGGTGTAGAATCTTTGACACAAAAAGTGAAGTATAGAGTGCTGCTACTAATAAATAATCATATCTTCCACACACCCTCTCTTTGTAGCAGTAGCTTCCATTTGGCTTCTATTAGGACACACCACTCATCATTGGCTATGCTGTAGTTTTGTTTCCCCATCAGAGATACTGAAGTGTACTTTAGTGCTTAAGCAGAAATCCTACTCAGCATTATTTGAAAAATGCTCTGTTTGTTAACTAAACTGTTTGTACTACTTATCACAGAGCTTAAAAGGCTACCAGATTTTTGAAAATGTGTCTAAGGCAAAAATGGCTGCTAGAGATCAATGTCCAGATTGCAAACTCCATTTGTTTTGCTTTTACATACCAAGAATAATGACTCATATTCTCCACTTCTGTTTCTTTGCATGCACCTCAGTAGGATGGATCATTTGCAACTAAAAGAGCCAAAAGACCAACGAATGGCAAATTAAATTCTTGCAATTCAGTTTCATAATCCTTTACCCAGCTTTGCAAAACATTTTTCCTTACACAGTGCTTTAGAATCTACAACACGTATTTCAGCCTATTTGTAGGTGGGCTTCTTTATGAAATCACAAAACTCTAACTGCAATACACTATAATAATGGTCCTAAGAGTAGCAGGGAAATTACTGTAATTTCCCTCTTTGAAAAAATCGGCAAAACCATCCACAAATTCAGAACCTGTTTCTATGAAAATACCAAAATTCCTTTTTTTCATTCAAAAGCTCTACTTCCTATGCTAACATTACACACCACTTCTTGGCAGCACAGTTCTTGTTTTTCAGGAGCTACATAATATTATAGTTTATAAATCACAAGTTTTGTATAAATCACTGAAATTCTCTCTAGAATTACATTTCATAATACAATGTGATCAATTGCCTGATTTTCTCAAAACAACATTCCACTATGCCACAACATTAGCCTATATGAAATATATAGGACATCAACAGAGCTGCCAGGCTGCTGGGCCCATGTTTCCTCTGTATGTTTACTTTCACTTTAAATGTTAACATTGCTTTAACCTTCATGCTTCTGCAAAAGTGCACAAGGGATTTGAAACCTTTCACACCCTCCACAACCGCATCAAGTCAATGCACTGAAGTCTTTGCTTTTCTCATTACCAAACTAATGGAAAAGGAAAGAGGGAGTGAAGAGTGGATGAATGAGCCCTCTGCTCGGATTTGAACAGGGAAAAGGAAATTGCCTTGCCTTGGGAAGAGTTAATCCTGCCTAGCCTAGACTAGTCTGGCTGGCTGCATGACTTCCCTTGCAGGACTGAAAAGTTTGACACCACTGTTTGCTTAGGATTGTGTCCAAAAGCACAGTCACACCCTGTCAGGAGCTGCAAGCCTAGATAGCATCCCTCAGTGCTGGCTCTCTGTGCAGCCCCCAGGGACCAACAGGGAGCACAATACCTGGGTGAGGCTGCAGCAACAACAAACACTGAGACAAGGCTTTATCACTTCATTGTTAATTTACAGACTTTTGATTCAGAAGCATTTTATAAGGTGTAGGCTTTTAAGGGAGCAGTAATTTCCACGGAGTGTCTAAGTGTTCTTCCAAACACACTTCCCCCTCTAATAGGCTTACGAATTTTCTGTCAGGTTAGTGCTTACTTAGCTCTGAAATTTGTTTTGCTGTAACAAAGTGAAAAATTAATTGCCTAAAATGACATGCCTCCGAGCCTATCCACATTTTTAAGTAAGACCTTCATACTGTAAAGCTATGACTCTGCTACTGCTGTTGCACTTTATGTGCCTGTTTCGGTGTTTGCAGAGCTGAATTCTGTGTCTACAAGCAGCCTGTTTTTCAAAGGCATGCTGTAGAGACCAAGGTTGAAACCTAAATCACTTCACAGCAGCCTGCAAGTCTGCCTCTCTCTTCAGAAGTTATAAATATGTCTAAGCAAAAAGCAACAGTTCTCATATCTGTAAATAATGGGCTTGGGCAAAATAGCTCAAATACCTGAAAAAAATCTTTGTTTAAAACAGAGAAGAAAATTCTGGTTCTGGGCACCAGTCTGGAATACTTTGGAGCTGGATTAGTATGCAGGAAGAAAAGAAATGAAAAGGCAAACCGTGGCTTTAAAATGTCATTGCAGAAACATGCATGCATATTCTCTCAGGCCCTGCCCGGTGGTTCAGCAATACAGCAGGCAATGATAATGATACAATTTCATAGCTCCACTAATCCCAGGAGATGTACAAAATGCTTGACAAAACGATGTTCTATATAAGCAGTAGGCTAGGCCTTTCCTTCTCATCTGTAGAGGGGCAGAAGAAATTATAGTACAAATACAGCAAAATGTGTCTTGTAAGCTCAGAAGCAAGTGGAAGCATAAAATATTCCATTCAATAAGCATGCTAAAATTTGTACTAATAAAGAAATTCAGACAAATTTACACTTAATTAGCAGACAAGCTAGAATTGTTCCATATTTTTGGGAAGGAAGCAGAACAGCGTAATAGGAAGCAGAAATCACCTAGAAGACACAAAGGCCATTTGTGTGATTTGGAAGCGAGTATGGATGTCTCTGACCTAATTATATGGAAAAGAAAAATCCAGCCCTGGAAAACTTCATTTATGAACCTTGTTGTTGAGCTCAAATTTCCCTTACTGTTGTCTTTGCTTTTTGCAGTTTACTGATGATCTATGAGTAGATGTGATTCCAGTTTATGAAATGACACTGTACTAGAATCATATAAAATTTTTCCTGAGTAAGGGGTCATCATGTCTGACCAATGTGTTTTATTTGGGTGGGAAGCTGAGATCTACCAAACTAGGTGTTGTTTCTGGTTGAAGCTTCTAAAGAGAAACTGGCTTTCAGGGAGCCTCATTGGGGTGATTTGATTTATTTTGAGAGAAGTCTGCCCTACTTCACAGATAGGGAACCCTGTTGATCAGGTGTATCATTTGCCTGCCTAACATTAGGCTTGCAAAGTACACTTCTGCAACAAAAATGACCAAATTGAGTTAGCTCCCTGATTTGTGTTAGAAAAAATTTTAGTGCAATGCAAAGTTACATGTTGCCAGGCCAGAAGTAGCCTTCACCAGCTTAATAAATCAAGATTTGTCAGCTGCTTAAAGACAAGAACAAATGATTATATAATAAGCCATCAAAAAAGCTTGCAGCTTTCAACCCCTTCCCATCACTGGAACAAAGCAGTCCAAAAGGCCAGGAAAGGACCTCTCGTGCTTTGAAGATCTTGACAAAGACGGCACAGCTGTTTTGCAATGTTATCATCTGTTGTTTCCCTGTAGTATATTTCTGCAAGTATCTTCAAGAGGTGTTTATAATCTCAATGACAATTTCTCATGAGAAGAACTCTTCAAGTGTTCTTCATGGTCACCTTAACTACAGTCTATTTCAGGAATATGAAGCAGCAGCTAACAAGCATCTCTATTTCACACAGGATGAGTGCAGGAGCGGCATGTTGGCACAGATTCCTATGCCCAAGTAATGGTGTCTGTGCAGAGGAACTTGCAAGACTGTGAGTCTGAGAGTGCCCAGCTCAGCAGTGAGAAATGTGCTTGTGCTGGGTGGTGATTCCTCATCTATCTCCTTCCCCAAAGCAGGGCTGAAGTTACAGGCAGAGCACACATACAACAGCAACTCCACTCATCAGAATGGTTTAGTCTCATACTTCTAAGAAATCAGGCTAAAAATATTCGCCATGGGAGCACCTGTGATAGTTGCAATGTCATGGATTATTCAAGGTCTATCAGATGACAAAGGGACAGATGCTGTGGGCATATGCAGCATTTACAGACTGTTCATCAACATTATGAATTTGTATATCTCCTGGAGGTTCTGCTACCAATTATCTTCCCAGTTAAATAGGTCAAACAAGGAAGTACATCCACTAAAGCAACTGCAGTTTCCTAGATTTCAGAGACATCAGTTCTGGAGGAAAAATCCTATATTGATTTGATGTGGTTCAAGAAGGTGGCAATTTGACTCAGAAGAGGGGCTGTGTGCTGTGGATTCAAGACTCTTATGGGTGAAAAAGCTCTAGATAACATCAAAAAAATATTCTTGGTCTCCATGTAGAGGTTGTTAAAGGTGTATAGAGTGAGACTTTTTTTTTTTTTTTTTAAAGCTTTTATTACAGCAACAATGCTACTGTTCCAACAGCTCTGTCAGAGCTACTGAGCTGTGAGTTAACCCAGCTGTTGCCCTGAGAGAAGAAGGTGGAAGCTGCTGGGCTAAAGCAAAGCCTGTGGATAGACCTTTTCAAGTGGCAGAAACCATCAGCTCAGGGGAGAGGAAGTGACTGAAAAGGATTCTAAGCGGAACCAAATAACGATTCCTAGAGGAAAACTGCTGGTCAGAGCAATTAGCCATGAATCTAAGAAAAGATGTAATTGAAAGGAGAACAGAGGGTTTATTTTAATTCCTTAGTGTCTGGGAGCACTTTGGATGGGAGCTAAAAGAATGCTTTTCCTTTCTAAGCAGAGGCCTAGAAAGATCAAACCCATGATGTCCCTAGGATGTTGGGGCTGCTTGGTGGCCAGGGCTGCCTCCCGGCCCCAGCTCTTCTTTCCTTATTATGGCACAACTGGAACATTAAATAAGTTAAATTCATTATGAAGAGCTACGGTCTATAAATATATCTGTGTAGTGTATTGGGTTTCTAATGCAGGCTGTGAAGGCTTGTCCCTTTTTACCATGGTCAGGGCTCATCAGAGACTTGAAAAAACATCAGCCTTTCAGTTAGCAAGAAGCCGAGTGCTCTCACGTACCAAATTTGTTATAAGGGGAGTGTCATGTAATACTGCTCAGAATACTGAAGTCTGATTTTTAAGAAGTCATTCATTTCTTTCTGCAGTTCACCAACGATCAGCTACACATAATACGTTGTCAATCAACGGTCAATGAAAAGTCTTCTTTTGATTTCACTGGGCTCTGTATTTAGCTTGTGAGAGGCCAGGTCAGTTAATAGAGTAATGTACTTTAAATCAACATATGATTATTAGTGACCATTTTCCTCCTTTGAAATCAGTAAAGAAATTTCCTTTATTCTTTTCCTTTAATCAAACCAGCAAAGCATTTCAGCAATCTGTAAATCTGGCCACAGAGTTACAAAACAGGGAAAATTCACAATAGTGCCATTTTCTTTGCAATTCCTTTATCTCAGTGGAAGATATTTAAGCAAACCTCTCACAAGACACACTGATGTACAACGATGTATAAACTGTCCGATGTTCCAGTTAGGAATGCTTGCCATAAGGTTTGCAGCAGAAGGGAAGGACAGGGCATAAGCAGGCTGAAAAGCACTGATGTTGGTGGTTAAAAAATCAATGCTCCTTTTTAAAAACCCATCTTGTGTCTTTATTAGGTTGTACCATGAGACACTTACAAGCTGTGTTACATTAAAATGTTTAATTAGAAATATGAGTTATGCCTTGCATCGTAACAGGAAACCACCATAAAATATCAAATAACTTATACTCTGACAGCCTCAGACTATCAAAGCAGTCATCCATAAGTTCAAATCCCTTTTCAGTGGGACACTGATTAAATTCTTTGATGTATCTAGGTCCATGCATTCAACAGCTTCTTCCCTTTCTCAGCAGGGGTTTAGTTATGTGAAGCCAAAAACAGCCTTTGTATGTTTAGACTTTGGGAGCACATTCAGCTGGAATCTAGCCTTGCACCTAGGGTTAGACCTCTGCAGTAATTCAACTCTGCTTGTTCCAGCTCTGAACAAAGCAAGCAGGGCTATGGAGTTATGTTACTCAATACAAGTTGAGGAATCAGCTTTCCATGTGGCATTATCCTCCTGCCTCCTTTCCCACAGGAATTGCACAATGTAAGTTAAGCTTGTGCCTTTGCCATTATCTTGCTCTAGTGGCTCAGTTCCAACACATCACTGTGTACCACCTCATTATTTATATCCTGCTAGCATCTTATTTAGTGCCTCAGCTTCCATCACAAATATGTTGGGATAACTACTTTTCACTGGATAAGAGTCTCATTATAATTGCAGCTTCTCTGCAGGGGTCAGCACCTCCTCTCCATGAATGTGATAAGGTGCTCTGAGTGCCACCTCACGTGCAAATGGTGTTTTTCCCTGCAGAGTCACTTCCCACAGGCTACAAGCTGCTACTGAATTTCTGCAGTAATATTTTAATAACTTAATTTAAGATTTAACAGCTTTCTTTCCTGTGCTTTGTAGTATAATTAATTCATGTGATGGGAACTCATTAGACTTGAGGATCTGAGCATGCAAAGGCTGTAAATGCGTAAACCTGTGTTACGGCCTAGTGAAGGTGAGCAAACACAGAGCTCTGCATGGAAAGAATAAACTATTATATTTTTAGGGATAACCAGAAAATACTTTGTTAATAGTTGGGTATATCTTTTAATCATATCTGAAGTTTGTAATAATAATGGTAAACCCAACAAAAGCCTAGTCTACTGACATTTAAGATGTTTACACCCTAGGGTTTCTGGGCCTAGAAGATCTGGTCCAACACCTCCAAACATCAACTTGCATGCATGTGTGCCTGGCCATCAGCTGCTGGCACTTCTGCCTCTTGAAAACCTGGCTCAAGCAGGTACTAGAGACAATTTGAGCCTGACGTTGAACAGCCCACCATGGGATTTCATCTCCTTGGCTTATTTAGAGCTATAAAGACGTACATATAACATGGAAGAAATAAGGTCTGTCACTGTCATTGAAAATCCTAAATTGCTAGAAGAGCTGATGCCTTGGTGTCCCACTATCCCAGCAAACACTGTAACTGCAAGGCTGCCAGCTACTTGAAGGTGGAGATTTCTTGTTACCGGCTGGTAGTGCTCTGATGGGTCAAATATTCACTGATCCAGAGAATACAAACAGCTCTGGCACTACACACTGGTTATAGCATTTATTCAAGTTCAAGACCACGCTCTGGATTAGTCAGAGCAGAGGTTTGAAACCACTTTCCAGGCAAACACTTGAGCTGCCCATGACTCTGCAAGTCTGGTTCTCAGCATCTCATTTCTTCAGTTTTGCAGTGAGGGCTGAAGAACCCAGAACCAGGAGACACACAACACCATGGTTAGTTGTGCACACCAGTTTGCACCAACTGTACATTTTCCTCTTCTGCACATCCCTTTCATAGGTGCATTGTTTTCTTGAGGAGCTGAGAAGCAAGAGCACAGAAAACAAAAACAGGAAAAACCACAGCATCAAAGGTGTTTCCATGAAGTAATACCTTTGGGTCTCAAGGATATGCTTCTCACTGCATAGACAATGCTGAGGTTGTCAGCATAGCACCTTTTCTCCACTGGACCTGACCAACAACTCTAGCAAAAGTACTGTAAAGAAGAGTGCTGTCAGATGCCTTCTGTGGGAGCTGGACAAGTTGTGCATGGAGACTTACTTTCCACAGACATGATTTAGATAAGCACTGCACACATTTCTCTGTGCGCTCTCAGGGTGCCTTGATTCTTCTCTCTGGAGGCTCATCTTCCTTCGTACAATTTCTGTGGTGAGCCAGGTACATTTGTGTACCTGTTTTGCTCAATTAAACCTTTTCCAGGGATGTGAGTTATCTATTTCATGGTCCAGAACATCCTCATTTCATTTCCTCTGCCCTCTGGTGATTGACTTGATTAATACTATGTAAACACCTTGAGACCTCATTGCTCTAACTACTGTACAGAAAGAGCAGAGCTTCAGCATAGGACAAGATGGAAGAAGTGCAGGAGTAAGGAAAAATTGAGACCAGACTTTTATATGATCCTCAGTTAACGTGGTTCTTAGTATTTCTAGTTCATTTCTGCTGATGAACTTGATATAAGCAACAAATTCTGGTTCCAACACAGGGACAGATGACAGGTCCAGAGTGAGACAAATGAGTCTTGTTGACCGTTTGACATGAGTTTCTATAGCAAGCTCCAAACCCTTTTAACAAGCTCTGCCAGCTCTTCCTGATCAAAAGGTGCTTTGAGTGTTTCATTTTCATCTGAGTCCTGATCAGGAGGGTCAAGCATCCTTTCAAGGAGCTGTTAAGGAGAAGCTTACATAACTGCTGGGCCTGGCACACAGCCAGTAGCATGTGGCCAACAGAGAACAACATACAGAGATGACCAGCAATAGTGGTGATAGGCCACAGGGCAGGAAGAGGCGTGAGGAGGGAGAAGTGGCACAGAGAGGCTAGGGTGGACTGACCACAAACCCCATCCCTACCTCCTGCACCATTCAGTGTTGAAGGGAGATGGGGGAAAGTGTTGTTTTAATTGTCTTTCGTTCTCACCATTCAAATCTATTTTAATTGACAGTTTATTTTTCCTTACGTCAAGTTGGTTTTGCCCATGACAGTAATTGGTAAGTGATCTCCTTGTCTTTGTCTTGACCCATGAGTTTTTCTACCTTATTTTCTCCCTCAATAGGAGGGAGGGAATAATTATGGGGGGGGTTAGTTCCTTAGCCAAGGTTGACTCACCACAGGGAGGATGCAGCTCTGCAGGACTCGGGCTGCAGGGAATTCCTGGGGCTTCTTTTTGGGGCTAGGGGAGATGCGTTCCTTGTCTGTAGGTGTATGCTGGTGAAGGATCCATGTCACCAAGCAAAGCAGCTGCAGCAGGAAGTCAGTAGACTGTGCAGCATCACAGATGATGAAAAAGTTGACTGGATCCTCTCTGATACCTGGAAACAAGGGGAGCCTGACCCTCCAGCTATACTGAAGGAGTCTGTGCTTACTGGATTGGAAAAGAGAGACTCCAATGATGGTGATCCTGGAAATTTGTTACTTTTGGAAATGAGAGGAAGGTTCCTGCTTTTCCTTATGACTTGCAATTACAGAACAGATTTGTTGCCCTGGTGGCAGATGAGTGTGTTGGAGCCCTGTGGGATTAAGTACCTGAGCTGGGTAAGCCTAAACCACCTGGCAGCACCAGGAGGGAACAATGAGTGACAGCAGGGAGTGACTCCCTGCTGTTGGGGACTCAGGAATCCCATCTGCCAACCCCACCTGCTGTCTGGAGAGGCTTGCTGCTTGCTAGGGGCTCTGATCTGGCATGTAGAGGGGCTACCAAGGCTTGTCCATCCCTCAGACTATTACTCCCTGCCGCTTCTCAACACTGGCACCAATGACACAGCTGGTGAGATCTGGAGCATATCACAGATGACTACATGACTAGCAAACAAGAGCATGGGGGCTCAGGTGGTTTTCTCCTTGATCCTCCTGGTGTGAGGAAAGAGCTTGAGATGGACAGAACGGATCCTGCTGGTCAATAACTCATGCAGCTTGGCTCAGCAAAGGGATATTTGGCTTATATGACTGTGGGACCCTCGGAAGAGATGGGATCCACCTTACCAAGCGTGGAAAAATATCATTGCCAACAGGTGGCCAATCTGGTGAGAAAACCTTTTACCCAGAAATGATGAAGGAAGGAGACCAAGACCCACAATGAAGTGACAAGAGGAATACTGGGCAGTAAAGCAAAGGGTGCAGCCTGACATGGATGAGAGAGGTCTTAAAAACAGCAAAAGTGGGCTGAAGAGGACTCATCCAAAGTGTATGTACACGGACCATAGAGATGTGGAGGGTTAACTCACACAGCTGAAAGGCTGATGGATACAGGCTCTGTAGGAAGGGCAGAAAGATGGCAAGAAGTTGAATTTGTCTTTTACATGAAAATGGAAGTACATGAAGCTCTGCCTGGGGATGGATGATAAGCCTGTTGAAAGCTTATAGGCCAGGGTTAGCAGGTGGATCAATGTGGGCAACAGTATGGTGAGTGGCTGCTACACACTGCCTGACTGGAAAGAAGTATATGAGACCTTCTTCAGTGGACAAGTGGAAGAAGCCCCATGACGGCTCCTCATGCGGGACCTGAGCCACCACAGAATCTACTGGAAGGGCAACACAGCAGGGCACAAGCAAACCAGGAGGTTTATGAAGTGTATTTAGGACAACTTCATGACACAGGATCAAGGAGCCAATGATGGTAGACATTCTGTGGAGCACGCTTACAAGGATGAACACTTTGATGATGTGAAAGTCCAGGGCAGCTTTAGCTGCAGTTACAAGATAGTGTGGTTCACAATCTTCAGAGACAGGAAAAAGGCAAATAGCAGGATCACAACTTGGACTTCAGGTGAGCAGACTTTGGCTTGCTTAGGGACCTGCTTTGAAGAATACCATGGGCACAGTCCTGGAAACGAGGTTCATCACATTTGGTTGATGTTCATAAATCACCTCCTCCAAGCTCCAGAATGGTCCATCCCTATGTGCAAGAAGTCAAGCAAAGGTGCCACGGTTGATCATAAACAGAGAGGCTATTGGTCTCCATCACTGGAATTAAAAATCTGACTTGATGCAGCCCTGAGCAACCCGCTTTAGTCGCCTATGCTTTGAGCAAGGAAGTAAATTAGATGATCTCCAGAATTCTCCCTCATTATTAAAGATTTTCTATGATTCTTTGAGTCTGCTATTCCCCACCCTTCTATCCCCTGGTGCCTGGGCACCTTACTCTTAGCTAATAGGAACTGCCTCCTGCTGCACTGAAGAGCTCTTAGGAAGAAAGTATAAGGCAATCATTCCTGCAAATTAAAACTTGGGGCACCTTCCTTTATAAAGAGAAAGGAGGTGTTAGTGGTGGGCTGCCTTCTTTTATACAGTATCCTAGAGATCTGACCTTAGTTTCAGGATGGAGAAAGACTTAAACTTGATTTCCTCTTCTGCTTGGGGATTGTAGGGATTCAACTTTCCTATCACTTCCAGATTTTCATGGGGTAAGGATTTTCAATAGCATTCTGCTAGAAGCAATCCACAGTGGAGAAAAGAGGGAACTGAAGAGAAAACCTCTCCGCAGAGGTCCAGTGGCTCAGAGCAGCCAGCCAGGAGTTCAGAGACCTCATCACAGTCCTTGTCCCTGCAAATGCCTTTTACATTAATGTATTTCTAGCTTGGGTATGCTCTGAAACAAAAGGGCAGTGCAAATATCCTTTTTAAGAAGCTCTTCTTTGATATCTGAGATCACATATGTTCTGGGAGCAGCCACTGTGATGAAGCAAGATCCTGCTTGCTGGATCTTCCTCTCTATGGGCACAGGCTATGAAAGAAGTCACGATCTGCTTTACTTCATGTACCTTGAGAAACTTCTGGATGAGAAAAAGGCCCAGAACCTCAAGATGCTGGAAATACTACAGCAAATAAAGAAAAAAAAAAAAAGTCAAGTATTGATTCAGTCACCCCAGTTACATTCTTGGTTCTTCATGTTCTTTTTCAGATTTAATATCAGACACCTGAAAATTCAGGCACTCTTGCAGTCACACAGAGCACAGCTAGATCCTCACACATCTCATTCAAAGTCACCGAAGTCCAAACCAGAGCTAGAAATTAAATGTTATGGTGGAATGCCACCTGCGGCCCTGAGCCCTAAAAGCTGCTGTCTCTGTTATAAGAATTTGTCTCACTCTGTCACACACGTAAGAAGGCTGTCAAGGGCAGCTGCAACCCACAGAAGAGCTAAGATCTCCACCCATACTTCCAGCAGAAGTCTCATCTTGTTATAGCTAAATTTCCTCAGAATTGTTTCACTCAAGAGTATTCTTGCCTGAGCTGACTCTGTACTTTTGTGTGAGATGCAAATAGCTCTTTCTGGTCAGGATCTCAGGGAGAAGCATAGTTTGTCTGTTGTATTGCTCTTTTTGTCATCATGGATGTGCACAGAGTGGAAAGCTTTAACAAATTAAGAACCATTATCTGATGGATATAATGCCTTATTACAATGAAAGACCCTCATCACCTTCAGTAAGAAATGTCCCTGCCCCTGGTGTGGGTAGAACATAAGATGCCATTCCATCTCTGGAGCTTCCACAAGACAAAACATCATACTAACTAAACAGTTGTACAGATTTTTCCAAAAACTCCCCATGAATTCTGATGTTTTCTCATTTCTCCCTCTCACAGACACTACATCTGTTCCTTTAGCCATTGCTGGCAGACAAGACAAGCCCAGGTGCCAACTAATACTATATGATCTTCTGCTGAATTAATTTTCCACTTTTACAATTAAATTATGGGCCAGATCTTCATCAGATTTAATACAGCTACTGCCTATTAAGCAACTGATGGTCTGGACTCGTACAGAGATTATCCTTCCACTCTATTTGGAGCAAGAACACAACCAAAGAGGTAGATTTTGAGGTATGTATGAAGTCAGTGAAAACACTGATTGTTTTGTGTCTGATCATGAAAAATGATTAGTTTTCCAAAAAGCTGGGGAAAACCACACCATTTGAAAAACAAATAAAAGAAAGAAAAGTTGTAAAAGATACTATAAATCTTTTATTTCTTTTTAGTTACTATGCAATGCCCTTCATTTTGAAGGAAATGGTACAATCAATGATCTGTACTTCTTTCTCAGGAAAAGAAGTTATTTGCACTAACAATTCAACATTTACTGACAAAAGACAGCTTACAGAAAAGGCCCATGGTGGGGAAAAAAATCATATTGTGTGATTACACTTGTTATTGTGGATGATTCCATGAAGTGTTACAATGTCAGGAATTTCAAATGTGCATTTAAAGAAAGCTTCTAATTCAATATTGATGCAAAAGAACCATCTCAACCACCGCTGTTAGAAGTCATCCTGATTCTTTCCTATCCACAATTTAAAGAAACATAAAGTCTAATTGGAAAGTCTAAGCCCATTATACAATACACTTGGCCTTACCACTGCACACTGGTTTTTATAAGAGTAGCAAACACATACTAATTAACAGTAGATTTCCTTCTTACAAATAGAAACTCCTGTTGGAAACAATGTATTTCCTACCTCTACTTAGTTACTAGTCTCTAAAATGGAAAATTTTGCTTTCAAAAAAAAATACTTGTTCCTACATGGCTGTTAGAATTATGGTTGGTGCTGTTAATTGTCAGAAAAGCATAGGTGGGAAACCACTCGACAACAATTCACACACCTGAAGACAGACCTTTGGTAAAACTTAACCAAAGAAGAAGAGAAAAAGAAAACCACAATTACATCAAAAATCTGAAACATTCATCACATAGTATTACCTATTTTAGTACTCGGAGTGTAATATTGAATTTAAAAGAAAGAAAAAAACCAACAACCTTCTGAAGTTTGGCTAGGGTTTCATTTACACAAAACAATTGAAAATTTACTTCCATAGTCTAGGGTCCTTCAGTCTGAAGAATATATTTTTCCAAGTAAGAAAATACAGATTTTGAATTCACTTTTGGGTATTTTCCCTGCCTATCCTACAACTGCCTACTATGTTAGTCAGGTGAGCTCTAGAGAGTTGCTGTAATCAATACTTTGTATTCACACATTCAGGGATAACCTGAAATAGTCTTCAGTTTATGTCCTTGTTCACTGCCATGAAAGGTGAATGTCTAAATTGTGGTTTTAAAAGTACTCAATCAAGGGATAATTGTAGGTTTTATTTTAAAGCCATTTCCAAGACATTATTTGCATCAAACACATCAATACTCTGGGGAAATAAGACTTCTCGTCTGTATTTCATAGCTGGAGCTACATTTACACATCTGGCCTCAGCCTTGCCAGCCTTAGCATGTGCACAATCATACTCACAGCAGTCATCCTATCAGTAGCAGTAGGTATGTCCAAATGAGTAAATTCATATAGATGATTGTTTGCACAATCAAAGGGCTTTTAAAACAAATGATATTAACTTTAAATGTTAAAATCACAGCAGAAAGTTCAAGCATGACAAGACAGACAGACATCAGAGAACAGTCTGCAGCAAGATCGCCAGCTTAGTTCACAAGTGCTGTGTAAGACACTTCTCTGACCTCTCACCGAAATCAGTGTAGCTCCTGAGTTTCCAGAAAGAAACTGAGGCCAAAGTTTGGGCTGGTTTCCATGAGCTTTGTTTGGACAAGAGGCCCTTTGAGAAAGAGCTTTCACAGCACTACTTGTTCTCCCCCAGTGATTATGCAACCTCAGATCTTCCATGCTGCCACCAGAGACCTTAGATTGAAATTCCAGACCCTTATTCACAAAAAAATTTAAATATACACTTAACTCAAATGACATAAATTGTCTTACTGATCTTCAGGTGGCTCAAGGTAGAGTCTACTCAGAACGTCGAACTTCAATATAGGCTTAGGACCTTTGCTGAACCAGAAGTTCTGCGGAGATAGAGAACACCTCTATCTACTTTTGTCTCCTATCTTTTGTGATCTACACAAAAGTCTTGGTACATACATAAAAATGTCTGTTTTCCTAGGAGACCTTTTTCGTTAAAATCAAGCTCTAGAAAACCCAGCCTAGTCTGCAGACACTAACTGAACATGTAGAGCAAAGACAAAAAAACTAAGAAGTTGTGATGTGCTTCTACAACTATTCCTGTTCTTACATCCAGTTCATTATGTGTCCATGGCTTTACAGCCAGACTACTCAGAAATGTTTGTAGTGGTGTTCAGTAGCACCTATTAAATAATACTGCCCAATGAACAGGTAGGGAAAAAGGACCTGCGTGTTAAAGATTCAACAGTTACAGCTTTATCTGCTGGAATAAGAAATTCCTGTATGAAGGTAGCCCTCTTCCAGACAACAAAAAAAAAAAAAAAAAGAAAATTTCCAGTTTCCCTTCCTTCTACTTTTACACGTAATTGGAATGCCAGGAGATAGAATTAATTCCCAAACAGCTTGCAGAGAAATGTAACAATTCCAAATATCTATGTTTTAAATCCTAAACACCTCTATCCCAGGCATCAGAGGAGCATATAGGCTTCACAGCACAGCAGAATGCATGTGAAACTCTGCTTTGCTGTGAAGCAAGCTCCCCCCTTCACTCTCCGTCCTAGCAAGGCAGTGCAAGCTCCAGGATTCTTTGCTAAGGCTTTATGCCTGTGTGGGAATTTATTCCAAAAGGCATGACCAGTACAGAGAAGCACCAAGATCAGCACAAGACACGATTTCAGTTTGTTAAAGAAGCTTTGCTCTCCATTCCCAAGCAGATTTGGTCCTTTTTTTTTTTTTGTAAACACAAAGTAAAAAAAACAAACAACCAAAACAAAACAGAAAAAAACCCAATAAACCGAAAAAGCCAGACTATGCAGGTTATCTCAGAGGGAGAGAAATGGCTAAGTGTCATAGTTCTGATGTTTCAGACACGAGGGAAAAATATTTTCACAACTAGTTTACTGTTCAGTACCCCGTAGATACATAATATTTGACATTTATAGTAGTTTCTAAACTTTATGACCTAGAATATACTTTAGATCACTAATGAAAAATAAACCCACTCAGAGGACTGGAAAATTATGAGCATAACAGCTTACTTTCAAATGCAAGGTTATGAAGGGATTTTTTTTTTAACTTTCAAAAATATCTGTAAGAAAATATTATTTTACATACCTATATTACACAGTGAAATAAAGTTTGTTATGTACAAGGTTTCGGTACGAAAGAAACCACAGCCAGATATTTGCTCATGGTCTAGATAATTTCAGTTGTATCAGTCCGTACAACGGAGACCCTTTCCTTCACTCTTCTTCAGAATATTTCAGTGATCATTTCAGCTTTCAGTGGTTACCAGTAGCTGAGTAAAACCTGTGTGCAGACATCCACATATTAACCCTACTACAGTCAGATATTGGTAGTTATGCTCTTGAAGCAAGGTTGCGCATCTGGTTGACAACCACAGTAACTTGAGTATAACTCGATTGCATATCAGAGAGAAAAAAAACAAAACCAAACCACAACTCCATGCAGACACCTGAGCTACAGCATTCTATGGGAGCTTAGTGTTAAACTCTCCTTTACAACTGGGCGTTTCACAGCTCGCATGGGAGTCATTAAGGAAACTGTATATAATGTATTTGCATGACTCTGAAAGTTATTTTCCCTCCTGAAGTGATCTTTCACAGCTTTTTCCTAGCTTCTGTATTTTAGGCAGAAAACACAACACCACAATCTATTTGGATCATATTGGCAAAGTTGCTTCATACAGTCTTAAGTGATCAAAAGCTGGTATCTACCCTACTCTTAGACAACAAACTTCGCTCCTGTTTCAGGGGCAGAAAGGACACAGAGTACTTTGCCATTTCTGGTACAACTGTAAACAACTGCAGGGAAGACTGTATTAACTGTGCTTCAAGTTTACATCACATTGTTGGTTTCCATTATTTACATGAACTCAAGCTTACCTTCAAGTTCACCTCGTCACTATTATGCTTCAAGGAGAAGGAATTTTGTATTAGAAACTGCCTCTAAATCAGTGTTTGCTCACACACTTCAGATCCCAGGACAAAGATCTGACAGCGCTGCCTGTGTGGGAGATCAGTTCAAGAGCTGAGAACAAGTTCAGGGAAGAGTCAAGGCAGGCAACACCAGACTCCCCTTCCCCTCCCTCCTGTTTAATGAAGGACTTGTGCAACAACTTCAGAGACATGTCCTCTCCTTTAATGCTATAGCTCAGCTGCATACCATAAAAATTAGGAAAAAGGCAACAGGAAATCCCTAATGAAAAGGAAATTGATTTGCAATAAGGAAAGAGAGAAGAAACACTCAAACCCCACTGCCTGTGATGCCTTCCAGCCCCTGCTCCCTCCCAACACAGCTATGTTCACTGTGGTGCAGAACCTGTGACATGCTCACAGTTAGGAGCACCCAACCAGGAAGCCACTCTCTCAAGGGCCAGGTTACTCAAGACTTACTCTTGCATATAAGCAACCTGCTTCTACTGCCTTGATGTGTACCACAGATGTCATTGGGAGCTTTGCCATTTACTTTAGGGGAAGGCAGGCAGCCTGTTAACAAGCACTGGCATAGATCAGTATCTGCCTGTAAGAGTCCCAGCACACACCAATGCACAGACTCCTTAATAAGTATTGTAAACTTCCTCCTCCCCTTGGACTGGTCAGCAATAACAATAAATACATCTTCTGTCCTTGAAGTCATACACTGATAGCTGAGGAGGAGCTCTCACAGCCCATCTGCACGTTCCTATCAATTAAGAAGGCACCAGACACATCAAAACCATTTCATTAAAATTAGTGATTTCTCTCATCCACCCTCTCTGGAGACTAGCTACTGATCCATGAAACTTTGCACTAGGTAAGCACACAGCTTGCTGTAGTACCAACAGGAGCTGCAACTGAAGAGAAACAGGAAGAGGAGGGAAACTAACTCCCTCATGCCTCTCAGCTACCAAACTAGTCATGTGCTCAGAGCTACACGGCCATATCCTGAAAGTTGTTGGCTCCTTCTTAATAGTATTAAATACTCTTAACTTCTGCTGATCAGTAGATGTCAAAGGCATTTAGCATCTTGTAGGGTCAGGCCTACTGGCAGATGGTTGAGGGAAAGACTACGCACCAAAAGGGCAGAGAGGAAGGGAAAGAGGCGGGAGTGGAGAAGGGTAGAATTGCCCTGAGTTTTATCCTCTACAAATAAGTCAGTGGTTTTATCATCAAGGACTGAAGGAGTTAAGTACTAAAGCACAGACACTTAATCAGCTTTCCCCCTTCCTTTCACATGTGATTGGAATGAAGCTGCACCGAAGCAGCCCAAAGGGCTTATAACAGCTCAATTTCGCAGCCTTCAGTTTTAATCCCCATCACCCAGGCTCAGTGGTATGGTGGTGCTGAGGTTGCTACTCCACAGCAGTCCGAGCACCTGGATGATGATGGTCTTCCTCCTCCTCTTCATCCTCCTCTGCAGCCTGTAGGTGGCTGGAGAGTTCCTGGATCACAGCAGCCCTACCAATCTGGTCATTTCTCCTCTTCTCCATAATCAGATCCTCTAGGCTCTGAAACTCCAGAGTGTGGCTGCGCTTGTCACCCAGCCGAATCTGCAATCGGTAGGGCTGCTTGCCTATCCGCAGCTCCCCGCCAATTTTGAACTCCCGCTTGCCATACCGGCACCAGGCAGCAAAACACTCAGAGTTTCTCCAGCTCAAGTCCCGGTCCTTGCAACCCACCTGCTCCAGAGCGTTGCGCACCACCACGGCTGGGCTAAGGGGCTTGTAGCGATACAGCTGGTTGGCAATACGGCCTCGTCTGCCCTGGCTGGCATCAGTCAGGAAGCTATTCACCACCTCCAGCCTATGCAAGTGCACAACTTGAAAATCCCCAACATAGACTACCCAGTGTGGATACTGGGCCTGGCACACAAACTCCACCAGGTCACCTGGTTTACACCTATTCAGCAGGTTCTCCGGGGTGTAGGTGCTCAGATGGCCCCCACCTTCATCACCCTCCTCTGGCAGCGCATCCTCAGAAAAGCTCTTCTGGTAAATACACTCATCCCGGTAATAGACTGAGCACTCCACCTCATGCAGCTGGGGATCGTAGGGCTGCAGGGCAGGGTGCTCACCCCCGAGGTCGTGCACCGAATCCTGCTGTTGTTCCAGCTCATCGTCATCATTCGAAAAGATGTAGGAGACCCCGATCCTGGGCCCTTCATCTCTGTCCATACCTGTCGGGTCAGCCGTGGGAACTTCCTTGTAGTTCAGATGGGTCAGCTTCTCCACCTGGTTCCCCATGCCCGCTGCAACAACAAACAGCGAGGCCGTGAAGGGAGGCACGGCGTGAGCGGCTTCCAGAGAAGCCGCACGGCAGCGCACAGCTTCCCCCGCCATCCCACCTTTTCCCGCTGCAACACAGCCCCGGCGAGAGTCCCCGGGGACTGCGAGAGCCCCTCGGGGAGGGGCAGCGGTGGCTGCAGGGTGGTGCGGACCACCCCTACCTGCACAGCGGAAGGCCAAGCGGCACCACCACCTGTTAGGCGGCAGCGAGGAGGCGGAAGGCGCAGGAGCCGCAGGGAAGCGGGGAGGCATCGGGCCACCTGTTAGAGGGGGACTGCGAACGGCGGGGAAGGTCTGGAGGTCCGAGTTAGGGACGGCCAAGTTGCGCCCCGCGAAAGACGCGCACCTGCCTGCCGCCAAGCCAGGCTGAGCCGCACCGAGCCGAGCCAGGCTGCCGGCCAGGTGCGTCTCCTCTCGGTCCATTCCCCTCTCGCTCCCCCCCTTCACTTCCCCGGCACCAGGCGGCTGCAAACTTACCCCGCGGGGAAGGCTGCGTGGTGCCGGGAGCAGCTTTAGGGCGAGCGGGCGGCCGCGCGGCTGCGGGCGGTGTGCGCGCAGCGCTGCTGGATCATGGCCCCAGCACGGCTCCGCGCTCCCCGCGCAGCAGCAGCGCCCGTGCGCCGCGCTGCTGGCACTGGGGCTGTGCAACAAGCGCCGGGGAGGCACGGCCAAGGAGAGGGAGGCTGGATCCTGCTGCGGACGCCCCGGCGAGCGCTCAGCCCCCAGCATTTAAAGAGGCAGCTTTTTTTTCTTTCTTTCTTTTTTTCCGCCTTCCCTTCTTCCCCCCTTCCCTTTCCTCCTCCACGCACCTTTTTTCCCTCTCCTTCCTCCTACATGCCAGGCGTTTTGCTCCCCGCGGAGGCTGAGCTGGAAGCGAAGGTCGGCGCTGGGCTCTCGGCGCCGCGGCTGCAAAGCACTTCAGCAGCGGGTGCTGGAGCGGGTGAGCAACACACTCGCACGCACACGCTCAGACGCGGCCCCTTTAAGGGAACGGTGCCACAAGGCAGCCCAACCCGCCAGTTTGGCCCGGGGGGAGTTACTGGGAGCCGGGAGTTTGCCCGGGACGGCACCTAGAGGAGATGTGAAAGCTCGGTGCTGCGCCGTGGGGATCACCCTGCTGCAGGCGGAGGGGCGCGGACGGCCGCGCAGCTCCCGCGGGGGGTAGGGCCCGCCCGCAGCCTCTCTCCGCGGAGGCGCCGAGAGGTGCCTCCTCGGGCCCGCGGACAATAACAGGGAAGTTGTAAAGCGAACAAAATCAAAGAGTCCGGCTCTCCTGGGCTGACTTAGTGTCTTCGATTCCTCCATGAGTGGAGCATGTAATTAGTTTTATTAATTTCTTTTCTTTTCAACTCCAAGAGATCACTCTTTTCAATATAGAAGATTATGATTCTTTCTCCTTCCCCAGAAAGGCATTATCAGAACTGGTGGGAATATTTTTCCTTCTGTGCTTTGGAGGATGCAGAACAATATTCTGCTTTTTCATTAATGCCTAGTTAGGTGCTTGTATTATTCATACTATTTTAACATGCACTGGTAAGTCCATGCTGTTAAAGTAGACTGCAGAGATAATTTATTGGAGCTAGGAGAAATGTCTTTAATTTTGTCTCACGTATTCCCATTGTCTGTTGTCTTGTAATTTATAAAGCCAACTGCACACCACTGTTTTGAGGATTCACTAAACAGTGGCGAAGGAAGGAACAAATGCGGTGTTACTGGGGTGCTGGGCGCTGCCCACGGACTCAAAGAATACCGTTTCCATCAGATTATACGCCTCTGTGATTTCAAATATAGACCCCCCCTTTGGGGTGGGAAGAATAGCTGGGGCTGAGAGATGTACTCTGCTCTGTTTGGATGGTGGGACCATTGCAAGCAATTGCAGTGGGTGACAGGCAGCTGGATCAGAACCTTTCTCTTTTGAATTCACCTGATGACTATGTCTACGTGAGCATTTTAGAGAACTGCAAAGCACATCAGGGTTGTGCTTTTGAAATGAGCTCCCAAACACCCACCCCTGACACACAAACTTCAGTTTGCATCCTGGTGTGGTTTCAAATAGTGCATGCACATTCCTTTCACCTCCAGCCAAACTAGATGCTTTCTAGCCATAGGATTGGACCGCCAATGTTTAATATGTTTAATGTAGATGTCATTTTTCAGCAGTGCCTGTTTCACACTATGGTTCCTCTCCTCTATAGCTGCTGTTGGACAAAAAAGGGCCCTGCTTCATACTAAAAGCTTAGTGAAATTGCTTTATAAATTAAGGATAGACATGTAAAGGTGAGAATATAATAAAAGGAGGAGCTAGACTGAGCATTGAAGTGACTTTTTTGTGTTCTCCCATTTATGTTGGAAGCTCTGTTGCAGTGCCATACATACCTTACTATCTTTGGAGCAGTTTTATTTCTTGGCTAAAATGGTTTGGCAGCCTTATGTTGGAGGCTGTTTCCTTTTGAATCTGCTGCAATGTGTGGAAAGTTGTGTCTGTGCAGGAGTTGGAACTCAGTACTGCCCAGAGGAGTCTCTTGTGTGTGCATGCACGTCCACACATATTTGCAGCTCTCTATCTAGTTCTCTCATTTCTTCCTGTCTGCTTCAACTCACCCTAGTGCTTAATTTTCTGCACCTTGTCAGCTGCTTTGATCTCTTTGATCTCTTTGAGTTTCCTTTCAATGACTGCTCCTCAGAACCCACATACTCTGATCAATGTGCTGCTTTCTAGGATCAGAAACCATTGGCAAGTATTTTCGTATCATAAAACGCATATATATTGCAATACTGCACCTGCAGATAAGACCTTGGGTGGAAAATCCATGAAGGACTTGCAGTCCCTATATATCACCTGGGCTGATGCCTAAAATTATGATGCTTGAAACTTCTGCGTGCTTTAACTCTAAGCCTCAAAGCTGCTAAACTCCACAGGAACAAGGGATGGAGGCTGGTGGCAGTGACATACTGTCTCAGTGATTGTGCTTTTAGAGAGAGCATTGACCTCTTGCATAGCTTGTGAAAAAAGGACTTTGGTGCTTGTCTCCTAAAGATAATCCAGTCTGTGGATATGGAGTGGATGGAGTAACTATTGTGCAGTTGCTGAGCTGGAAGCCTAAACTGCAGCACAGCAGAGTTGAAGACACACCTCTGACCTTGCTATTGGAAGCTTCTTGATTAGGTGACTTCTTGCTCAGCGTGCTGGCAATTGTTATCAAATTTTAAGATATTCAGCTCTTTGCACACACGACAGAGGGAAAGCTGTGGATTCTGCAGTTACAGCTGTACTCAAACACCTACAGAAGTCAACAGGGATGCCTACACTGTTGAATAAGTGTCCTGGGCTTAGCTAGGTTAGGGTTAACTTTGCACGAGAAGCAGGAAGGGGCCATACCTAGGACAGAAGACTGAACCAGCCAATGGGCTATTCAGTACCATATTGGTATCATGCCTGCTATATAAGTGGGGAGGGGACTGGTGCAGGCATTTTTTCAGCGAGTGGTGACCTTGACTGTCACCTTTTATGTCACTTGTTTGTGTATTACTTCATTAGTTTTCTTCTTAATCCTGTTGTTTCTCCATTCTCTCTGTTGTTCTATTAAATTTTCCTTATCTCAACCCATGGGGTTTGGCATTTTGCTCCTAATTCTTCCCACCCTTTTTGGTGGGAGGGCAGGGAGTGAGCTGCTTTCATGGGGTTCAGCTGCCAGGTAGGCCTAAACCATGACAATAAGGTAACTCCCTAGGGTCATGCCCAGGTCCCAGTCACTTGCTCATCCAGATTGCATAAGTATTTTGTTCCTTTGGATTCTCTTTTGGACTGAAAACTCCACCCTAGACAAAACCCAGGTGTGGTTACAGGGCTGGTTCATTCCAGGCAACTCCCTCATCTGAGTCCCTGAAAAGACTTCAAGGAAGCAGGGGTGAATCTACATGAGATCTGACTCCCTGTGCTCTACACAGCCCTCCAACACTTTCTCAACTGAGTTTTCATATACATATGCTCTCAATCTATTGTTGAGTGCACCTATACATGCCTACAGTTTCACATAATAAAAATACCATTCTAGTGCATTGAAACATGGCTCATAGGATATTTTTTGATGCTTGAAACCTTGATTACCCCAACATACAATCTAAATAGTAACTTTTACTTTTAAGGCCAAAATACCTGCCATGATACAGGGCTCTCTGTAAACTCAAAGCCACATGGCTATATAGTCCATTGCTGTACACAGAACAGAGAGGGGACTGTACCTCTTGGCTTAGAGAATGTGGGCCATCTATGGAGGAGGGCAGCAGGGACATTTATTAGTCAATCTAACTAGCTGATACTATCCAAGGACCTTTGTAGTGTTAAATCTTGTTGCTTTAAACTTAAATTTTCCAGTTTAGAGAATATGGTGTCAAAGTTATTTTGTTGCTCCAATGATGTATCATCTTCTTGTTCCAATGCTATCTATTTTAACTTTATTCTCGTCTTGCATCCAGAGATTAAAAAGGTGGCGTTGAGTTGAAATCACAAGTCATCCTTACTTGGATGTGAAGTGTTGTGTTCCCATTGCTATTATTATTAAAGGATACCTGGTATGAGAAGAAATAAGTCTTCTTGTTATATATTTTTCCTTAGAGAGCAGTACTTCTGAGTAAGACAAGGTTTAGGATCATGTTTTGTAAGCATGTTATGTTTCACAGCTATTCAGGCAGCTGATGGCTATGACACCCTTGAATTATTTAATAGCTTCCATTTCTTTCTTCAGTAGAGTTTTATGAGAACTGAGATAAGCTATGCTCCATTTGGCATGTAAGCACTCTACTGCATCTTAGACCTAGCAGACTAGAGTGCTTAAATACCATGGTGGAATTAGGGGCACTGAGGAATAAACCACTTCCTAGTGAAGATCTTCCATGGAGTTCTGTAGAAATCAATCATGCCTTTAATTGAGGGAGGTGCATTACATGAGAACTCCTTGATGGATGATGTCCTTTCATGATAGCCATAGATAAGTCCACAAAGGAAATCTGGATTCAGAATTGCAACATCTCATTTGTTGCCTCTGTCCTCCAGTGGAAGCTACATTCCTGTCAGGCATCAAGTTCTTGTAAAGCCAGGAATGCCACCTAAAATGAGATTCATCAAGGCTGACACACATCAGGTAGCTGGTGGGGAATAGGACATAGAGTTATCATCCTGACAGCTGTTGGAAAATGGTGCTTCCTTTCAGTCATGTTACACAGCCTAATGCTCTCCCAAGGTTAAGTGCTTTAATGAGGTTGGCTGTTTCTCACACACAAGAGGAAATGGTGCCATGTCATTTAATAAAAAGCATTAATATTTCAAATTGCTTCCTTGGGGTATGCAAGACCAAGGTTGAAGTCTCTCATCTCACTGAAGGAACTTGAACCTATACCTCCCATGAGAGTACTGAAAGCCACCAGACTGTAGGCAATTTTTGATCAGTTTTACTCTCTCTATCCCACTTGAGCTTTGTATGGGCTCATTAAATACCCATTCAGTCAGTTGGGGAGGAAAAAAAAAAGAAAAGAATGACAATGACTTTGAGATCAGATGCAAGAAGGGGATGAGAGTGATTTGAGGTCTTCTCTAATGAATATTCAGATGTCTCACAATCATGCAATATCTTAATCAAGAGTCATTCAGACAGACCCACCAGAAAGATCTGAAAGTTTTGCTTTTACGATGTTCTCATGGAAGAGGTTTTTTTTCTGTCTTCTTAGGAAGACATTGGGCCTCTGGATCTCATATATCCCGCATGGCTGTTGCAACCCAGATGCTATTGGGTATCACCTTCTCTTGGTTGCTTTTGTGTTAGAGCCATACTAATACCTCTTTGGATCAGACCTCATGAAGTGACCTAGGAAGAGAGACAACTAGTTTGTGACTTGTGTTGGGGTTTATGCGTGGAATAAGCATGGAGCTGTCACTACTCACTGTCTCTGCTTGTATCTCCAGGAGAAATATTGGGAATTCAGATAACAAGAAAATTTATGCATCTCAAAATGCTGACAAATATCTTGGTATTTCTAAAACTTGAGATTCATGGTATTTGACCTAACACTAGAGATATAGTGAGCCTCTGGTGTCAGGAAGGTTGTATCTGCAGTTAGCCTGTAAACCTTTGATAAAGACAACAAAAAGAGGTGCTTCTGAACATAAGAACTTTTGTATTCATATGGTGTAGCATGGCCCACCATGTATATAAGACCTGAAAGTGAGGTAAGCTGCAGAGCAGAGAGAGACCTGCATCCTGGGAACAGAGAGGAAATTCTGACTGCCATGTTTATCACATCAGTAAACTCTGTTTATTTCTAAAACTCATGGAAAGCTTATGTCTCTGTTAACTACTTTCAACATTGTAATTTATGACTAAATGTGATTCATGGCAAAATAAATTGCTGAACTTGCCAAAACCATAGAGTTTTGACTGAGGCATCCAAGCTGTATTTCAGAAGAAGCTCTTCCACTGTGAGATTTTAATAGGTGCATTTCAGAAAATGAAAATGAAGTAATCATATGTCAGTAAAGGCTTAGATTCTTAAGAATTGCTATCAAACTGACTTTAGCAGCAGGCAAAGCTTAATTAAAATGCAGTCGGATTTTTTTCTAGAAAATGGCAACAGTATTTCAAACAAAACTTAACTAGGAAGGAGGTACAGCACACACATCTTTCCAGCATTATAACCGCTAGTCCCTTGCATCTCATCTCTCATGCTGAGCTTCTGCCCTAGAAGCTCCTCCTTTAATGTGTCTTTTAGCACTTCATTGGACTGCTGGATGTCTTGGTAGCACAGCATATCTTTCAGAAAATGGTGGGGCTGCTGTGTTCAGTGGAGGAACTTATGGTGGTTGCTCCTGGTGTGCATTACCTAAGCAGAAGCCATCAGTAAAGGGAAAGAGTCTTATCTTTGGCCATTGACATGCTGCTAATAAAACATTTAAGAACTAAAAGTAATGTGAAGTAAATGCTTCTTCCAGCAAATCTATGATGTGGTTAAAGGCTACACATAGAAGTTGTGGGTGTCTCATCCCTGGAAGTGTTCAAGGCCAAGTTGGAGGATCCAGGATGATCAGGATGAAGTTCCACTAGATCAGGTGGAAGTCCATGCCGAAGGCAGGGGATTTAGAACTAGATGATCTTTAAGGTGCCTTTTAACCCAAACCATTTTGTGATAATTTGATTCTATGACTGTGAATGTGCCTATGCCTCCATTTTAAATGGGAGCAGTAGAAGAAGCACTGAGCAAACTGGCTCCTTCTGCGATGCTGGTGTTTGTGCCAGAATATGAGGCCGATCATGTCAGAACATGTGGCCATCCAAAAAGTGGTAACAAAGCTGGGGATTTGTGCGGTCTAATGTCTTTACCCCATCTTTGGATGTTTGCTGATACGACCCAAAAGTACTGGCTACAGCTGCTCGTCACAACCATCTCTGCACGTCTGTGGCAGGGTAGAATAGTAGGAGTTGAGCAGGTAATACACCTTGCCATTCACAAATTAGATGAAACAGATTAATAATTTTCTCCCCCAGACAATGAAAAGCAAGGGCAATAAAAAGCCTTAAACCACCTGCAAGGAGATAGGGCTTTCCAATCTGTTCCAAATCCAGCCAAGCAGGACTTGTTGCTGTTTTCAGTTACTGAGGCTGCAGTGCCACAGGGGGAGGAGCTATGGGATTTGTACACAGCCACTTGCACCAGGGAAGGCCTTGGACTAACCAGATTCACTGGTGGAGGTGTGGGTAGAGGGTGGGAAGGGAATGGTGCATGGCTTGCTCTCCATGTGGGGCTCTCCTGAGCCTCATGCCATATTTCTTACCACCCACAGCCCTCACACAGAGAGATGCACAGAGCGAACCTGCATCTGCCCCAGGTGAGCTTGTTGTAGGACTGGGATTTGATGAGCAAGACAAGGAGGGAACAGGTAGCTGAAGGTCTGCTCTGAGATGTTGGCATTATGGTAGGGTTCAAGGAAA
This sequence comes from Bucco capensis, assembly GCA_013396975.1. Lineage (NCBI taxonomy): Eukaryota > Metazoa > Chordata > Aves > Piciformes > Bucconidae > Bucco > Bucco capensis. Next base: position 808,055 of record VWZO01016890.1, on the reverse strand, counting down.
CTCTTGAGCTGGAGATTGCATCAGTCTGAGGCAGTTTTGTACACAGCCCAGCAGACTGAGGCACCAGCAAATTTGAGTGAGAGCAATATGACAGCTTTGAGAGTGCTGAGGGTGCTTTAGCAATGAATTCAGACTGCTAAAGAAAAGAAATGGGAGAATCTATTCTTTTGGGCCTCTGATCACTTTTGAATAGAAGCTACTCCCACCTGTTGTACTGAAGTGATTTAAAGATAAAGAAACCCATTAAGGTCCTGAGGTGCTCAGAGTGTCTGCTAACAAGGCCTACAGAGAAAAAAAATCACTAGGCAGGTGCTGCATTTTTCCAGGCTGTAGGAGTGTGCAAATTTGAAGCAGCTTCCTGATATCCACAGTGCTTAATGTGGTCCTTGGCTCCTTACCCAGGCCTGCCCCTGGAAATGATGCGCAGTAAACTACCTGCAGCAGAGACACCGAATGTCTTCCATGGAGGTGATTTTCAGCTGGCTGTAAGCATCCCTCTCCTGTAACTCACTAAAGATGCTGCTGAGACCTTGGAGGCTGCAGGGGACCAGCTGAGTCTAGGCAGGCTGAAGTCACTCCTGTGGATTGGCTCAATAATGGCTGCAACCAAGAACCATTTTCTACTTTGATTAAACACACACCTTGAGTCAATCTGCTCAGCTTGGTAGACAAGAAGCAGGTATGGTGGCTGCTGTGTAAAACAATTGCTGCCCCTTTGCAGAGGCATATAAACATGAGGAAATGCCACACTGCTTCTTAAGAAAGCATCAGTATTATCTATCTTCCACTAAGCCTTTTCTGTTAATGCCTGTGGGAGGAGAGCAAGGAGCAGATGGTTATTCCTTCAATCCTGTGAACTAGCTAGATGAAAGTCATATTCCTAGTAGAATCTACTGTCAAGGAAGCTTCTGGCCTGCTGGTTGGATTTATAAAGTGCTCTCGGGATAATGATGTGTGTGCTTGTAATAATGACCTGTTAGAACTGACAGCTTTATGTGCTTGCCTTTCTAGAGACAGATACTCTCCTTCCTGGTTATGTGGGTTGGTTCCAACTGGGGAAAGAGGACAGTGTGAGCAATATGCTGTTCATTGCTATTTTATCCGCCCCCCCTGCCTTTTTTTCTTTCCCTTCCTGCCCTCTTTCCTTCTTTGGGCTGTCTACTACCAGGAGTCTGACTGATCACATAAGCTGCTGCAGGGAAGCCCCCTGACCATTCCAGCTCATCCTTCTCTGCTGGCTGCCAGAGGGAAGCTCAGGGCAGGGCTCTGAGCTTGTCTCAACTCAGCAGCACTCAGAGCAGTTTGATGATGCTTTCCATCCTCACGTGTGATACCAGCTGCAAACTGGGCTTGGTGTTCATGCGTATAGGCAGAGCTTAATTTCAGACAGTCCCTGTATATGTTAAAGTTGACAGCTCCACACCAAAANATACTGGAACAGGTTGCCCAGGGAGGTGGTTGGGGCCCCATCCCTGGAGGCATTCAAGGTGAGGCTTGCCAGGGCTCTGGGCAACCTGATCTAGTTGGGGATGTCCCTGCCCAGTGCAGGGGGATTGGACTAGATGACCTCCAACCCAAACCATTCTATGATTCTATGAAAATCATTTTCTTGGCTCTTTCTGTACAGTGTGGTGTTTTCTTGCTCTAAGTGTTTTATGGTTCCACATGAAGGAGATAACAGTGTGAGCAAAGCTGTGGGTAAAGATAAATCGTCTGTAGGGGAAAATATGAACATTCTATTTTGTTCAAGGCAGCAAGGCCACCATGCTAAGGGACCAAAACATTCACTGTAGTAAGTGTCTGCAGCAATCAGCTTAAATCTCCACTCCCTCAAATTCAAAGTGATTTCAAAGCAAAACCATTTTACAGTGCAGCTTTTGTATTAAAGTGAGCAATATGATACAAAATTTGATGATACAAAACTGAAAGGAGTAGCTGGTACCACAGAGTGGTGTGCAGCCATCCAGAAGGATCTTGATAGGCTGGAGAGTTGGGCAGAGAGGAACCCTCTGAAATTCAACAAAGGAAAGCATAGGGTCCTGCACCTGGGAAAGAATAACCCCATGAACTAATACAGGCTGAGGGCTGACCTGCTGAAAGTAGCTCTGCCGAGAAGGACATGGGAGTCCTGCTGGACAGTAAGTTGTCCATAAGCCAGCAGTGTATCACTGTGGGTAGGAAGGCCAATGGTATTCTGGGATGCACTGGCAAGAACATTGTCAGCAGGTTAAGGGAGATGACCTTGTCCCTCTACTCAGTCCTAATGAGGCCCCATCGGTAGTACTCTGTTTAGTTCTGGGCTCCACAGTATGAGAGAGACATGGAGCTCCTGGTGCAAGTTCAGCAGAGAGCTACAAAGATGATTAGTGGGCTGGAGCATGTCCCTTGTGAGGGAAGACTGAGGAAGCTGGTCTTGTTTAGCCTGGAGAAGAGGAGGCTCAAAGGGGACCTTATCAGTGTGTACAAGTATCTGAAGGGAGGGTGTCAAGAGAATGAAGCCAAACTCTTCTTGATGGTGCCAAGCAATAGGACACGAGACAACACTCAGAAATTGGAACAAAGGAAATTCTACCCAAGCATGAAAAGAACTTCTGTCCTGTAAGAATGACAGAGCCCTGGCATAGGCTAACCAGAAAGGTTGTGGAGTCTTCTTCCCTGGAGATATTATTATTATTATTATTCACCTGGGAATACCGGGTTGCCATGGGGTTTAGTTGGGGATGTCCCTGCCCACTGCAGGGGGGTTGGACTAGATGACATCCAGAGGTCCCTTCCAACCCAAAACCATTCTGTGATTTTGTGATTCTGTGAAGTGTCCAGACACAATCCTGAGTACTGGGCTCTAGGGGGACCCTGCTACAGCAAGGAAGTTGGACTAGCTGACCTCTGGCGGTCCCTTCCAACATCAACTGTTCTGTGATTCTTTGGTATAAACACACTCATCTAGGGAAGATTTCACTTGAAATGTCCTTTATTTTTTGTTAAAAACTAAAGCCAATTCTTAGTTAGGGGAAAACTCCAATGGTCTTTAAGGGGAAATGAATTTGTGTGCATTGTGCTCTTGCAGGGATGCAATGATTCAGTGATCTCATTCTACTGGGTGTTCTCCTTTTTTAGCATTTACAGTGCCTAATCAGAAGCAGGGCAGTGTTATTTTGCTGGTATAGAGTAGAAGATCCAGCAAAACAGTTCCTGCACTCTGTGTCATTTCTTTGTTCAAAGGTCTAACAATAAAATCTAGGTGAAGGTAATCTCTTCAGGATAAGATGTCATGAACTGTAGCTTGGTTACAACAGGAAAATAGAGAAATTAGTCTGATTTTGGATCCTCTAAAGGTGTGCCTCCAGGACTGTGTCACACAGAACAGTTTTGTGTATTAATGAAACTCAGCATGATTCACAAGTCTTGTGAAAGGTTGTTGTTTTTTTTTTCACCACTCATGAGGAACTCTGAACAATTTGTGGCCTTTTAGAGTATTGGTTACACTTTCTTTTATAAGCATAAAGGGGAAACATTCCCAGTTCTAGACTTCCACTGCAGACTAATTAAAGCCATATAATAGCCATATTACAAGCATGTCTTTCTGAGGCCTGCTGCATCCTGGGCTGTGTTGATAAGAATTTAGCCAGCAGGTCTAGTGAAATGACCTTTCCCCTCTGTTCAGCACTTGTGAGATTGCATCTGGAGTGCTTCAGTTTTCAGCTTTCCAGTGTGAGAAGGACAGTAACAGAACCAACAGACACAAGCTGGAATCTGGAAAAATTAATTTTAAATATTAAGATATTTGCGGGGAGGGGGTGTTTGTTGTTTTGTTGTTGTTGTTGTTTTAGTTTGGTTTGGTTTTTACCAGGAAGGTGGTAAAATACTGGGATAAGTTGCCCAGAGACAACTTAAATGTAATCTCTACCTTTGGAAGTGTTAAAGACTGGACTAGATATATCTTGGAGCAACCTGATCTAAGTTGACCTGCTTTGCAGAGAGGGTTGGGTTAGATGACCTCTGCAGTTTTCTTTCAGCCCAAATTATAATTCTTACAGGACACAGTAGGTATTCTTACTAATAATGCCTACTAGATTCTGTGAATCCAATTTACAGCTCCTTTCAACTCCATCCTGGAGTCTGCTTCAGTAAGAACTAGATTAAATCTGCTTGATTTGGAAGTCCATGAAGAGATAAAACCCCTCAAGGCTCTCCTTACCTAAATATTTAAGTTCTGATTTTCCTGAACTTCAAAGGCAGAAACTTTTTTGCTTGGAATGTCTGTCTATGGATGCCTGAAAAATAACTTTTTCTGTCTTTGCAGATATATCAGGCCATGTGAGGAGTTGCCAAGTCAGAAAACTACTTTCTTGATTCTACCCCAACTGTATATGCTTTGTAGGACTGTGTGTGCACGCTGCCTATGGTGAACAGCATCCTCTAATGTGGTACCCAATGGACCTTGCCACTGCCCAATGACAAGACTGACAGACTTGAACAGTGATGCTTTTCTTCTGGTCAAAGGTTTCGTAAATTCCCTTATCCATTAGAAATTCTGACATATTAGTACTGATCAGGCCAAAACCGAAGCTCAACACAGTACTGAAATGACTTCAGGTCTCATGAAAGATATGCATTACAAATCTCAAATAAATGCAAACCTTAAGGCCATAGATTGCCTCCATTCTTTACTGATCTAAACAGAATTGTGAGAAGGTGCTACTCTTGTAGGAAAGGTCGTGAAAGCTTTGCTTTCAAGGAATATGGTCTCTTTGGTACTGATGTATTCAGTGCTTGTGAGGAAAGGCAACCAAGTGACATCTTCCTTGCTGGCAAGAAGTCACTGAGTGCCATGCTTGCCTAGGGTCTTCTAGCTTTCTTGAAGCTAGCCTTATTCATTCCACAAAAAAAGGCTTTGAAAAGTTGATTGCTTAGGCTTTAACTTTCCCAGAAAGGTTTCTCTGTTAAAAGCTTCTGGTTGGAAATACCAAACCCTGTTGTTGCTAAGATTAAGGTTTTAGTTTCTTAGAAATGGCTTATAAATCAGCACGTGGATCATTGTTCCTTCTTTAGCCAAGTGGAGCAAAGGTGCTTCAACACATTGTGCTTCCAGTAGGATCAGTTTTGCATGTGATTTTAATAATAGCTTTAGGGAAGGAGGAGTCAGGTCTAAATTTTTAACTCATATGGAAAAAGAAGCAGTACTTACCACTAACATTTTGGGCTGTTTTAAATGCAGATAGCAAAACCAGCTACTGTGTACTGTTTTCAGGGAAAATTTAGAATGTGATTTAGTTTTGCATACTAAGTCAAAAATGCACCATGATCAAATGCATGGTTTTTGCTTTTCTGGACCAGGATTTCCTCCCCACCTTTTTATTTCTGTCTTGTTCCCCCCCGCCAGGGTTAATGTCATAAGCTAAATAAAATGTGACTAATTAACTCAGCCTTGGGAAGATTTTAACTAACTATCACGAAACAAAAGATTTTTTGCTGTTACTAGACAATGACCTTAACTGTGACCTGGAAAGATCATGCTTGTAGTTTATGAATGAAGTCAGTAACGGTGCTGTGGTATTTCTGGCCTTATTATGAAATACACATCACAGATTGTGTCTAATTGCACATGGTGGTTTTATGATATCTGTAGCTACTGAGCCAAGACTCAGATGTCAGATATCAGCATTCTCGCTATACTTAAAAGCTGCTGCCATGTAATAGGTTCTGTTTATCTCTCCTCCAGCTTCTAAATTAGTATGCCTTGGGTCAGTACCCTAGGTTCTTAAATTCATGACCAAAGTTATTAGCTCTCCTCTCTGAAAAACAGGATGAATTTGTGCTGCATTATCCCCTATTCTGGGAAGTGTGGCCCCAGCTTTTATCATCATCACTGGGCTGAGCTGCGCTAGGTTTCAGCAGAAGGAGATTGGTGGAATTACTTCAGTAGGGGATATCCAGCCGTTCCCTTAATTGAAGAAAGGAGTCTTCTGCTGGTGTTCACAGAGGTTGTGGGATTGCTTTATCTCTTTGGAAACCTGGCAGAAGTTAGAAACATGACAGAGGAGAACAGATCTATCCTCATTTCCCTCAGCTTCAAAAACACATCACTGGCTTGAGCTAGAGATGTATTTACAAACCAAATGTGCAATAAATATATCCCTGTTCTGAAAAGTTCAAGGGTGTGGTGCTGGTGCCTCAGGCAGCATCACCATCAGTATACTGACCTTAGTCCTCTTGGCCAGTCCTCCCTGTGCCTACCAGATTCTGAACACCATGATGTTTTTCTGTAGCGCAAAGGGGCTCTTGTGGTCCCTGTGCCTGGATGGAGCCTACCGTAATGGCCTCTGTCTGTCTCTCTTCCCTCTGACTCTCAGGTCATGCATGATGCCAACAAAGAGATATATTATTGCAAGATCTTTCCACCAGCGACAATGGAATAAGATACTGCTGAGAGCAGTTGTGTGGCGCTCTGTCCCATGTCTGTTTTTCAGACAGTCACCACTGCCCACAGCCACTTTCCATCTTTAGCATATATGGTATCAGCTGTCAGGAAAAGAACTGAAGTACTGGGCTCCTTGCTGTATTTCATCTTCATGCAGCCTTGTACTGTTCCCAGTTTTCAGTTTCATAAGAGTTTTGCAGTGTCTTTTGTTCCTCTCTTATGCACTTGGTTCTGGCAGTAAAATGTGGGTTGTTCTCAATGTTTAGAACCAAGTTCTACATATGGAAGCAGTTTTTCAACAAGATTACAGGCTGGAGGCCTGTGGAAATTGGACTCCAAGGTCCCATAATTCTTTGGAAAATGCCAGCCATGGTAGGTTTTGCCTCCCAGAGGCTGTCCATTATTGATAGCCTTATTCAAATATTATGTTCAGATTGTAAACAATGACCAATTTCTCAACTTTATCCTTACACACATGCAACTAATTCAAGTCTTGATCGTCGTACTTACCTCTGTCCATTCATGTCAGTCCCTTCTTTCTTTGCCCTCAAAGTCTGTTTGTTTTATTTTATGCAAGAAAGGTAACATCTCTTCTCAAAAATATTTCCATGCAAAGTACTGCCATAAGAAGTCATTGTCACTACAATATTCTCTTGGAAACATGGAAATGTCAATGCCTAGAACATTCTAATGTGACAGATGAGATAGAAAAGCATTTGGGACAGTTGGCACAGTACTGTTGAATCTCCACATCATTTGTGCTGCTGCTCAGTGGCCGAGAGAAAAGGATGGTGTAGTTTTCCTGGGACATTTTTAATTACTGGGCCTATGGCAAGGGAAAGGAATAATTAATACAAATGGCCAGTGTTCACCCATTAGGTATTTCTTTCAAGGTAAGACTGTGGGCTGCATTAAGAATCATGCTCAGTGGGGTAGTGTGGCTGTTCTTGAGCGTAACAGCAAGGAATGGAGATGCATTTCTATCTAACTTCCACTGTTTCCCCCTGCCTCTTTTTATTATCTTACCTCCACACCAGAGCTTACTGGCCCATGAACATAGATGGTGCTCTTGCTAGACCACCAGCCTGCTGAGCTAGAGGTCCTTAAATTCTCCTGGACAACATCAGAGGTCTCAGAGACAATGTCAGCTGGAGAAACTAAGAAACTGGGAAACATGAGATGCATCTCCCATGACCCCATGAATTGTAGAGAAGTGCCTGGCTAAATTGCTCTTTGCCTTTATTGTTTTATATCCTTTTTATCTGCCCATGAGAACATTGTCCCTTCCTGAGAAAGTGAAGAACAGCAGGCACTGAACAAAATCAAAGTGGTTGCTGATCATCTCAGTGAACTGCTTGTATACTGCAATCAGTGGTTGCAGTAAAGCTGGCTGGTGGGAAGGAATCTATGGAGACTTCTGACTCCAGACAAGCTGTTATCTAGAAGCTGGAATAAAATACCTGAGAAGAGATTAAGGGTAAAATTTACCCCTAATTGTGCCAGCCCTGTTTTAGACTGGAATTCTTTGATATCAAAATAGGCATCACAGACTATCCATAAATATTTTGGAACCAGCAAATTTAGGAAACTACTGTGATATAAATAAAATAAATTTTGAGGGTCCTGAAGCAAGATAGATTAGCAGAACTCCTACTGACTTCAACAGAAAAAACATTTGGACCTGGAGTATTTGGCTCATAACTCTTCAGCAAGATTGAAAGAAGATGGGTCTGGGATTTTTTGATCTAAGATTTTACTAATGTCCAACCAGGATGCTGTTTAATCTTTAAAACAAATACCAGCACTCAGAACACATCAATTGTTTGGATTCTGAGCTCTGTATTACTCTTATTCTTAGACAGGCAAATTACAATGAGAATAATCATTGTCAGAATACTAATGTGATGTAAACTAATGTAGAGATATTTATTCAATGGAATGCAATTACCAGCAATACTCTATTTTCTGAACAGTGTGACTGTAATCCAATTTAGGCTGTTTAACCCCTGGTGATTTGTTTCTGTTTGTATTGTGATAGGCTGAAAACAGACAGGATTGCTGGGGGCAGCAAAAGGGAGAGTAAGGGGAACTAGCACCACATGTAATCTGAGATCTTAATGACTTTACTAAATCTACATAACCACAGGGCTGTTCATCATGGCTGTGCTGCTAATTGAATTTTAAAATAAGGGTAGATCCTACACTCACTTTCTTCCAGCATCACTTCCTCTTCCAAAGAATGCTTAATCAGCAGTTTTTAAGAAAGTTCTTTATCTCTTTAACCTAGGAGCCGGGGCTTTGTACAAGACTGGATTCTCAGGTACACAGTGATAAGTGACAAAGAGGATGTGCCAGGTGACTTTCACGACCAGCTTTGCTTGCTGAGGAAGTGTTCTTAACTGGAGGAGTTGCAGCAGGATCCCATGGGTAGAGGACAGCTTCTCTCCTTCAGAGAGAGGGGAAACATGGGAAGGACAGAGCATGGGGACTTTGCTGCAGGCCATTTCTGAAGACTAAAAATCTTCAGATAGACACTGTTACATTCATTAGCACAGAGGAGTCCCCCTGAAACTAGCACAGTTTCTGTGCTTCTGAAATTAATACAGTGTATGTTAGCAGCACAGATAGAAGTCTTGCGATCTAGTCTTTATATAAAAGAAGTGCTAGGGTAACCTAGTTTATGTGCAGGGAGATATTTTGTAAGAAAAAAAAATAAATAAGTGGGGAAGGCCTCAGTGTCCATCTGATGCAGAGTCTGCTAAATGTGATGGCAATTCTAACACTGAGCTGAGTGTAAGCACATGCAAACTGGATCCTGATGGGTGGAACTGGACCCAGTAAGGGGAAATAGGGGTCTGGAATATTCTGGCTCCCCTTAAGCACCAGAAAAAATGTGTTTAGGAATGAGGGTAACTGCCACTGGCAGGAGGATGGGCCTATTTTCCAGAAAGCTACATAGAGCTCTGGTAGCTGTTCAGGTTGGAAGAGCCTAGGGAATAGCTGTTCAGAAATTTTGTTAGTACCATGTCCTCCCACCAACACCTCCAGTGAAATTAGGCCCTTTAATTACAAAACCCAGAAGGGCCAGAGATGCAAGCTTTCACCCCAGTGGCAGATCGGTATGGAATGAGCTAGGATATGCATACTGCCAATCCTGCCTCTCTGTACAGGAGAGGGCTCTGGGTAGGTTTTTCAGCTCTGTCTCCCTGGTCATCACAGCTGAAAGTCTCAGTGGAGGGCAGCAAACCAAGTGGGAGGAATTAGATAGGAAGGGGGCATTGCTAATGGTTTTGGACATGTATTTCTTGAAGGTCTGGTCATAAAATATGGCAACCTGGTTGGTTCTGTACAGAAGGAAGAGTTCACCCTGTGGCAGGGTTAGGAAGGCTGGGACCCAGTATATCACCTGGGATTACCTTAGCGAATGAGTTATGCTTTATGTCCCCCATGCCTGGCCCATGCTAGAGAGATGATGCCAGTTCTTGCAGGCTCACTAATATAACCACTCATAGCTGGGGAAGCCCTAGCTTCCTAGCAACTGATTAGAGAGTTCAATATTATTAATGATGTGTATTGCAGCAGAGAGCAGAGGTCCCAGCTTTACTATGATTAGCACAGTGTAAATACAGCATAAGAAAACTATGTATGGCCAAAGGAATGCATGACTAAGGCCATGGCTATCCAAAGGTAATTTCCCCAAGATGGGAAACCTTCAAGGAGAAATCATTGCCTAATCGCTTCCAGACTACAAAGTACAGAAAAATAGTTTTCTCCCTGGGTGAGGACCTGAGTAAGATTTCCAGCTTTAGGACATTTGCACTTTCATTCAGGTTTTTGTGTTGTGTAAGTACGTTGGGGAAAAGATGCCAGCTGGAGCTTGCCCATATATGCTGTTGGTATGTCTGTTGTCTTGCAATGGTAAGAGGGAAGCAGAAATACAGGGAAAAGAGCAGGTAAGAATAGCACAGTTAGGACAGAGTGGCCCTAACTCCCAGAGACTCTGCAGGTGAGAGGTTTGCCAAATCAAATCCTTAGTATTTCCAGCAGCTATTCAGTCATAAGAACTTAGGCTGTGAGTGAAAAGCACACAGTGCAGCTATTATTCTTTCAAGTCCCAGTCGAGCCATTTGCTTTTTCACTTTTAATTTTTAATATAATTTGTCTTACAAGTTTTCATGAGGCATCTCTCCCCAGTCATTTACCATTACTGCAGTGAGGACTGCTGACAGAATGCAACAAGGGCTCACCACATCAGTGAGCTGAGGAAGCAAGCAGTTGTGTCTTACAACAGTCCTAACTTAGGCCCAATTGGATTTAAATTACATGCTGCTAGGGGCTTTGTACAAGATGTCTGTAATAGCAGAAACACCTGCAGAGCAGAGGCTCAGGATGACAAATTTTTTCTCTCTCTGGACCAGCTCTTTCTCTCATCTAAGCTGGATTCTCTTCACTGACTTGCACAGTCCATGTTATTTACAATGGTGTAAATGAACGGAGAATCAGAGCTTTTCTTTCCTTTGCTTGAAAAAAGTTATCCAGTGTGTGGCTGCAAAGGTAACCTGTCTTCACACTGCCCAGCCAGCTCCTCTTCAAAGTGCCATTCCCACTAACCACTCTGTTCAGCTTTGAACAAATTGAAGCATATGGCCCCTACGAAAAGCCAGAACCTCTTTACCACTTCTCATACCACTAAGCTTTGAAAGGCCAATGTTTTACAGTGAAGCTGAGTGTCATTTTCTATTCAATACACATGAACTTTGAAATGAATCATGGTTTCATCTAAGCCACTTTGCACTGATGCTAGACCTTCATCACTCCTACAGATCGATAGTATGGATTTCACTTTGTGAAGATTCAATGCAAAGATATTTTTGACTAGCAAGAGAAAGACCAGGATCAACACCGTAGGAAGAGTTAGCTCTCCAACTGCAGACTGATCCTTACTGGGTTTAAATTTTTTCTTCCCTTTTAGCCTACTCCAGCTAAGAAAGTGGTGATCTTGACTCAGTACTTAATAGGCAAGAATGCTGACTTCATTTGATTTCTACCTCCTATTGCACTCATTCTGATATGAAGTTTGATCCTGACCCTTGGTTGTAAGACAGAGATGGGTGAAACCTACGATCTAGCATCTTTCATATGTTCATGCATCTGTTATCAGACTACAAGAGCTTGTTCCTCATGTAGCCTGTATGGCTTGTGACTACATCTTGTACTGGTTGGCACTGCTTTATTTATTGCTTTATTTATTGCTGTAGCTATGTAATTTTTTGTCAGCTGGAGCCCTTGACCATGGTTGCCATTGAATGAACAGGAATAGTTTACTGTATACAAGGAAAGACAGTCTTCAGGATTTGATGAGGTAGGATTATATTCTTACATTTTTTGCACAGGAAAGGGGAGTTTAGAAGGATTTATTTTCCTGTAACCCCATGTCTTTCTCCAGCATGCATTCACCATTTTGGAAAGTTCTAGAATGAAACTAAGGAGACCTGCAATCCATTTGATTTGTTGTTGTCCATACTCAAGGCACATAATGATTCTCTTTGTCCTCCCTTCTTTATTTATTTGCTGTGTAGATNAGGCCAGGATGCCATTGGCTTTCTTGGCGACCTGGGCACACTGCTGGCTCATGTTCATCCAGCTGTCAATCAGCACCCCCAGGTCCCTCTCTGCCTAGCAGCTCTCCAGGCACTCCTCCCCAAGCCTGTAGCATTGCTGGGGGTTGTTATGGCCGAAGTGCAGGACCCAGCATTTGGCCTTATTAAATTTCATGGCATTGGCCTTGGCCCAGCGATCTAGCCTATCCAGATCCCTCTGTAGAGCCTCCCTACCCTCAAGCAGATCAACACTGCCACCCAGCTTGGTGTCATCTGCAAACTCACTCCACCACTTCCTTGGGCAGCCTGTTCCAATGCTTGAGAACATTTTCAGTGAAAAATTTTTTCCTAATATCTTCTTTCCAGAAGCAAAATAAGATGGGAGATGAGGGTTTTGTGTGCCATTCACCACTGACATGGTCAAAGAGGTCCTGTTGTGTGCTCCAGGCCACGTAAGGGAATTCCTTCCATCTGCGTCCAATATCCTTGTTCCAAGCACAGTTCCTCCGCATCCTTTACCTTGGTTTTGATGGGTGCATTGCTGCAGGAACAGCTATAGGGGAAATTTTTGTCACCCGTTTGATGACAGAGTTGAAGATAGAAGAAACTCATGCTTTCGCATCTAAGGAACTAAAGCAGTCCCCATGTCCTCATCTTTCAGCAGAAGCAGCAGCTGAGGAAGGTTGAAGAGGAATCTAAAGATGAAGATCTACTGTCAATTTGTGCACATCTAGGCCTTGATGCGCACATATTGGTTGGAAATGTGGCTGTGAGGTTTGGATATTTGCTGCTTAGATATTGGTGCACTTTTCATTGACCTTTCTTCTAAAGTTCCATTCATAAATTGCTTATGGAGTGTGAATAAGCCATGGGGATGCTTTAATAAATGGTTCCTCACATAAAGTTTTATTCCCCAATAATAATTAGCTTATTAGTAAATCCCTAATGGCATTACTAAAGAGGTCATTATCATTATCCCTGTTTTATATCTGCAGAAACTGAATCAGAAAAAAGAGAAAGAGAAAGTCACCCACTAAGTAAGATTTGTAGATGCAAACTTCCGAGTCAAGGTAAAAGTTTTATTATTCAGTAGGTTACCAGACTAATAGGTATTTGAAATAAATGGGTAATCAACTGATGTAAACAGAACATAATAGGACAGTAATATCTTCTTGGAAAACGTTTAAAACCATCTAGAATATTTACATGTGTCTGTGATTGAAGAAACCATTTAATAGAACTGTTCACAGAGGCCATCTTAATATACACATAGCAAATTGCTGTAGTGTTCATCTTCAGGAAGCTGCATAGTTTGTGTACCATCAGAATTTGTGCCTTCACCTCCTTAATTTATTAGAAAGAAGCTGGCAGGTCATCTATTAAGTTTTTTTACTCAAAGATATCATTTTATTCAACTTATTCCTGACCATTTTTGAAATCATGGTGGTACACTTGACCTTTTTCTTTAACAGTTCATTACTGGCCATAGAAAAATCTGCTTCTGCCTCAATATACAGGACAACAAAATGCAAAGTGGAGTCAAAAATAAATGTCACAAATACCACTGCAGTGATTGCATCGTACGAGGCAGTATGCAATTCAGTGAAAGACTTGAATACCTGTCCTGGTTTTTCTGACTGCAACCAGAGTGGATTCACAATATATATGAATTCCCTCTGAAAAGAAAAACTGTATCATACTGGTTTTGTCTGGGAGACAATTTTCTTCAGAGTAGTTACTATGGGGCTATGTTTTGGATTTGTGACCAAAATAATGGTGATAATGCAGAGATGTTTTAGCTATTGCTGTGCAGTGCTTATCCAGAGTCAAGGCCTTTTCTGCTCCTCACCCCACCAGTGAGGAGGCTGGAGGTGCACAAGAAGTTGGGAGGGGACACATCTGGGACAGCTGACCCCAACTGACCAAAGGGATATTCCATACCATGTGATGCTATGCTCAGATATATGCTATATGTTGTAAACTGGAGGAAGAGGAGGAAAGGGGACATATTTAGAGTGATGGTGTTTGTCTTCCCAAGTAATTGTTACTTGCGATGGAGCTTTGCTTTCCTGGAGATGGCTGAACACCTGTCTGCTGATGGGAAGTGGTGAATGAATTCCTTGTTTTGCTTTGCTTATGCATGCATGGCTTTTGCTTTACCTATTAAACTGTCTTTATATCAACCCATGAGTTTTCTCACACTTTTCCAATTCTCTCTACTATTCCGGCTCTCTTAAACTAAGGTCCTATATTTGGAAACTCTAAAAATACTTCTGCCCCCATTTTGCCTGCTGATGTAGTTGTTAGAGAACTCAGGAGGTTGGATTTGAAGTTTTTGAGTCCTTCTCCACCTGACGAGGTTTGACTGACTTCTGCACTCCGTGGAAAAGCCTTGAACATCAGTGTGTGGTAGTATCTAAGAGCAGTGGGGTGAGCAACAATACCCTCTACTCATCACCAAGTTGAAGGGTAGCCAGGGATTCATTCCTGTAATGGAAAGACAAGCACAGAGAAGACAGCCTCCATAGCCCCCTAAGCCAAATCTCCTGTCTGGTTCCTGGAGCTCTGCTTGCTGCTCATAGATTTTTTTTTTTCCTGGTTACTGTTTTTATTCTTTCAATCCAGGCTTTCTAATGAGGAATGTGTAAAGAGTTGTGGGAGCAGTGTAGATTCCTCAGGCTGTCCCTTGCCAGCTGAATATGCAGAAAAGCTCACACATCATCCCTGTTGCTCAGGGGAGCTGGTTAAGGTAGAATTGTTTTTGTGAAATGGGCATAGTTAATGCCTGTGAATTAGTTTAAACATCTAAGGAGAACTCAGGCTTGAAGCTTCCTGTTCAAGAGTGCTGCAGAAACCTGCAAGACCCTCTAGGGGAATTTTTATCCCACTTAGTCCAAAGACTGCCTGTAAATTGAACCCTTCAGTTGAGGTTTTGCATGTGTGGATAGCTGACCACCCCCTCAACAGTGAATAAAGAAGTGCAGGGCAAATACCAGCACTTGGAGTGTGACACGAAGAGTTTGACATGCTGGTAAGGAAGCCACACATCCACATAATTACTTAAAATTCCATGCCTGGCAATGAAGTGCAGGAGGTTAATTAGGCTCATAAGCTGGGGGAGCAGGGAGGCCTTTGGGAGAATCTTGTAGACAAGCAGCAAAACCTGCGACCTCATTTGAATTTTACTATTAGGTTTCCTGCAGAGATCTCAAAAGTACCCTCCAATGCCCACCTGAAACTTTCTTTGGGTTTCATGTTTGCAAACACAAGGCATCTCTATTAGATTTTGAAGATGCTGCACATGCTTTAAACCATCAAGCTGATGACTGTGACAAGCAAATAGGTCCCCTTCCCTCCTTTTGTTCGTTAGGACTAATGATTCTCCTGGCTTCTGTGGGAAACAATCTCCCATTCTTCCATCACAGTCTTGTGGTGCTGCTGGTTAGAGCTGAAGTGGTTGAGACTGGCACTGCTGGACACAGGGCTTTTCTTGTGTGAGACTTTCTAGTCTCCAAATAAGCTATAATGGGAGCTTGACCTGTGTCTCTGCAATCTGCAGCTCCTTTGGTTACAGGGGACTTTTGCACCTTAGTGTTTATCTCCCATTCATAGCTTGAAGTATCGTTCTTCTCCTTCTCCATCAATTTTCTTCCCAAGGCATGGCTGTGGTGCCAGTACAGTCCATTTCAGTCCTGTAGGATTTTGAGTGGAACAGGGGAGCTTTCCCCAGACTGAGACTAAAAGGCAGCAGTCTGTGGCTGTCAGCCTTTACAAGGCTTTGCTGGAGATGGAAAAGCAAAATACAGGATCAGGCTACAATGCAAAAGCCAGTGTCAATCCATCTCCTGACCTCCCTCAGTCCTTTCTCCAACTGATGCAAACCCACTGCTGCTCCTGTGCGTCTTTCCACTGGCTGTAACAACAACTGATTTCACATCAGTCCTGGGAGAGAGTGTGGGAGAGAGAGGAAGGGGATTACACCCTACTTTGTCTAGCTGCCACACATCACAAAAGTGTAAGGAGAATCTCATTTGTACACCCTAATCCCTCCTGCCCAGATGTATGGTCAGCTTCTGCACACTACAGAAATTCTTTCAAAGGGAGCAGATCCCTAGTGTCAAGGCAGGAGCAAATAATGACTTCTACATCTGTTCAGGCAGAAATCACACTTGGAATAACTCACTCTGAGGGTTACAGTGAGTTTCATTATTATTGCAGTACCTGTTTCTTATGATGACAACATCAAGAAATTCACCTTCTGCTTTTTGGGCACCAGTGTGATTCTAGGTAGCAACCTTCACCGTGGACTGGACGCAGCCCCCCCGGAGCAGAAGCGTCATGCTGTCTGCGCACTGCTGTATCGCTGTTATACCTGTGTAAGCGAAATCAAACCTGGGGGATTTCTTCCTAGCACTCCAGACAGGCAACCACATCTCAGAATACAAATGCGAGAGCTGGGCTGACGCACGCGCAAGAGTTCAGATCTCAGCCCCAAGGACTAGCAACAGGCAAACCTCGAAGCACAGGATAGCTTGATAACTCAGAGCTTTAAATAATACCAGTGGTGAGGCTGCTGCTGATGTGTGTCCCTGTAGTGTGTACTTGTGTGTGTGTGTGGTTTGAAAACAAACGTGAAACAGTGCTTGCTGCTTTGCTCCTCAGTCAGCAGCCCTGTGGAGGAGCATCAAGAAGGGCATAGGAAAGAGGATATTTATCTTTTTATTCTCCTTGGAGATTCTGGACTGATTAAAAAGCTATTTTTTGCTAGAAAGCAAAAAAGAAAAAAAAATCCAGCCATACATGGTGCGGATAAAAGCATGTTTGACTCTTCCACTAAGTACAATAGCATTTAATATCTTTGCTGCTTGGCCCAATATTGTATCACAGGCATCACCAGTGTTGTGCTTCCCAGCATGCTCTAGTATTCCTTCAAACAAGCATTCGCTGTAGCAGAAAGTCCAAGAAAAGGCTTACTCCCTTGAGGATCAAGAAGAAAGCAACAGTGAAGAAAGGTACAGTAGCTATTAATATTAATGTTAAAGGAAGAAGGGGAAGAGAGGACATAGGAGCAGTGAAAAAACGACTGCTTGTGCCTTTGATGTGTTCATTTCCACAGGACCAATAGCAGCATGAAGAACACGGAGAGCAGATAAAGAGGAAAATGAGGAGGTGGAGGTGAGCAGAAGGCAGCTCAGAAAATTGCACAAGCTGTGGGGAGTTTTTTCGTCTAGACACTCACACACAGCAAAGGGAGCGACTGCCATCTGCGTTGCCTCCAGAAAAAGGAAGGGAGAAAAGGGACAGAGCTGAGACAAGAAAAGAAATCCACCTGTATGCCTCATGTTTTGGCTGTGGTATGGCTGATCCACACTGAGTGCCTGCTGCGGGAGGGGAGAGGAAGCTAATGGAGGTATTGTTGTGCTTAGGGAGGCACAACGTTAGGGAGTGTGTGAATCCTCATGCATGGCTCCGTCCTACTGACACAGTGGGAAGAGAAGAGAGGGAACTATTTTAGTCCTGTTGAGGCTGCTAAAAGAGTAAAAATGGAAGCAATTAAAGGCCTGTTCTAGTCTCACTTAAATCTCTGAGTCTTCAGGCCAGAGTTATTTTTGTTACATTGCTTTAATGGCATTGCATTGATGTTTAGACTGGGTAGGAGTTTTTTGTGGGTTTTTTTTTTTTTGTAACCTGAATTTGGGAGATGAGCCAGCACTTTCTGTGGCGATACACTCACTTTGCTGAAATTCTGCTTGTGAAGAATGTTTGGGTCCCGAGAGGAATTCTGCTAAATCCCAAGCAGCCCCAGCATAGTAAGTGTTTGGAAGGCTGGGTTACTGCCTTTTGCTGTTGAAAGGGCAGCCTTGAGTCCCAGCATTAGCTGGATCAAAGCTAAACTGGAAGTAAGAATGACTCCAGCACCTTAGGGAGGGTGCTTGACAAATAATGACTGCAGAGTCTTATTGTCTCTTCAGTGGTTGAGAAAGAGCAGGAAAGGTTTCCTGTAGCAGCATCACTGTTTGCTGCCCATTTTGTCCTTGGTAAAGGCTGCTGTGGCTGTAAGACACAGAGGAGGAACTGCTTGAGCACAGTGAGGCATAATGAGGGGGAGGATAATTTTCTGGTGTGTAGGAAGGGAATTAGATCAGGTACTTTGAACTACAGCCTACATATTTTCACCTGTAAGTAGTATTAACTTCTGTACGTTTGCAGTGACGGAATGCTATAGATGTATTTTCAGCCTTAGATCATTCTTCTTACCCCACCCTGAATTTTCTACAATTCCTGTTTCAGCTCCTCAAAGCTCTTTTTTCAACTGGACATGTGAAAACTTCTGAGCTCCTCTATCTCTGAGCACAGCAAGAGAATTACAGACAATGTGTCATATGGGCAATTTGCCCCTTGCTCCATCTCAGTGGGGGTGTGGATTATCTTACATCTCAACATCCCTTCTTAGCCTATTTTCTACAATTTATACAATTCCTGTAACCCCTCCAGGGGTACCGATCTCTATCATGTAATTTCATCAGACTTGGTTTCTTACTATTGCCACTCTGCCTGTCTCACACTTCCACAGGTGTGTTAGAAATAAATGACCTTGGTTTTTTCCTGTAGCTGCAGTCTACCGCCCCATCCAATTCATCTTCATAAGCACTTGGCTGGCAAACAATGCTACCAAATTCCATGTTCAGAGTCTCTTTTCTCCTTGTGTGTTGTCTGAGACCACAGATGGGGTACAGCACAGCAAGCTTGTGAAGTGGGAGCTTTGCTGGGCTGTGGATGCACCTCAGACTCCCAGTGGCAGCAGAAAGGCAAGTGAAGCTGCTCAGTGTCTCTCAGTAGCTACTCATTCCAGCAGATTAGGGCTGATTATTCTGTGTTTTGGCTCATGGAGTTACTCATCTGTTCTCCCAAGCATGGGTATTTACAACAAGCTAAGCAAGAGTTTGAAGAAAGAGAGTGGCAGGGGCTCTTCTAGTCGGAACTGCTTGCGTTAGTTTATTACTGATGAGCCATTAGTTACCCACTGACAGGGGCACATGAAGTGCCTCCTGCAGGCTTGTTGCTTGAACATCTTGCCCTTTCCATAGGACGAGACTCAGCAAGATGTTTGACCTAAAGCAGGTGAGTGATCACGTGTGTCTGTTTGTAGGCTGTGATGAATGATGAAGGCATGTATATTTTTCTGAATCAGAGCTATGACTACACTTGAGACCCTCTTTAAATTCAACTCTAGCTATGTTCAGCTGCATGGCTGATACAAAGTGATCTCTTTTTCAGTACTTTGCATTAAAAGCAATGCTTCTGTCCTGCCACCAGAAAAGTAAGACATAGTACACATTCATCAATTTTTTTGTAAGAAGTAATTTTAGATCCCTGAGTGTGCAAACTCCAGCACCTCATTGCCATCAAAAACTAATTAACATAACTGATGAGTGACAGGAAATCAAAATACAGTCAGATCTAACAGCCCCATAGTCAGGGATGTAAATTATACACTCATACATTTTTCTGTAAGATGATTCAGTTTATTCTCTTTCCATTGTAATCAAAAGTGAATTACGATCTTGAAAGGTTCTGTCTCTCCCAGATAACTGAAAAAAAAAAAGCTAATTAAAAACAAAAGCCACAGATGTAATCGTTGCTTAATGCTGTAAGCATAACATGACCTAATGCTATTATGAGTTCTGAACAAATTTCAATTAGAACTCCAGCTGGCAAACAGATAAATGTGATAACGGCATTTTAATATTACATAATCGCTTCTTAGTAAAAAGAATTTTAATTCAGCCATTCATAAATATCAAAAACAGTTTTAGATATAGATATGTTTTTCCGTACAATTAGAGAACAAAACCCCATTTAAATTAGGAACATTTGAGAAGATCCTCCTCGGGGGTGTGTTCTTTTTTTTAGGTTAATCAATTTCTTTTTTTTTTTGTAGAATCACCATCACTTTGTAGCTTGCTAGAGATTTACACCATTACAGAACCACAGAATGGTAGAGGCTGGAAGGGACCCCTGAGGATCATCTAGCCCAACTTTCCACTGAAGCAGGTTCACCTATATCAGATTGCACAGGAACACATCCAAGTGGCTTTCAAAAGTCTCCAGAGAAGGAGATTCCAGAACCTTTCCGGATAGCCTGTTCCAGTGCTCCATCAATCTCAAAGGAAAGATGTGGGTCTCTTTCCAGTAGTTCCTTGTCTCTTTTGAACTGGAAAGCCCAGAATTGGGCACAATACCCCAGATGTGGCCTCACTAGGGCAGAGTAAAGAGGGAAGATAACCTCCCTCAACCTTCTGGTCGCTCTCTTAGTGCACCTCAGGATACCTTTGGCCTTCATGGTTACAAGAGCACACTGCTAGCTCATGGTTAACTTGGCCACCAGCACTCCTAGGCCTTTCTACATGGAACTGCTTTCAAGCAGGTCAATCCCTAAGCTGTACTAGTGCATGGGCTTATTATTCTCTAGGTGCAGAATCCTACACTTATCTTTGCTGAACTTCATTAGGTTACTCTGTGCCCAGTTCTCAAGCCTGTCCAGGAGGCCTGTGTCCTGGAAGCAGAGCCTTCTGGTGTGTCAGCCACTCCTCCTAGTTTTCTATCATCAATCACCAGATCAGAAAAATAATTCAAACACACTTTGTAGTTTGCTCTGGGAGGAATCACTTCTAGGTTACACTGGCCTTTTATTACTCAAAGTAGTTATTTCTTTCCCATTGAGCTTAAGGGAGTGTGGAAAGTCATGGCCTGTGACAGGGAATCAACAGGATTTCAGAACCTATGGAAAAGCTGAGGATGAAAAACTGCAAGCTCTTTGCAGTAACGTATGCATTAATGTAGTTCTGAGAAGAGGAAAACCCCAAGTCTGGGTCCTTGTGATAAGTAAAGATGGTCCATGGGCAGAGTGCTAGCACACCTTCGGAGAGCCAGGACCAGTTCTTTGCTCTGCCAAATTCCCAGTGAATTGTGAATAAAATACTCAACTTACTCCTGCTTCAGTTTCACTGGAAAAAAAAGTACCAGGATAGTGACTTGAAGTGGCTCTCCTGGCAACAAGAATGCATAGGGCAACAGCAGCCAAACTCCTGCCTTTTTATTGAGAAGCAAAAGTGAAAAGCAGTGGCTCTAGAAGGATGCTCTCTCCTGCCAGGCTGGCATCACACTTCTCTCCTGCAACTAGTGCTCAGGCTCAGCATTTTATTTCAAGACAGGTGTGGAGTAGCTCTCAGATGGGGTGGTGACAGCTTATTCACATAATCAGCATATAACTCCTCTCTTTTGTGATTTAAAATGTCGATAAAATAAATTCCATCTCTGGAGGAGCATGCTGGCCATACAGCTCCAAGAGAGGAAATCCACTCCAAAACTAAGGTAGTGAGGGAAAATGCAAGTGCCATTAAGCAGCCTTAACCTTGTCTTCATGGGACCACCTGTAATGGGGGGAAGCACTCAGGATCCACCACTTGGCCTCTGTGCTGAGGGGACAGATCTACCACTCTGCTGAGGATGATGCACATGATGTGGGCACCTGCATTTCATTTGAATTCATTTGCATGCAGCAGTCCTCCTGAGTTCAGTTATTTGATGGCAGAGACAACAAAAGCTGTCAGTACCCTGAGATAATATTATTGCTATCCCCCCGTGACATGATTTTTTCCTTCCTCCTTTAATTATCCATTTTAAATATTTATTACATTTCCTATAGGGTTACTTTTACTCTGGAAAGAGCACAGGTTAAGCTTCTGTTTTTTAAACAAGAGAAAACATGTTGAAATATACCAGTTCTTTTCAGCAGCAACAACATTAACACATACCCAAAAGAAAGAAATCAAATATGAAAACATACTATTCTTAGTTGAAAGGGCAATCACTCCTGGGACTAAAAGCTCTCCTGACTAGCTATTGTGGCTTCTCCATTATTTAATCTTATCACAGTAACAACAAGAATTTGAAACAAAACACAGGATTGCATGTGCTAAGCCTTTAAGATGCAGTATGAACTTGCTGTCTACATAGGTGAGAAAACAGTCTGGGAAGTGGAATGTCATTCTATCCATGGGAGAGGCAAAAGTGTACAGAGGAGGTGGCAGATGAACTTTATGGGGTGAGCACCGAAATGATGCTCAGACCATTTGTATAGCTGTGAGTTCCTCCTTCCTCCTGGAACTTTATGTGAACCTCCCAAGACCTGGGTTATCACTCTGATCCCCATATGTCACCTTACTCCCCCTTAATATGGGGCATATGACAATGACCCAACAATGGGATGCTAGTTTTTAACCTGAGATTTCTAAAATATGTTTACCTTTGAGGCAGATTTCTGGGCTTCTACTGTGTTTATGGAGAACCAGTCAATATCATCCGTAATACCTAGGGCATGATTGATCTGACCTAAATGTGGGTGTCTGCTTTAGAAAAAAATGACTAATGCCTTATGGCTATATTGACCAGATCTTCAGTGACTGTAACAAGAACCCAGCCAACAGAGACGACCTAAATTAAAGAGATGAGTAACACCTCATTCAAGTCTGTGCACAGCAATGCCTTTGCAAAAGCTGTCCTGTCTTGATAAACACTGGTGTGTATGCCTGGTACACTTCAGGAAGTTGGGCAGCTATGGCACTGAGAACCTAAATGGATGCAAGGATCTGAATAGACTGTAATAAAGTTAGTTAATGGGAGACACGTTTTGCCAACGCTAACACACAAGTTGTCAAATCAGCAAAACAACCTTTAGTCTGCTGCTGTCTGAGTCACAAAAGGCTTCTTCTGTGTCATATAGGTGTGTTTTCTGTTGTCTGCATCTGAAAATGGACTTGGTTGTCTTTGAAAGCACCCTAGAAAAGCAGGATGTCCAGACAGCCAGATGCAACTCAACACAGCTTGAGGGTGAATAGTAAATGGAAGATATTAATAATTTTAACCATTTGTCTGTGCCAAACTTGCCTGGCTTCAGGTAAAATAAGGTGCATCTCTGCTGAACATACATATGACTCCAGTGTTTTGAAA
Source organism: Bucco capensis (assembly GCA_013396975.1). NCBI lineage: Eukaryota > Metazoa > Chordata > Aves > Piciformes > Bucconidae > Bucco > Bucco capensis. The sequence continues at coordinate 785,021 of VWZO01016890.1, read as the reverse complement.
GCCTGAAGGAAATGCTTGCAATGAGTAATGATACTGCCCACAGCTGTGTAACGTCCCCTCAGACAAAGAGAAGCAGCCCAATAACCTTAGCCATGAGAGCTGGATCTGGTGTTCAGTGGTGCTGAGAGCACAGGACTTGCAAGAGTTGTTCATGGAGGTCTCAGGGAGCAATGTAACTCCAGCTTGCTGTCCCAACAGTAATTTTAATAGGATCCCACAATGGTTCCCTTCTTCAGCTGTGAGTTAATTCTTCACTTGCTTGTCCTTATTTTACTTCTGTGATGAAGCCAGCCGAAGTTTGTTCCTGTGAATTATATCACACATTCCTGGAGGCAGTTCATTTCTAAAACTCTCTTCTCCGCTTTACTCTCTACACAATATTTCATTGATACTTTTCCATATTAGATATCCCATACCAGATAAATTATAACCAATAGATAAAATATAATTCACAGTTCCTTCCTTCAGTAACTCTGGCTTTATCTAACCCCTTGTAAGGGACAAGCCTCAAAGGACCACACTGTGAGCCTGGGCAGTGCCTGGAGAGGCACACAAAATGCAAGTCTTGGGGAGAAGCTTGGTGTCACTTCTTTTGATTTGTTAATGTCCCAAGCACTCCAGGAACTGGGGCCACATCATGGCAACCACTCCAGGCATGGCAATCACTCTAGGCATGGCAACTACTCCAGGTGCTGGAGCCAATGAGAAGAGAGGTACTGGGACCAATCCAGAGATACCAGGGCTAACAAATTAGCAAGCCTATGTCGCTCTTTTTACAGCAAACATCCTTGTTGGCAGGTCCGATTCTGGATCTAGAAGTGGTGATCTCTCTCTCTCTCTATTTCTCTCTCATTGTGTCTCTATTTTCCCCTCTTTTTTCCTCTTTATCTCTCTCCTTTTCCTCTCTTAATGTGGTTAAACAACACAGGCACACCGTCGGTTTCCCCCAAAGCTGAATAGCTTGGCTGGGTGCAGTTGTGAAGGACTAATGTTTACAGAGTATTTGTTCCATAAAAATCTTCCATTGAGGTTGATGTTTATGTGTGGACCTTGAGTGTTATCTCACCTTAGTCCACACCGAAGGGGATTTGTGAATCTGAGTCTCTCTTACCTTCCCCTATGTGGGATGTGACACCCCTACTGCTTTGTTTACTGTCACCACCTTAACCCATTGCCTGTTTTCCTTTAATCCTATTCTCATTCCCTACTTCATGTTCCTTCTCCTCTCAGTGATATCTTTTTTTTATGAAGTATAGCCCCGCTATAATTTTAGTTTATCAAAACCCATTGCTTTCTACACTATACATAACAAATGCAATACTTACAGTCAACCTGTGGAGATCCCAGACCCTTCCTAATCCCTTCCTTCAGCTCTGCTGGCATTGACTGACTAAAAATCTTTTCCCAACCAGCACTCCACCCTCAGCTGTCTTTGACACCATTGGTCATATCTTCTATGACCCAATTGTCTCATGTTTTTCTCCCCGTCTGTAACTCTTTCTTCATATTTCTGGCTTGTTCCCCAAAGTGCTAATTTTATTTTAGAAACAAAATATTTGTGCCCCTCCTCCTTCCCTATTCACTTGTCATAATTGTACAGCAACAAATCTATTTTAGAAGAATAGAATATATAGAGTATATATAAGAATATATAACATATTATATAGAATATATAATACAGCTGCAATGTCTGTATTTTACCTCACAAACGTTGCAGTGCCTTGACTATATTCTAGATTTTTTATTTCATGTGCTCTTCAAACATTTTTGTGATGCTTTAGGAACCCCCTAAGTAGTTATTTAACCACTCAGTGGCTGTGAATCACAGACAGAAAAACACAGCACACTCTCTCAGTCATTGAAACGATCTTACTACAGATTAGTTTCCTATGTTCAATATTTATTAGGATTTTTTTGCCTATCTTCACACTGGTTTCTTCAAACTTCAGTTAAGTGGACCTTCTTTAAAAACTGTTTCTTTGCCAGGATAGTCAAACAGTGTTAAACCCACTATAGTAATTGATACTGTTGAAAATTTGGCGTTTTAATGGTCAGCAAACCTTCCTCCAATTAATCCTTCCACTCTTTGAACAAGGCTGTTTTTATACTCTGGAAAATGGAATAGATATATTAGTATTCCTGCTGCTAAATTGCTCTTACATCAACTGATTTGCACATCAAAGTGGAGGTAGGCAATTTTTACCATCCCCATCTTTTACCAAGGAGGAAAGAAAGGGCAGTATTCACAGTACACTGGGCATCTCCTTTAGATTAGTCTCCCCAAGCTTTCTGTACAGAGGGAAATTCCTCCAAAGGGCAATGGTACAAGAGCCTCCTGAGATGAACCTACTAAGATGAGTCAGATAATTCAGCTGGCTAAATTAGATTTTTCAAATGAGTCAGTGGTAACACTCTTAATGGCTTCAGAGGATGTATATTCCAGCAATTAGCCACAATGTGTAACCATACTTCTATATAATTAGCAATACAAATTGCAGCAATATACAATAGGTTGCAATGTCTTAAATAAGCAATGAATAAGTACAGTGTGACTGGAGCTCAAGGTTATTCTTGTCTTCATTTACTTCAGTAGATGCCTGCAGGGCTTTGATTTCTGAAGGGAGATAAAGTTTGTCTTCGTTAAACCTATTATAACCAAATGATGATTCTTTGGGTCTGGTATAGTACTCAACTTAGGCACCTCTTTTCTGTCTGCCTTATATATTCCTTGATTCTTGAATCTCATTTTGTGCCATGACATTACTGATCTTCTCCCTATACTTCATTTCTATTCTTTTCTAAAATAATACAAATATGTAATTCAAAGGAAACTCCAGAGGCCAAACCAGAGTGGCATCAATGTTAAATCAAGTCCCTCAGGGCCTTTGTGTTGTCTTGCTTTGAATATCTCCAAGGATGGAGACTGCACAGCCTCTCTGGATCTCTGTTCTAATGTTTGACCACCCTCACTGTGAATAAGTTTTCCTTATAGCTAATTAGTATTTCTAATTTCCATTTACTGCATCTTGTGTCTGTCAGGTCTTAGTCTGGCTTTGTCTCTTTTTTAAAATTCTCTTTAGGTAGTTGAAAATATTAACCTGATGCCCCTTTCTTGTAGCTAAACAAGCTCAGTTTCTGGAGCCTTATCTTGTACATCATATACTTAGGTCCCTAACCATCTTAGTGGGTCTCTGATGAACTTGCTTTAGCTTGCTATTAACTTTCTAGTAGTGGGAAAGTCCAAAACTGAACACAGTAATCCAGACACATATTTTTTGCAAGTGCAAAATATATGTAGAAATCAGCTTGCTCAAGCTATCAACTGTGTTCTTGCTACTGCACCTCATTGTGCAGTTGGCATTTGTCACTGTAAGCCTGGTTGGCAGACATGTTTAACTCCTTGTCTGTCAGCACCCCAGGTCTTTTTCTGCAGGCATGATCTCTGGTCAGAGTTCAACCTGTACTGTTTCCTGAAATTATCCCATCCCTCATGCAGGAATAACTTCTGAACCTTGGTCTTGAGGTGTATCTGAAATACACAGGTTCTGGGACTGCAGGTCAGATCCATCACTAGTGACTGTTGGCAGGGTTCTGCTGAAGCAAATGGAACTAATGACATTTACATAGCATAAGATCTTGATTTTGTTTCTTTTAAATCTGAAGTATTTTTTTCTCTGAATATTCTCCTTAATGATATAAACATCCAATCTTTATTTCTATTCTTACTGTGCTTTAGCTTCAGTATTATTAACTTGTGATAATGATTTAGTTTTGCCTCTTTTCTAATCTAAGTGAGAGGCTTGATTCATCTTGCTTCGTTCTTTTAAAGGATCTTTATTTCCCTTTGCATGTGGTAAGTACATTGAAAAATGTGCTAATTGAAATGACAGTCAGATGTACTGAAAACTGGTGATTTCAAGTGTCCTGCCTTGAAAGAGTATTCACAGTGAAGTCTAGAGCATAAAGCTCTGCAAGTTAGACTTTTTAACGCTATAAAGAAATAGCAAAGAATAATTTGCAAAAAAGCACACAAGCACATGTGTATATGGATGCACACACCAGTGCACACTCACAAGGAAGTAGTCCTAGGTAGATTGATTCTAATGGTGGACAGAGTGGGCAGTTTTGTCAGTCAGCTGAGCTCTAATCAATCTGTCTAATGACTTTCACAATATCATTTCATTAGAGGCTTTGAGTAATCATTCACTCATCTGCTTTTCAGCAGCTGGGTTTGATTTGTGTTCTTTTATTGTGGGAACTAAAGTATATCCCATAAGATCTAGTCTGCCGGAACATTTCCTATTCATTGCTTATCTGCTAAGAATATGTATTGCCTTTATTTTATAGACATTAGAGGGTGAAATCCAGTGGAGGATTTCTACAGAGTATGGTCTGTAAAACAGTTAAGTTCCTGTAGGGTTGTAATGGTTAGAATATTCACTGAGTTATCAAACATCTTCCCTTCATGAACCAGGTTAATTGACACCCTGCAGAAACCATTAGGCATTTTTTATTACAACTCTTCAGGCTGTATTCCATTTTTATTTATACCTCAGTTTTCAATGAGCTTGAAGGTAATTTGAATGAAGAAGTGGCTAGCACAAAAATCTGCCTTCCTCTTTCAACACTGTGTCCATCTAGAGAAAAGAGGGTAGAACGGGAAGGAGAGATTTAAACAGAGGTGGGGGAAGTTCCCACAGACAGAGAGGAAAGTGTAAAAAGAGCAGAACATTGGGAAAAACATCCCCGAGTAAGGAACACAGAAACCCTTGGGCCAGTGTGTGTCCAATATTCCTGTTATCACATGTTGGTTCCTGTCCTTTAATTCATTTTTCCCCCCAATACATCTTTAGTGTCATTCTAGAATCTTGTCCACCTTGATAATGATATTTCTATTTCCCTTTATGCTTTTAATCACATCTAGTTTGTATTTATTTATTCTCGTGTCATTAGCTGGCCTTATTCAGACAACACCCTGTAGCTGCCTTGCTGAGACATTATAGCACCTCCATAAATGATGTGGGTGTTTCACATGACTGAGTGACTAAAGCTCTCTCTAAACTGTAGGCTTATCAGGATCCTCCACTAATGGCTGTTCCACCCTGATTCACTGTGTCTCAGATCAGGGCAGCTGTCTGAAGAGCCATAGCTCAGGCTCTTTTTTTGGTCAGTGGAACAAAATGACCTTTCTCCATTTGCTTCTGGACCATGAACCCCATGTTGCCTGAGGGAGCATGTCTGGTGGAGAAGGAAGTGGAAGAAGCACCTGCAGCTATATTCTGCCTATTGCCTGGGATGTGACTAAACTCCTTTCTGCTGAAGATGGGCTACTCTACAGAAATCAAAAGCCTGATTTCTGAAGCCAGAAAGACCCCAATTCTGCAGCTCATTTAATGGGGCTATGGGAGAACAGTGCTGGGTTCAGGGACCAATTTCCAGTGCTTTCAAGTGCATGTCATGTAATGACCCTTTGGGGTGAAAAAACCATGCTGTTTCTGAGCAAGTACTATTACTGATTGCGAGATGGGTGTTCATCAGCTAAAGCAAGGAATGCTCCACACCTGTGGAATTATCAGAGGGTGATTTCATCACTCCTGGAAGCCCTAAGACTACCTTTTACACAACCTTTGGTGGAAAAATGTCTAGGATTGTGTTTCCAACTCATCAGTCAGTTGTATGACCCCAGACTCTACTGCAGGAGATGCATCCCTCTGTGCTCTCAGCTCTACTTAGAGCAATTTGAGCTCTCTTAGTGAATTAGTCTTTCAGAGGCTTTTGGTGGCTCATTGTCCACCTCTGGATTTCACCTGAGCAACTTAGCTCTCCACAAAGAAATGGCAATGCCACTTAGCTACTGACAAGGCCTGGTAGCAGTTTCAGTGTTCAACCTTAACACAGGTTAACCTGCAGCCAAACCAGCTGATAAGACATAATTTCATGTTGGGAAGCAAATCTTGGATAACAGGTAATCCCAGTTGCAACGAGTGAGGGTGACCTTTAAGATTCCTGTTTCAAATGAAGTCAATACTTGACTTTTGCTTAAAATGAAATTTTGAATGCAGCACAACTACATACACATTAATCTGGAAACTAACAAGTTATTTTTTTCACTTATTCAAACGCTGATAGAAAACTTCTAGTCAATGTTTTTCCTTAGTACCATTTTGGTGCAGTTCCTAGCAGATTGAAACAGAAAAGGTAACAAGCGAAGTTTCCATGCTAGCTCTTTTTCTTTCTTTCTTTTTTTACTTTCAGACTGTAATATTTATTCCTTAGTAAACTTTGTTGATACAATACAGCTGAATTTTTCAGAGAGCTCAAATCTCACTACTAAATCCAGAGGCTCCAAATAAATCAACACACAGGCTTTTAAATTCTACCTAAAATGATTGTAGTGCAAGCTATTAAGGCATTGGGCACTTTTGAACATCTGACCCCTGCACAGGGGCTTAAAGACACTTGAGGTCTTCTGAAAAATATGTTCATGCCTGAAGACTCTTGGAGATCTGGCTGCTCTACTTTTCAGTGGCTTCTTTATCAAAAGACAGGGTCCTGTTACTGAGGTTGAGACCTACAAACTCCTGAGAAAAAACATGAGGGGCTAAAACAGGTTAAGTGATTGCTTGCCAAAAGGGTAACTGCAGAAATGATTTATAAAACACAATTCTTGTACAAAATCTATGATGCTGTTGGATTCCCTTGCTGGAGGAATAGCAAGGGTTACATGGAACAGATTGAAATCTGGAAGGAAAGGAAGAGATTATGGCATGCAGTGAATGACAGCAGGGAGACAGCCATGTCAAAAGTTCACATGCGATATGTGATATCAATAATTTACAAGGCACTTCCATACCACTTCCCTTATCAACAAAACTGTCTGCAAGCTGTTTGGAGGATTAGCCTAGTTCACTGGTTATGCTACATCACAAAGGGATGAAATAACTTTACATACAACATGATGTTATTTCATGTACAAGTGTGTTCACCGTGTCTCCAATGTAATGTGGCAGGATATATTAGCTGAACTCAGCTGTGCCAGGTATCATCCCCTGCCATCAGCATGTCCATGGCTCTGTCATCATGATCTCTTAACACTTTGTCTTTTTTTCATCTTCCCATCCTTATGCATCAAGCGATAGGAGAGTAGACCCCTTTGAATGTGTGTGTTTTGTGTGTGTCTGTTAGAGATTGCTGTGGGGGATCCTTAGGAATATAAAGAAGTTGCATTAATTGCCTAAGGCACTAGAGAGGCAGCCCAGTTTGATAGGTCTCCTAGAGACGGTTTTCAGCAAAAGGGCCCTGGCATGCAGGTTTGCTCTGCTTGATTCCCTATGGCACAGAGGTATGAGGGAGAATAATTATTTTTCTTATCTTTCCTTCTGAGCACAGAAGTTGCACAAGATGAGATGTGGTCTAAGGGCAAGGGTCTCCCAAGACCATCTTTTTGAAAAACTTATCAGTGGTCTTTCTGAGTTGGATAACTGAAGAGCAGAAATTAGCATCTAGATATGAAATGGGACGATAAAAATGGTAAATCACCAACTTCACCAATTGTGACAAGTTTAGATACAGTTATTTTGAAATAGGAAGATGAGCTGTATAGACTGCCACAGTCTGAGCTATTATAGGCATTTTTAATTAGCAGGAGAAACTGGAGATAGAGATCTTGATTGAGGTTCTGTGTATTCACAAGAATGTACTAAGATTGCTCCCTGAGCATGGGAGCAATCAGGGATAGGCTGGGAATGCTGAGCTGGGAAACTGGAAACTAACTCCTATGTTCTGGGACTCTCTGTGACCTCTTCCTATACTAGTCAGCTTATTCTAGTTGACTTAGTCAGCTTATGCAGTTTTCCTTATTATATTCCTGTGCTGTGCTCTCCTACATGCACTCACACACAGAGACACACACCCACACACCTTTCCCATAATAATAGTCACTGAAACTTGACTGCTCAGTGCACCAAAGCTTTGTTTTGGGTTGATACATGCACTTTACTTTCCTACCTTCATATCTAAAAAGAACGAGAGTCATAATATCTGTTAGACTCTAAAAGGTTCAGCCTGACTTAAAGCAATTTAACCTGCAAAACTTAACAGGCAGCAAGCAAACAGTGAGGAAAACCTTCTGCTCTTTCTTTCTCCTGTTCGTGCAGCTATCTTGCACATGAAGCAACTGTCCCTTCTTTAATGAATTATATTTCCACCACAGTGGCAACCTGAGGGTCTAACTCTTGGGTAGTCCCAGGGAATGGGCCACCTCTATGAGAAGCTTAAAAGAGGAATGAATCATGCACTGGTTCAGGTACTATTTCCTTATGATCGCCCTTGAACACCTCTCCACAACCTCATTGCTGCCAACCTGAGCAGCCAGTAGTGGGTAATGATCAGAGGGGTATACTAGACCAGGAAGTTTCCTAGTAATGTCTCTTACCTGGGCCCAGGGAGGCAGCAGACTTCCCTGTGGAATGAGTCTGAATAGTATATTGGGCCCCCTGTTCTCCTCAGAAAGGAATGACCTACAACGGTTACCCTTTTTTTCTTCATGGGGGCAGTTGTAGTGTCTGTGGTTGACTGACTTGCCCTCGGCAACCGCCCAAGATGGATCTTCATCTACATCATCATTTTCCTGGCTCTTAGGTTCCAGAGCCTCATACCAATTGTGTAAGGGCACCTGGGAAGGCCAAAGGGGCTAGGAGAGTATTTGCCTGCTGCCCCAAACAGAAGCCTGTATCTGTTCCTCCCTTTCTCTTAGGTCCCCACCATCTGCTTGGTGGCAAGGGCGTAGAGGGTACTTTGCTTCTTGTGGAGCTTCCATCCACTGCATTTGTCTCAGGGATGGTAGAGTGTGTCTCCACCAGTCTATCTCCCTCTCACACTCCCTGATACTCCTTAAGCTTTCCAGTTCCTTTTTCAGTTCTGTTACTAGGCTGAACAGATGATCTCCCTGGTCATGCCTCATACAGGTGTGACCTGTTATCTCTGCTGCCCTCCAGTACCAGAGACAGGATCAGGCACTCCCTGCAGCCCAAGACCTGGAGAGCTGTGTGTTTACATGGGAGCTATGACTGGGTCACCATATTCCTTGTGCTGATGGCTTTTGGCTGAGTGGAAACGATAGCTTGGTCTCTTCTATCTGGGTGAATGGTGAGCACTGGTTGAGCTCACCCCTTGAGGGAGGAGGGTGACTGTGTCCTCCTGTGTGACCAGCTTCTGCAAACTGCCATACCACGCCCTGGCTGTAGTGCCATGTCCTGTTTGCCCACGCTCTTTGCCACGCTCCTGGTCATCATGCTCCTTGGTCATTGCTTTTGTACATGTGTGGATTTGGCACTGTCACTCCTGGCCCTGCCCATGCTGAGTCAGAGCTGCTGCTCCTCAGGGGCTCAGCACTTCCCACTCTGGGGATGGGCTGGGGCACATGTTCTCCCTGTGCTTTTGTCTTCGCCGTTTTGCTGCTTTATGAAAGGTCTCCCAGCGTGAGCCTCTGCTCTGGAGCCCTTTTTTTCAGAGTCTTCACTGAAATGGCTGTGAGGAAAATATCCCTGTGCTTGGTGGGAGCCAACAGAGTAGATGTGCAGGGTTTAATTGATGCCTAAAGATTCAAGTGTATTTTGTAGATTTTTAGGACTTTGAGGATTATGTGAAGCTCCCTGGATTGTTCACATATTAGAAGCCACTAGGCACTTTCCCATGCCTTGCCAAGGACATGATGTTTTGGAGAAGCCACCTGCAGATAGCGTGAAGACAAAACATGAGAAGAGTGCCAAGCCCTACGTGGGCTCTCTCTGAGGGGCAGAGCTGAAGACCACCGGGGGTGGGCTACTGGAAAACCTAGTGCCAGGGTTGGCTATAGATTTCAATATGTTAATTACTAATAAAACCTATGAAAATAGGTAAACCCTGGGGACGGCACACGCGTCCCTGTACAGGATCCTGAAGGTGTGGAAGCTTCCAATTAAAGGTAACTCTCTCTTTCTCCATTAACTTTGTACTGCGTGTCTATTCTTTAGGGGATACGACAACATAAGAGTGAACACCAATTTCCATGGAAAATAATGTTCTTCCTCCATGTGTAGCCATATTATGGCATTTCTGATCTTGCTTCCTGCCACATGTAGTATATTGTTATCTGACCACTTGTTTCCTAGCAAAAGATGACCTTGGAGAAGTAAAAAGAAAGTGGAAACTAATATAAAGAAAAATCAGGGAGGTTTTCTGGCCAGCAGGATGAAAAAATTACACATACAATAATCCTCTCCAGTCCTGATGATCCAGTCTGTGAAGTGATTCAGACTGGCACTGCTCTGCTTGCTGCCATGGAGCTACTGTATCTAAGACCACATGGGGCCTGGCCTTTTGCTCCCAGCATCTGCTAGGTTGACACAGACTGACAGGGAGGACAAAAAGAGCATTGAGGCAAACATTCAACACCTTGCTCCCTTCTCACTGGCACAGAGGTCCTGGCAAATTCACGAGGAGTTTTAGGAAATTCAGGAGTGGGGTACCCGATGTCCATAGACCTGTTTAAGACAATGAGCTTTCTGCTTTCTGCTCAAGTTGATTTAATAGCAAGACCAGAGTAACTGGGTGTAACTGAGACCTGGTCTTCTGAATCTCTGTCTCTGAAACCAATCAGCACCATTTTTGCAGCAGTTTTTAATGAGACACAGGAGCCTAAGGACAAGCAGAGCATGCCAGCCCTGAGTACACACAGCCCCACGCATCAGTCTTCCAGCACCAGCCCAGGGCAAATGCAGAAAAATGTAAGACAAAGGAAATGTTTTTTTTTTTCTTCCAGGACATTCTCCCAACTTCTATTTGACTTAAAGTATAGAGATACTGATTAGAGTTTAATTATTCCATTTGCTTACCTCCCTAGAAAATTTCCAACTGAAGAGCATTTTTTTTTTACAGTCAAGAGATTAGTCTTAAAAATGAGGCAGATCTGGCAGTCTTGTCCTGTCTGCTTACTGAGGTAGATCTCCCTATGGCATTTGCCACTTTGCCATCATTGCTTTTTTAGCTTCTTTTTTTTTTTTCCTTCTTCTTATGCATCATTAATTATTGTTTCACCAAACAAAAAAACAGCTCAGAGATCTCTGTCTGGGTGGCTGCATTTCACATGGAGAAAACTGACCCACATGGTGCCATAATAAGGATGAATTCCTCTGCTCGTGACTAATTATATTACCTAGTGCATATTACAAGCCAACCCTGTCAGACTAAACCTTGAACTATTCACAGTCATGCCCTCTAATGGGGTCCCTAGCTATTGCAGGCCTCCTGACCTAATTAATGTCTACATTTCTGCATGTATATAAATATGCATAAAATCTAGTCATTCTGAAATGAAACTCAGTGTCTTCCACCAGCATATATTTGCACTTATTTAATGCTATATAGAATAATATACTGTACTGAGACCTTTTAAACACAGATATAAACCAGGTTAAGTTTAATCCTTTACAGTTTGTCTAGGATTGAATTTTTTCCACTACATACTTGATTCATTAATGGTTTGTTACATATAACTGTAGACATTGCTGATGTAAGTGTTTTGAGTACAGGAAGTTCATGTTGTTTTATGAAAACTAGTTTGCTGGAAACAATAGATAGTGTTCTTCAGCTTGGACTATCACCAATAATTATCTCTTGGCTATTATGTAAATGTCTCATGCCCTACTTTCCACACTTGTTCATTTAACACATAAACTCATTACATTTTAGGTGTTTATTTAAAGATGCTGCAAGTATCTAAAAGCATGTTGCTCAAAAGCTTTATACATGAGAAGTTAAGTTTGCTTCCCTGGCAAATTCCACTTTCTACTGCAGACATGGTCTGCAATCCACAGCTAGTTTTTCCTTAGTCTGTTCAGAAAGGACTCCACAGCTGGGCATGAGGCCAGATTTTGATCCCAGTGTCTTTATTGGTTTCAACTGAATAACTTCAGATTTCAACTGGTTGTCTGGCAAATTGAGCCTGTCCTTTCACTCAAGTGTCAGCCCAGTGCTCAACCACTCAGGGGGAAAACATGAGGAAAAACCCCTGTTTGCATTTGACACCTGACTTGTTACCACTCCACCAAGAAAATGAAAATCAAGAAGAATGGCACATATCCCTTCTCTATTTCCAGTCACTGCTGAGCAGAAATGTATGCTCAAACTTCGCTGCACGACGTCTGTGTTTTTGGAGGCTTCTGAAGTGCACCCTTCAGAAATTGCTTGTGGGTTCAGAGTTCACAGAGTGAGTTGTAAGGATTGGAATGTCTTGGTATACTACCCAAGGGTTGACCCCAGTCTGTCACACGAAATTAGCAGTGCTCCTTTCTGGCCAAGCTCTGCCTTCATTTACAGTTGTACAGCCCCAATGAAGTTGCACTTACGTGATCAAAGCCAAAGCTTGGACTGCAGCAATGATGCCTGCACTACAGTTTTGAGCAAATCATGATAATTTTTGAGGAAAGTTGATTGTAATAAGCCAGTTGGATCATATCAGTTTTTGGGGCAGCAACCTTGTTGTCTGTGCAAGGGATTTGCAAAATTTTTTGGCATACCATGGTGAAAAGCTGACAGCTTTTCTAACAAAAACTCAGTCAGAAAAAAAAAAGTAAGAAAAAAGCATTTCACACATTCTTATGTCTTTTCTCCCTCCTACTCCCTCCTTCTTCTGGAAATACCTAAACACAAGAGTCATGACGGGGGCAGCATCCCTTTTGCACTGCAGGGCTGTGCACTCAAGTGTATCTGATCATTTGTCTAAACTGCTGAGAGCATAACAGAGACAGGAATGTAGGGGGAGGAAACGAGCCTGTAGGCTCCTCCAAAAACCCTCCTCCAGTCACTACTGACAGGCAAACTTGCCTTTTTGCTTATCCTGCATTCCCTTTCTGGATCAAACAGTGAAGAAATGCCAGCTGGAGGCTGCAGAACAAACTCAATTGCTGGTTCCTTCCCAGTTCTTATCTTTCAGGAATCACAAAAGTCTTACAGAGACATCTCTTTGTATCAGTCTTACCCCAGAGTGTGAGATCTGGGAGACAGCCTGGGTCCTGGAAGCCCACTGTAGGTGTTGCTTTGGCTACCATAACCAAAATGAAGTCAGTCTCTTATTTCCTATTTCTATTATGTGCTTTGAAGTTTACAAAGTTAAGGTAACAGATAAATGAAAACTAACTTGTGTTTTTAAGGGGTTCTGACAATCATAAGCCACAATAATCTTCAGAATCTGGCTTGTTTCTGTGCTTTCCTAAGCACCTTGGAGAATTCAGCCACTATTGGCCTTTCTTGCCACACCACTGTCAGGCTTGTAGGGCTGGAGCATCTGGCTGGGTGTGCCAATGATAATGTCTCTCCTAGACAACCCCACACTTTAGAGATGTCAGCTTTAGAGATGGCTCTCTTCAATCCAGATTCATATAGGTGCAGAGGGAACCAGCATTCTTCTAGCATGAGGAGCTGGTTTGAGGTGCAGTCTTTTTGTGAGCTGAGTACTACCCCAGCTGCCTCAAGATTATTCAGTGCTCGTAGGCTCTGAATCTAAATTCAGAGGTTACTGCCATTCAGTTTCCACTGATCAACATGAAGTAGAACCACCCCTTGGTGCCTTTGGCAACTCTAGATGTATGACCCTGCACCAAAGATTATCTACCTAAATGTTAAATATGGCAGAGATTCTGACAGCCCAGGGAAAGTGATACCCATTATCAGAGATGCCAGAAGATGGCAAAGGGAACACACAATGTGGTATTGTTTCATTTGCAATAGCCTTTCTAGAAGCACAATAATGTATTGCAGAGTGACTGTCTCTGCTCATCAGTGGATCAGCATAAAGAAAGGTTAAGGCAGCATGGTTAGATAATCAGCTGGTATCACATAAATTGAAGCTTATAAAGCTGGGAGAAGCAAGACAGAACCAGACCAGAACACACAGCAAATAAACTCCTCTAAAGAATGCATGGAATAAATACTTACCCTTCTTGCAACCCTAATAAACCTAATCAGGATTAATTACTATGTCTTACTTTAAATTTTTCCCTGCCAAATGTCCTTTTTTTTTGGTTTTTTTTTTTTTGGCATCTTCCCTCCTGCTTTACCTATATATCTGAGGCAGCCAAGTTTCAAAGCCAAAAACTTTTTCCAGCACAAAAATCCCCAACACAATCAAATTAAAAAAAGATCCTGTATGTTAGTTCCAAACATCTCTTTCCTGATTGATTTTGAGCCCCACTAAACACATTCATGTGAAGGAAAACAAATACCAGTCTCTGTTTGTTTAATCCGTGGCAGTGAACCAGCTGAACTGGTTCTCACTGCAATCTCTGGACACCAAACTGGGCCTTTCCCAGATGGATCTCCCAGCACTCTGGAGGTGTCAGTGTGGTCAGTTTAACAGTAAACCCACAGAGAAAAAAAAGTCATAGGGGTTTGGTTCCTCCCCTGGGAAGGCAGACTTCCTACTTTGGTAAATCCAGGTGGTGAGTGGGCTTCAGAGGAAAAAGCTATCTGCACCCATCAGTGCCCAGTGGTCCTGTCTTTGATCAGTGCTGGCACAGGTATGTGCATGCAGAATTAGTACAGATTGAGCAAAACAGAGAGGCAAATGAAGGCTTAATAAAGAGCCTTTCCTGGGCAATTGATACTAGAGGAGCTTTAAAGAACTCATCAATTCCTTATTTACAGTCATGTGATTATCCCCCTCTTCTCTCTATCTATGCAACAGCCAGCCATCTCCAACCTGCAGAACTCAAGCTAACAGTTATATTAAAGAAAACTTGGTGGGAAGCAAAGTCCTTTAATTGGCATAACAAATACATTAAAAAAAATTATGCAAGAAGATATTTTTCTCAGAAAATGCACAATAAGCACAATTAGGTATAAACTTTAAAGAGTGTCACAAAATTCAGGAACAGATTGTTGGTAAAGACAGTAGTATCCAGTATTAATGACAAACAGCTACTTTAGAAGGGCTCAAACCTAATCTTCATGCAAGTTGTACATTTTTTCCCCAAATACTGACAGGTAGAAACCTTGCTTCCAGGCAAATCTCTTGCTCCTCTGAAACTCTTGGTACTGGATGCAGTTTTTGCTAGGATACTCAGTTAAGTGGACTGCAGGGATAGGATTGCCTCACCTAATTTTGTCCCTGCAATAACTAGTATCCAGCTGAAGGAGGGATTCTGGGTGTCCTGTTGAGTCAGTGCACAGACACAGGTACCTCCAGACAGTGACTCACCCAACTTTTTCTAAGTAGCAGTTTGGGATAAACCATCCCTTGGTGCCCCTATGTCTCTCCTGATAAGGAAGGTAAGTCGGAGGTGAGAAACAACTCCAGATTACCACATCTATAGTTGTCTTACTACATCTATAGCTGAGTGTCTCCACTCACTGCACTAGAGGAGATCTAGTCTTTGAGTCACATCCCTGAGCAGAGAGGATCATGCAGGTAGTGACAGCATTGCCTCCCTCTTCTCTTTATCTTAGGCCACCCATCAGTTTTGTAGGCATGCCAGCTGTAACTGAGAGGACATTTCTAGGCAGAGCAGACTTCTTCAGAAAGGCTTCTTTCACTGAGGGTGATGACAGCTTTCAGATATTACCTGAAAAGAAGTTCACTAGCTGTCAAGGCTGAGTTGTAGAGGTTGGTTAGAAAGAGCTGCTTCAGAGGAACTGCAGGGTGGCCCTTGCTCAGCGCCAATTCCATCAGCAGCACAGCACTGGAGGGCAGAGCAGCCTAACCACCAGCAACAGCCACGAGGGTTACAAAGCTGCATCGAAGGGCTCGCTCTCAGCAATGATTTTGATAAACATTTTCCCCTAGCACAGATACAAAGTCAAACTAGCAGCAACTTGAAAGGATAACATCTATCAGAAGTAATAAGCACTAATCTAGCATGGAAGAGACAGCAACCAACTGAGATGACAGGCAGAGAGAGGAACAAAGTCTAGCTAGAGTATATTGAGAATCTATACAATTATAAATCATAAATTATAGAACAGCTCACTGCAGAATAAGGATACAGCCACAGTAACAAGTCTAATAAATATTTGAAACAATGCTTTGATTTGGTTAGTGTTATAAAATCTGACTACAACTCAGCTCCTTACACCTTCCCATAAAAAACAAAATAAAAAATTCCTTACCTGAATCTTCTGTTACTAATCAGAGTGGTTTCCTGCTAGACAATCAGTTTATTTAAGGAGTTGGCAGACAGTTAGCTGCACGTATGTGTCACAATTTTGAACCTGTCAGAGCTGCACTTATTCTTATTCATTAATCATACCCATGTACCTACAAGCTACATTTTTAAATGATATGGATGAATAATCTCTTTGCTCTCATAGAGGTTTATTTTTATGGCTCTTCTAAGCTGTGCATCTATTTTCACTTGACTTTAAAGCAATCAATATGCTGGCACAAAGGCTTTGGGATAATTCATTGCAACAATCTGTAGCAGCTTACGCACTGATTTGGTTCCTTTAAATTGTTCTGATGAAAAAAACACTGAAAGATTCCAAATGCCTAGAGTTACCAAAAAAAAAAAAAAAAAAAAAAGAAGAAAGAAAAAACCCAAAGAAAATGGAAAGAAAAAAATCTCTGTGTTATAAAATCCTCAGGAGAGAAATTCTATTCTCCTTAATAAGGATGTAGGTCAAGTATGACCCTTTTTTTCATGGAGGCCTTCCCAGTTTGCTCCTGAGTGGCAAGAGAAGAACTTAGCCCCAGAAGTAAACCCTGCCTAATGGCATGGATTTCAAAGATGTAGGGAAATGAGGACCAACTCCTAGGTCAGTTACTCTGCTCACAAGAAAATGCAAAGACAGGCACAAACTTCTGCATTTGGCTTTTATTGGTACTTCTTTGTACTGAGCCTTCCAGAAGCCTCATTGGCAAATAGAAGCAGCTCCTGTTCCTGATGACTCTGAATGGGGTGGCTCTGTACAAACACTGGAAAGAGAGTCACAGCAGAGGTCTCCCCAGACTGCTGCTAGTGGGATACCTGGCACCTGATAGTTCTATATATGGGAGATTGCTGCATTAAGCCTACTGGCATCTGCCTTATAGATGAGGACTAAACAAGACATGCTGCTTTTGAGATTTCCTCACCCTTTGCAAGGCATAAATTAGTTGGTTGATGGATTTTGTTGACTAATGTGAGCTGTAAAGAAGTAAAACATTACATCTCTGTTGGCTGGGTAACAATGGCTTTTTGTAGAGGCTCTGTGCTTGCCAACATCTCCAATGGTCATGACACAATCATTTTGCAATGTGTACCAGGAGGAGGAGGCAGGCATGCTTTCCAGGCTCTCTGAAGTTTTAGCAGGTTAAGCAAGTACTGGGCAGCACAGTTGTCTCCCTTACTCTAACTGCACTGAGGGATTCAAATCAGTCCTGCTAAAGACATGGGCAACTTGTGTGAGGGAAAGGCTCTGTTACATTTGTAGGACATCACACCTCTCTTATTTGAGCTCTCAGAGTGTGGCCAGACAATGCAGTCCAGGCAGGGAGGAGAGCTGAAGTTCTTTCTTCTGTATATGCATGGAGGCCTCCAAAGCTGCCTAATCCCCTTCCCTTCTATACAGTCCTGGAGAAGAGGTGGAGCTGAGAAGGAAGGATGTGGGTCAGAGATTTGACTTTTGCACGCATCACCTTGAGCTCCAAATTGAGCATTGTAGTGCAGTTGGTCTTGGGTTTCAGCAAATTCCTTACTGAATCATATGTTCAAGAGCACTGACTGTCCTATGATCTCAGAGAAAATTTGTGCTGCCAAACAGTGCCACTCATTGTGCACATGTTCTACACAACTTATCAGTGACACCAGTAATAGCTGATAGCAGGCAATACAGCTTTGCTTTTGCTTACTTATGATTTTTATCATTTATTATTATCATTTATTACTTGTGATTTTTATCACAAGGTAAAGCTCATCTAGGATGTACTCTGAAGAAAGAAAGATGGCATTTGCTATGGGGTGAGCAGCAAGGGGAAATGATGAGCAAAACAGAGGTGGTCTGTGTGTGCTGGAGCTAATGGCCTGAGTGAAGATGAGTTGGCAACATGCTACATTCAGTGACAGCATCTTAGAATTGAGATAAGGTGCTGGTAGGTCCCAAGTTGATGTGTAAAACCATACTGGATATTAGTCTTAAAAGACAAGGAGATATAAATTGGAAGACACAAAGTTTTGGAATAGGGAGTCAGTAAACCTTTTGCTGACAGTGAGATGGACTGCTGCAAAGAGTTCCTTTTGAAATATCTGCAGGTGCTGAACTTTAAGACTAAATGCTGGCTCAGCAAGAGACCAACCAGCTTCCTCCCTACAGGGAGCAAGAAGGCAAGGACAGATAAAGGTGCAGAAGAGACCATGACCATCCCAGGGGCTGTGGAGTGAGGATAGCAAGAAAGTGGTGTTCCACATGTTTGAGAGGCAGAGGAGTTATTGACCAGTGAGAAGCTTTCCTCGGCATAGTGGTTACGTCAAGCTTAACAGATTGATTATGTTGTGGTGTTGGACAATGACAACTGGTGTGGGACATTTCACATCCATGCTGCTGATGTCTTGGTCCCTAAATCTCTGAAACTCTTTCCTTCTGTATACAAAACCTCTCAGGAATGGTCCTAGATATTCAGCTGAACCTAGGAATGGTTTGGGAAATGTGATAATTTCCAAGATCTGAATCAGGCCTAAAGCTGCTATAATCATTTAACAGCACAGACAACTCCATTTCAGGCTGGGAATATTCCCTGCAATGTTTTTTTGTTGTTTGTTGGGGTTTTTTTTCAAATAAAGTAATGATTTCTGAAGCTAACCCTGGTTTGACATAAACAGCCTCAACGTGGAACTTTACTCCTGTACAGTCTCTGTCTTACTATCTGTGCATTCTTGCTACTTCTCTTAAAAGAAACCCCAGATCCAACAACTAAAATAGTCACAGAAGCAATGCACACTGTTTTATTAGGGTAGTTAATAAAGACGTGAAAGCAAATAATTCCTAGAAATATCAGCCTATTTGGATTAGTCAGCTGTCCTCTAACTCATCATGATTTCTAGAAAAATCAATCTGATAGTCACAGGCAACTGACAAATAGTTTGCATAAAATAAAGCTTAGCATGGGGGATTTGTCAGCTGGTTTACACACAGAGTTCATTATTCACTGTATCATGTGACTAGCTACTTCTAATGTGATGCAATACCTTCTCTTTAATTAGAGAGAGAAACTAAAACCAGGAGAAACCCAAATGGATACATATCTATGTCCAGACATATACATTAGCAACAATGCTAAACAGCTAACTCTAATTCTACAACTGTTCATTTTTGTGAATCCCCAGGACTTTGAAAAGACATCTGAATAATTAGCAGCGATGACTCACAGCACATGGTCATGAGTATTGCCTTCTGTTTATAGCAGTATTTCTAAACTCATCTTCTTAATAATAGCAGTAGCAACTGAAAAAAAAGTCAGTGCATTAAGTTTTCCTTTGGATAAACTCATATATGGAGTAGCACTTTCCTTCACTGTTGCTCTCAGTCCTGCTGCCTGGCTGAGTAGAACCTGGGGGTGCTGGTCCATAGTCAACCGATGTGCCCAGGTGGCCATTAAGGCCAAGAGCATCCTGGCATGTATCAAAAGTAGTGTGACTAGTAGGACCAGAGAAGTGATCATCCCCCTGTACTCAGCACTGGTGAGGCCACACCTAGAATACTGTTTTCAGTTTTGGGCCCCTCATTTGGCTGGAGAGGGCCTGTTTGCAAAGGCCTGGAATGAAAGAACAAGGGGCAATGGTTTTAAACTGGAGAGGAGGAGATTTAAATTGGACATTAGGAAGAAGTTCCTCACCACTAGGGTGGTGGAACACTGGAACAGGTTGCCCAGGGAGGTGGTTGAGGCCCCATCCCTGGAGGCATTCAAGGTGAGGCTTGACAGGGCTATGGGCAACCTGATCTAGTTGGGGATGTCCCTGCCCACTGCAGGGGGGTTGGACTAGATGACCTCCAGAGGTCCCTTCCAACCCTAACCATTCTATGATTCTATGATTAAAAGAAGGATATAGAGGCATTAGAGCATGTCCAGAGAAGAGCAACAAGGCTGTCGAGGGGTCTGGAGAATAAATCTTATGAGGAGCAGCTGAGGGAACTGGGATTGCTTAGTCTGGAGAAAAGGAGGTTCATGGGAGACCTTATTGCTCTCTACAACTGCCTGAAAGGAGATTGGAGAGAGATGTGGATAGGTCTCTTCTTCTGGGTTAACAGTGAGAGGACAAGAGGAAATGGCCTCAAGTTGCACCAGAGGAGGTTTAGATTGGATGTTAGGAAAAATGTTTTCATGGAGGTTTTTAAGCATTGGAACAGGCTGCCCAGGGTGGTGTGGAATCACTGTCCCTTGAGGTGTTTAAAAAACATATAGTTGTGGTACTTAGTGACATATTTTAGTGGCATGGTGGTGATAGGTGAATGGTTGGACTTGATGATCTTAGAGGTCTTTTCCAACCTTAATGATTCTGTGCTTCTGTAATATCAAGACTCCAAATTTTTCAGAGTGAACAAACATAGTTAAACATTAACATGCTCATTGAAATCAGTGGAATTTCCCAGTGAGCTTTGTGACTAATCAAAGAAGAGGTTTTTAATCTGTACATAACTGCATGACTAATTCTGATAGACTTGTTGAGATCCTCAATGCAGAGACTTTTGTTCCACATTCCTTCCTGTTTCTTCCACTTGTCTAACCTTTCCGTGCTTTTCCTCGGCATTCTGATCATGTGCTAAGTAATGTGTTTTCTTATATCAGATGCTGCAGTCATGTATCACTTTATCTCAATTTTAGGGGCAATCAATTGAAGTTATAGAGAGATATAATGCCTCTGCATCACTCCACTATCAGATTCACTTTGCTGTTTATCAATTAAAGGTCAGAGACAGGTTAGTGAGAAAAAAACTCTCTGAAATGCTGGTCTGATAGCATTATTACAGCTTGTGCATTGGCATGGGGTTAGCCATATGTCAGCTGTGTAGCACAGTGTGTAGAAATGGAAGAGAAATGGTAGGTTTCGATGCTAAGAAGTAAACTCTGGAGCTAAAATAGGCATAGATGAATAGGTATTTGTAGTATTTTGGGGGGAAATCTTATGTTTAAAAAAAGGAATTCTGATTCCATTGCTTCTGCTGATCTTGCTAGAAGGAGCAGACAAAGATTTGTGTGGGAGTGTAGAGATGTTTGACTTTGCTGGTGTTGTCAGGGCTCTGCTAGATGAAAGCAGCTGGAACAGCCCCATTGTTGAAAAATTTGCCACTGGGCTCATTTGGAAATCTCACTTGATCTATAGGGAGGCCAGAGCCATCTGTACAATGCACAGATGCCTCTGCTGCACAGTATCAGCAGCTCTGGCCTCATCCCTGGCAGAGATGCTGCCACCATATTCTCCTGGCCAAAATTGCCTCAGAAGAGGGAACCCAGCCCAAGAACAAGAAATGAGCACTTGTGCTACTTTTTCCTCTTAAATTCCATTACATTGGTCACATTGGTGAACACTGGACTCAAGTCCACACCATTGCCCTAAGACTCCAGCATAGCCTTTGGGGCCAGTCCTGATCACCATCCTTCATCACAGATCTACAACTGCCACCAGTACCCAGGACCAGCTTCATGGCAGCTCTTTAAAACACACATACTAGGACTGATGGTGACAAGGTCCCATCCCCATTCTTCATACATTGCCTCCTCAGCCTTCTCAAAACACCCTAAGAGGTGAGAGAGGCATGATTTACCCTTACGAGTGCTGTGTTAACATGTCCCTGTCACATTAAACACATTTCAGTGCATTAGAGCTGTGCCTTCAGATGTTAACAGCAATTTCTCCTGGTACTGTCAACAGACATAACGATGAGCCTGGCACAGGGTTGGATGTTGCACTTTTCAGGTGTAGTAGCTGCTGTTAATGATCCATTGTGTACTGGAGCTGTGGTACTCCAGGCTTTCGTTCATCACTGATCCTCAAATAAACCATCTGGTTCTTGTGGTTTATTGCAGTTTAGATTCTCTGTCACTTGCCACTCACTCCCTCTATGCTGTAATGGATGGGATTGCAGCTCAGTGTGAGAGATGTCTCCTGTTTCTGCTCAGTGATGTCAGAGCCCTGCTAGGAGCTGGGGACAGCAATTGGACTGGGGGTAACAGAAGACCAAATTCCTCAGCACTATGTCTCAGTTCATCCTTCCTGTTACCTTGCTGTCTGCTGTGGGAGATAGGGAAGGTATTTCCTTATGATACCTGTCTTATTATGTGCACTCAGTTGTGAATGAAGCCTAAGCTCCACTGTGCTTGACTGTGCATGATATGATATATTCAGGTGGGCCCAATCTGGCAGATGTGTTGCCATGTAGTCACCATGCTTAGCTTTTTGTAAGTCAGGAAGAGGTTCTGGGATCCTTCTGTCATCAATGGCTCTGGGCAGAGACTTTCTTGTCTCACAGTCTTCCTCTAAGCAGGCTTGTGACAGGCTGGAGATGGGTTATAAAGCCAATAAGAAAACCTGTGAGGACCTAGTTATGGCAAGACAAAACAATGACTCAAGAAATTCCTTCTTCCATGATGTAGTTGATGAGGAGCACTTGGATTTTTGACACTTATTATCAGGTAAATACTTACAAAGGTGAGCAAAGGGAAAAAGAAGGATACTCAGGGAAGAAGCATCTGACAAGTAGGCTGGGAAGTGTCAGTATGGGTAGTTTGCTGTGTTAAAGGATGCCAGCTGTGTAAATCATGATATAGCTCTGCCCATCCAGACAAAGATGTTGTCTCCCTGTTAGTTTGATTTTCATTTTTTGTAGAAGCAAAACAGTAAACACAGCTGTATGCATGGGAAAAATCTTTTCTTCCATATGAAGAAAGTCATAATGTGCACAGCTGTATGTCATCCCTCTCTGATTCTTGATGCCTTTCATGGTAAGGACTGCTATCACTTTGAAAATACCTCCTAGATTCCCAGAGTAATTCACTTTGGAAATAGTAGAACAATATAATGGAGATCTATAAAAATTACTTGAAAAAGTCTAAAGTACAAAATGGAAAACGTTTTCCTTTCTCCAGGACTTTTGAACCATTCCTACAATTCCCCAGCAAGGAGATAATTTTCTGTGAGATGTTACAGATGAGGCTGTTAAGTTCCATCACGTTACCATAACGGTGTCTTCGAGTGAATTATTCTGAACCATTCTCAAAATTATTCTTAAGGTAAAGGTTCATGACTAGAGAAGGACCTAGCATTTTATTTTTCCATTATTTCTGCCTGCTGCCTTTAGTAGTTAATCACCTAAAAGCCTTTATTAGAAACCTGTCCTATGCTGTGCCAGGACTATTGATTGCACTTGGGACAGTTATCAGAGCTAACTGATGGCATGACTATCATGGCAAGGTCCTGATTTGCCTGTTGTACTGGTACAAATAAGGATTAGATCTGTTGCACTGAATGACTTTGGTACAGCAGTTTAAAATCAGAAGCTGACTGGAATGCCATGCAGTCATCGCTAGACTAATTCCCTAAAAGATAGGAGTCTCTGTTCAACTATTATTGTACTAATAAGGATAGATAGGCAGATCTTGCATAGAACTAAATCTTGTAATCTGTCAGAAAATTGCTGATCTTCTGGTAAGGGGGTAACAGGATATGTTGGTATTTTCAAAGAAAATTTGAAATATTTGCAACAAAGAATATGAATATCCCAGTAAATGATACTGAAAAAATCTCCTCAGTTATGAAAACAGAATTGTCCAGGATAGAATTCCTCCTCAGCCAAGTTTGGCAGATCTACCCCTGGAAAACAAACAAACAGACAAAAAACATGTCCCAGTGCTCTCAGCAGAACAAAAGATCAGAGATGGAAAAGATTGATCAAGTCATCCAGCCCATCTTCCTGATAATGGAGCATTGTTTTCCCAAAGTGTATTTTCTTCTAGTATTTTGACTAGTTTAAAAGATCTAAGTGATGGATGGTGTTTTTATCATTAACCTTAGGAAACAATTCCACAGTCTGAAAA
This sequence comes from Bucco capensis, assembly GCA_013396975.1. Classification (NCBI taxonomy): domain Eukaryota; kingdom Metazoa; phylum Chordata; class Aves; order Piciformes; family Bucconidae; genus Bucco; species Bucco capensis. Next base: position 760,981 of record VWZO01016890.1, on the reverse strand, counting down.
ATCTCAGTGTCAGGCTTCTCCACACTAGTGCCTCTCCTTTGTCAGTCATTTCAGCGGTTTATACTGGTGGTTTTTTCCCCAAAAGCATAGACTCCTGCTGAGTTTAAGAACAGGATTTGCTATTCTGGATAGATCTTGACTATCCAATCCTCATGCAGGTGGATGGCTTCTCCTGCAAAGCAGTCTCCCAGAAATCTGAGAGTGTTTCTTCAGCACTGAGAAGGGGACATTCCAGTCTGGTCCTGAAGTGAAAATTATTGCTGTGCCAGCTGAGTTGCAGAAAATGACCTTGTCCATGATCCTGGTGCATTATAAAGAGAAAATCAAACTTGGGATAAAGCTTAACTTCTGCAGCCACAGAAGTGGACCAACTTGTCATTGCAAGGTATGGACAATATACACACTGCCAGAGATCAGCTTTCAGCTGCTAAGGTGGGAACATTTTACAGCATGGCATTGATAATATCTGACTGTCTTTTTCCATTGGTTTAAGCATTTCCTTATCTTCTGAGAACACTCTTCAATCCAAGGGATTTGGACACTCTATAATAGAAAAGCCAGTCATCCATGCTTAGCAAAATGCTTTGTAAAGAAGTCCATAGTAAAGATAGTAAGATTCGTGTCTTCTCACCCACTAAATTTGCATATAGAGCAAGGTATGCATAGTTTGGGAAATCACTAGCAGAGCTTCCATATTAACTCATTCGGTCACTAAGGAGGCTAGAGTAAAACTTGCAGTCCAGCCCAGTACAGAAGAGAGCACAGCTGCACTGCCCTAGGGATAGGGCAAGAAACAACACTGTCAATTAAACCTGACAGTCAGAATAGGGCATAGCATGTTCACTAAATAGAGTAGTTTTTCCTTACTACTTAAATAAAAGAGGGAGGGTAGTTTGTATAACACAGGCATAGTTAATTGTAGTGCAGCTCTGTTTTCTGACACATATAATCATTACTAATTTGTCAAAGTAGAAAATATAGACTATCCTATGCAAGTTGTCTTAAAATCTGCCCTTTCTACTACTGCATGTCTTTTTTTGTTTGTTTGGGATAGGTTGTGATAGGTATCAGATAGCTGAGAACAATCACAGCAAAGTGTTTCTCTGCTTGTGAGAGTGGATGTGCTTCCCTGTGACTGACCTAATCTGTCCTGCACCACCCCAGGCAACCTCACAGGCTTCCCTCAGGGATAGAAAATGGCTTTGAATGTTACTGTGCTTTTTGAGCTTTACAGACAAGACACATTTCTCTCTAGATAGAAAGCCCTTTTCTTGGTATGGTTTCCTCAACTGAAAACATCTTCAAGTCTTGTGGCCAAGTGTGCCCACCGATAAATCATCAGCTGTCATCAGTAAGGCTTCTCTGAACCCAACTTAGAAACAGCAAAAGTCAGAGATGGGGATGGAAAGTGTTTGGTGAAGGTCCCTCACATATTTAAGTTTCTTCTTGGTGTATTGTTGATTGAGTTTTTGAGTTTCTCCATGGAAGAAGAGCTTTTTCTGCCTAAGAAGACCCCAGCACACTCTCACTGGGGGCTTTAAACAATAGTTAAGACAATCTTGTGAGCTTCTTCAATCCTGCTCTGGGACATGAGTATTGGCTACATAAGTCTTTGAGGTCTCTTCCAGGTCTATTTTGTGCAACTCAAGGATTTTCCAGATCAAGCTATTCAATGTATATTTTTTAATGAAATTTGACACAAATCTGCTTCTCTGTCTCTTCAACACTAAGTATACACTCATGGATTCTTTCTTTCAAATCATTCCAGTTTTATGTGCTTTCAATTAAATTGTTATGAAACATTTATAGTTTCTTGCTGCAAAGCACTGAGGACATTTACATTATGAAAGAGACTATCCATACTGAGTTTGTGGTGCTCATGGCTGCATTGCTTGCAGTCTTGCCTGCAGTTCTGTATATTTGCCAGCTGTTTGCAACACAATCCTTGGATTTCATTGAATGTTCCCATATGGATGCCTTTTGGAGCTAAACCTTCTGAGTTTCAGCTGTTAACTAATGAGGCAATGTAGAAAGTAGAGATGATCTGTGTTCTTATATACAATTATGAACAGTTTGGTGCAAAGGATTTTAAACAAAGGCACAGGGCACAGTCCAGTGCTTGTTTTGCCATGGCACTTCCATATGGTCATATGAATTTGAATCTTCATTGCCAATGGAGTAGTTCATGTTCTTTTGCCTCAGAGGAGTTTTGTGGAGATGGGCATGTCAGGACCAGGGGACTGGCTCTGGAGAAACAGGGATCGGATGAGGATTGTGGGTAGCTGTGCCAGCTGATCAGTGAATGAGTAAAGAGTAATAAAAAAATTGGACATTGTGATCTAATTTGTATTCTCTGTCTTTCTACACTGCTTGTCTGTGTCCTTTTTTTGTTCAAATCAGTTAGGTCCAAGTCCTCAGAAATATTTAGGCAATGAACAATACACCAAGAAGAAACTTAAATATGTGAGGGACCTTCACCTTGACAAGCTAGATTTTATCTCCCACTTTCGAAACCTCAATACTTGAACACCTTCTGGTCTGATCATTCACTGGAGATACATAATAACAGAGAACCTTTCCCATAGAAAACCACATCTATGACTATTCTGGGATCCAACTCATGATTCTATGACATACACTCACCACAAACTTCAGCCAAGAAGCCTCTATAATGCTCGATTTGCACATAACAAGGTTCTACGAAGCTGCAGCTACAAACACTGGTTCTCTTGAAAGCGCTTTTGTTACTTCTAGTTGTCATTTTCCTGCCAAACCCACATCCTGAACTATCCCTTCTAATTATACTCACTGGCCATCTTTCTGCTTTTTATTGGCAGTATTTTTCTTGTTAATTGTGCATGCTTGGTTTTAAAGGATCATGTCTGCCTTTTCTTATGTGGCTTTGCAAGGAATATTTCTACATCCTGGGTAGTTTCTCTGACATGTTTATGCCTTGCTGGTTACTGTAAAAACTGCAAGACGTATTATGTACTGCGCAAAACCAGGCTGGCACTTTGCAGTTTTAACACTGTGCCTTATTGTATAGTTAAAATAAATGTACCTGATATCAGCTTTATTGCTCCTCTTAGATGGTCTAATGGCTAGATGTGCAGGAATTCTTCCAGCAGGATGTTAAAGAGAAAGCACTGACTGCTCAGCTCAGCCTCAGTCATCAGTAGCACCCAGGGAGCAATCAGGGACTGCAGAGCAGCACATGATGCTCAACTGGGGCTGTTCTGGGGCTCTGAAGTCAATCTCTTGCCTCCAGATGCTACATTTAACATATGATAGAGTGTAAAAAAGAAATTAGCACCACAGAAAAAAGAGAGAAGGTCCACAGATGCTGTTTGTAGTTGTTGTCCATTTCTACTTTTCATTAAAATGATTACTTCTTGGATGCTGTACAGGTTCCCTTCTGAGTGTTGCTATAGGGGTCACACAGGAGATGTTTATTTGATGCTGCTGAAACTTTGTTCAATGAAAGTACCTGTGCAGTTTGAAATACGCTACAATCATTCCTGACTGACAGCTTTATAAATGAAAGAATATGGCAGTCCAGAGCTCAATGCAATTCAGAGTCTCATGAGCTTCAGCCACTCACTTATCTTGACAGTTCCTGGATGGGGCATCCACAGCTGATCAAGCCACCCTGAGGTTGCTTCACAGACTCAGTGGCGTTTAGGATGTAGTTCACCTCTCTGCATGCCTATGTTCTATGTTTGGTTAGATGAATCATACCAAAGTATCTTTTGACTGTACTGACTAAATCTCCATTGACCATCCATGGACCAGATACTACCTGAAATACAGACGCTTGTATCAAAAACAACAAATATTAGGCCAAGTGAGTCCCATACAACATGTGGACTTTGGTTTACCTATATTCACTAAAGATTAAATTTGATCTAGTTGTCCTGGACTCTAACTCTAATTTTAATTGACATGAAGTGAGTACACTGGAAACACCGTTATTTGATCAGAGGAACCCTTCTCTGTGTGTCTTTTTTGGTGAAAAGTAAGTTGTACAGAAGCCTGTTGTTACCAGTGCTGAGGAATACACCAAGGGTGAGGAAGAACCTGGACTAGCTTGAGAAGTGGGCCTGTGTGAATGTCATGAGGCTCAACAAGGCTAAGTACAAAGTCTTGTGCATGGGATGGGGCAAACCCTGGTATCAATACAGGCTGGGAGATGATGGGATAAAGAGCAGCCCTGTGGTGAATGTCTTAGGGGTACTGATGGATGAAAAGCTGCACATGAGCAGATCATGTGCACTTGCAGCCCAAGTCAACCATATCCTGGGCTGCAACAAAAGAAGCATAGCCAAAAGGTGGAGGGAGATGATTCTGCTGCTCTTCTCCACTCTGGTAAGACCATACCTGGAGTACTTGCACCCAGCTCTGGAGTCCTTAGCACATGAAGGACATGAACCTGCTGGAGCAGGTCAAGAGGAGGGCCACAAAAATGATCAGAGAGCTGGAACACCTCTGCTATGAAGAACAGCTGAGAGAGTTGGGGTCGTTCAGTGTGGAGAGGAGAAGGCTCCAGAGACACCTTTCATTATTTGACAGGGATCAGGAAAGATGAGGACAAACTTTTAGCAGGATCTGTTGTAACAGGACAAGGAGTAATGGTTTTAAACTAAAAGAGGGTAGATTTAGTTTAGCTACAAGGGAGATTCGTTTTACTATGAGGATGGTGAAACACTGGCACAGGTTGCCCAGAAAGGTGGCAGAAGCCCCATCCTTGAAACATTCAATGGAAGGTTGGACAGGGGTGTGAGCAACCTGAGACGTCCATGCTTACTTAAGAGGCATAAGACTAGATGATCTTCAAAGGCCTCTTCCAACCTAAACTATTTTTTTAAACTATGATTCTAAGTTTTTAATTCAAGACCTGATCCAAAGCAAACAGAGAAGATCCCAGATCTCAGTTAGAGCTCTAATTCATTAAGTTCCAGCTGCAAGGCAGTAAGTTCTACACGTTAGCCTTCCAGTGAGGTCTGATTTAGGAAGCGGTTCCTGAGAACACTATGGGAGCTAGCCTTATAGTTAGGACATTCAAAGGAAGTAGGTGTACATCTCATTTTTAAGCACTTGGGTTTAGCAGCAAAAAGGGCAAATATCTGGGCAATTTCAGTTCTTCCTGAAGGAGCAGCAGCTGCATGGGGACGTCAAGTATTTAATAAGTATTTGAAATAGGTGGATATGGATTAATATGTCCTAAAAAAAAAAAGCATGCTAAGACTTGCCTACTCCAAAAGACAGTTGTAATACCAAAACCACTATATTTCCAAAGCATAGAAAGATTTTCTGCTCTCAAGGTAAAATGTTATTGGAGTGGACTGTCTGAGCTGTCAGAGCATGTGTGCATTTGGTGTAGAAAATATCCATGAATACAAGATTTAATGATATTTCTTATATTTCCTGTATGTAGTCACTCTCTTTGCAAAAAGAGCATTCTCTGTGATCCTTGATAAAACATAAAAATAGGAAGGCCCTGACAATGCAAGGAAAAACATAATTAAAATAGTTTTACTTTAAAAGTTCAGAGTGAGTTTACAGTAAAAATTTTTGAGTAGGAAATGGTGCATTTCTCATTAAATCCAAACTAGTTCTCCTGTCTCTGTTGATGATCTGCCCTTGTTTCAAACCAATTAAAATGGAGCTAATCTCTCTGTTGGTTTGAGACATGCTGTCTTTGTTACATATAACTTCTTTTGTGCACAAAGTCATAATGGCTTTTTTTTGTAACCTACATCCATATTGGAGAATAATCATCTTTGTACAAACAGAAGATCTGGTTCCTGAACGAGACAACTTTGAACTTGATTCAGGGTCAAGTGAGAGAAAAGTGAAAGACTCTCATTGACTTCACTGCATATTAGATCAGGCTGTCACTGTCTACATTCAGTCAAGGACATATAGTACCTGATTTAAGGCCTGTATTGTGAATGGGCTGAAAAGCACAATGACAATGCAGTACATATTCTTTTTAGCACCTGCCTTTGGTGAAGGGTGGCTGAAAAGCTTTATGGAAGAAGAGTTCTTGGAAGAAATTCAGAAGAATGAGCATTCAACATTGCCTGACTCTAAAAGAGTTCTCAGAAGTGCTTTTTTCTGCGAAGTGAATAGTCTCTCCAAGGATTATTTTTAAACAACAACAACAACAAAAGGTTTGGGAGATGAATCAGATGGACAAATAAATTCTCTGTGTATAACTCCAAGTACTGCTGCATTTGGACATGCCTTTATATCTGGAGACACATCTGTTATAGAAAAAGTCTAGGATATTTTTGACTAGAAAGCCACAGAACTCCATAAGCAAAGCAGTTATAGCAGCAAGTGTAAATTCTGAGGTAAATTGGGCTGAGAGGGCTCACTCTACAAGCATCCTTGTAAACGTGCTGTGAATTTGAAGCTCCTTTAACCAAGTATTCACTTCCTGAGAGTCGATCTGAACACTGAACTCATGGTGATACATCACCACCATGTGGTCATTGCCAGGAAAATAAACCACCATTGCATAGCTGGGAGCAACCTGAGTTGATGTTTCAGAACCTGGGAGATGCTGAGTTATTGTGGTAACAGAAGAACTTACTGTGCTTGGATCTGAAGAAAAGTCAGGCACAGAAGGAGGCACTCATGCACCAACCAATGAAGCAGCACTTCAGCGTTTTAACCTGTCTGGATGTGCCTGGTTTATGTTCTGGTATGACTGAGACATGGCATACACTAAGAGTGGCCTAAAGAGATTATCCCTGTTGTTAGGACTAGTGATTTTTTCAATGTGGAAATTATGTTCTTCGGAAGGCATTCTTTAGTACACACTTTAGAGGAACTGCAGGACTGAAGAATACAGCAAATGATGGCACAGTTTCATTCTGGCTTTCCTACAGTGTTTCTAATTCATTTTGAGGAGTGTTTTGTGGAAGGGAGGTTCTACTGGGGTATATAAGAGAGTTCAGGGCTGTTGCTCTTTTCATTAGGATTGGGTGCAGACCAGCACCTTAATATATCCTTTTCTGAAGCAGCACTGGGGCCACTGTGCAGAAGACTGAGCATTGTTTCTTTCTGTTTGCATCATGGGAGGGATCTTGTTCCTTATTCTGCTTTTTCCATACTATTAATGTCTTCCCTACTCAGATCTGTAGGGTTTTCCAGATGGGACACAGTCTTTATAGTACCTTTCTACAACTTTCAGTTCTGCCAGTTCTCTCCCACGGTTAGGAATTGCAGAGGGACCAGGCTCCGCTGGTGTTTGAGGAACTGCTCTGGTTGGGGTTTAACTGTCTGAGCAAAGCAAAGGCTGTCAGCTCCTTGTCTTATTTCCCCCCTTCTTCTTCTCACAAACCCAGCCTCTCATTTAATGGGAGTTATAATGAACCTCCAAATATGAATCTTAGTAAAATATCTATGTAAGGCACTTGCATGTAATGGATCCAGTTATGACTGCAAAGCAGACTAAGGCAGCTGTTGCTCTGTATCAGACTGTGTATTGTAGAAGAGCCTCTAAGCAGATATCCTGAAGGAAAAACACTTTGTCATGCAGTAGAGCCATGCAGGGATTTTTTACTCTTGAAATACTAGCCACTTGTGCATGTGTTTAACAGCAAAGATGAGAGAAGCAACCATGCTCCAGCAATATAGTCAACCATACAAAGAAATGCTTCTTCTAAATTATTTATCTGGTCTTTTAATAGCTCATTGCTCAGGAATGTATTTTCCTCTCATCTTTATCAGTCTAATCCTGGAAGGTGCTGAAGCATTTGGTTTTCACATGCCTGAGGGTGTGGAGCCATAATGAAGCTTTCCTTTGCTCTAATAGCTAAATGATCTCTTACTCTCTGCAGCAGTGGTACAATGTAAAAAAAGTACTTAGCCATGGAGAGAAAGCTCTTTGAAGGGCAGTATCATCACAGTCGTGTTTTTCTCTCATGCTTCTTCATGACAACAAGAACTTGACTGTGTCTTCTCTCTCTGACTCTCTTAATTGTGTTTTGTGGTGCCTGCAGATACCATATACTCATTTTGGTTGTAAATTACATGGGATAGGAACTAGAGCACTGCTTTTTTGTATGGTTACTCCACAGCCTTCAGTTGGGTCAGAGGTTAAGTGTAAATCCCATGGAAGTATATCAAGACGTGGACTATCCAAAATTAATCTCTTTTCTGAGATACTTTCCAGCCTGTGTATTGAATTTTTGGGAAGTTACGGACCAGATGAACCTACCGTGCAGTAAATGACTTTCACAGTAGTTGTGAAATTTAGCAGCAAGGTGTTTGGATGAGAGTTAATAAACAGTGAGCATATCAGGCTCAACAGACACAACAGGCACTCTGGAAAAAACAGTGGTGAAGAAGAAGGGAGTATTAGACAAGAAATTAGGCATGAAATCATGGTATAATAGTTTAGTATAAAAACATTAGAGTAGGAATAGAGGAATTTTTGCCTTTGTCACCTTTCATGATGCTATAGAGATCCTGCATTTATTTCAGTATTCAGGGTTTTAAACTGTTAGATGAGACAAAGAACCATAAATGTTATTCAAAGGCTGAAGACTGATGCTTTTCTTGATAGTCTTGAAGAGCTCTATTTACTTAGTTTATCCAAAAGCAGACTGAGAGTCCTTGCAGAGCATCCTTCTAAAGGACACAGTCAAGGGCACACATGAACTGACGCAGAGGCAGGAGGAAGGGAGTGATGTTGCACTTGATAGAGCTTTCTATCCATGGCTCTGTACAAGTACTACATAGTAGCATAACAAGAGACATGATTAGAATGTGTGATCAGCTCTTAGGGGAGAAAAACAACAGATTTAGAAGAATCTTTTGCAGAAAAAGGCATAGCAAGAATTCTTGTGTGAGTGCAAAACTAAGATAAATTCAAAGACAAAATAAATTCTAAGATAATTAGACAGGTGCTTTTAATAATGAAGGAGATTTGCCACTGGAATGAGTCGAAGAGAACAGTAGATCTGCCAAACTTTGATATCCTCAAATCCAAACTGATTATGCTTATAAGAGACAGACAGGCTGAAGAGAATTCACTAGATGCAATTCAAAGACAACTGGGAGGAAAAAGAAATATTTGGATGGCAGATAAGAAGAAATGACATCTCCTAGCTTTAAACTGTATTAGTGCTTGAATACTCTAGGAAAGGGCTTCAACATAGAACATTTTGAGCAATGCCAAGCTTTTACATTATTGATAACTGCCAAAATAAATACTACATGTGCATCTGTTTTTCCTCTCTCTAAGGATTTTCAGGCAAAAAAATAAATATCTAAATAAGCCACAGGGGAGACACCTTCATTACTGCTTCAGCTGCAGATCAGTCTCACACATGCTCTCTTCCTCATGTTCAGAAGTACCAAGGCAGACAATGTCAGAAGATCTGTAAGTCTCTAAATCAAACTTCTGGCTACCTTTTCTTTTTCTTGCCTCCATGAACAACTCCTCTCTTCCTCCTCTCAGCTTCCAGCTATGGAAGCCAGGAAATTCCTGAAAGCAAAGTCTGCAATGCTTCCATAGATATTGATGGACCCAGTTCTCAGGCATAGGTCCAGCTCATGTTTAACTCAAAAAATCCTGTGGCAATTAATTTCAACACTTAATGGGGAGTGGGGGTGTGTGAGAAAAAGGGTCTTTTTCTGGTTTTAAACCTGTAGCTTCAGGGCATTTGGTGCCCCTAGTTCTTGTGTTACGAAAACCAGCACACAGTGTCTCTCTCAACTGTTCTCTGTGAGTCTTTGACTATGTTATTGTTTCCTGTATTAAAGTGTTTTATGCTGTTGATCATCTCTGTCATGCTTTTCTGCATATTTCTCATTCTACTCTCTGCTTTTGAGCCGTGATTACCAGAGATACAGACAGCTCTAGACACCTGAAAGAATTTGAACATAATGTCATGATGATTTTGTTTAATCTACTCTTTCTTCAGTGATTCAGTTTGCCTTTTCCAGAGTCACTGCATGAATAATCACTATAAGATCACTTTTCTGAGCGGTAAAATCTGATTTAGAGGCTATCACTGTATCTAGCTAGAGTTGTATTTTTTTCTATTTATGTTCGTTTCTTTGGATTTATCTAAGCTGAGCTATATCTGTTATGTTATTACTCAGCCACTTAGCATCTTAAGAGTCTTCCACAGTTCTTTCAGGGCTTATTAATTTTAACACAACACCATGTGAACAAAAGGCATCCTGTTTGCTATTAGCTTTGGTTCAACTAGGGCAGAGAAGGTGCACAGTAACTTGCAGCTACCTGCATCGCTCTGTGTGCATACACCTATTAAAAACTCTCAGTGTATCCTGATGGTTAGATAACTGTTGGAGATTGCACCACTAGCTTGTAGTGGGAGAGCAGCAGCAGAATAAAAAGCCTAAATTTAACTAAATAGTTCTATTTCTCTCTAATTTTTAGTTTTTCCTAGACAATTTGGCCTGATCAGTGGGCAGTTGATATGCCTTTTTGAGGTTAACACCCATGATTTGGCTCCAGAAAGTGAATGGTTGAGTGATTATATGGAACTCTAAACTTCTCACTGTACTCCACTAAATTCTGAATCTTTAAAAAATACACTCATTACTTGATTAAATTTATCTGCACAAGAGGCCTGCATAGGTTCTGCACTGCTCAGTGCTTATTTTGGTCACCACAGATGAAGCATATGTTCCCACCATAGCACCAGCAGACTTTTCTGGCAGCAATGCACGCACATCAGACAGGGAAAACAGATATAATTCCTGGCATGACAGAGCTAACAGGGTAACCATATCCTCATAGTGCAAATAAAGCTTAGTAGGATTTCAATTATTTGAATTCATAAGATGTTTCAACCTCTACAAAGGCCAGAAGATAAATGGAAATCTCAATTAGCCAGTGAAAGAAAGGTCCCATCAGTCACATGAGCCAACTAAACTAACACTGGAAAATAGGACTTAACTTTAGCAAAGCCAGTGACTGTTTTGGGGTTGATGTTCATCAGAACATTTTGGTAAAAAGCATCCTTGCCATTAGAGGGCACCAAATTACTTTAAAATCTTCCTTCTCTCGCCTGAGTCTAGAATTTGTACCCAAGCTATGCAGAGTCTGAGCCCTGAACTGTCTAGACACAATTCAAACAATTTTGCAGTTATACTTGTTGTGCCTCAGTGTCCTCCACTAGATTGCTACTATTTTGGCCCTAAATCCTATCAACACAGCTGGCAAGTTTTCCTAACTGTCAGATTTGGGAATGGAAGACGTGCAGTCACCTGCCTGCCAGGAGGAGCACAGGGAAAGTCTTATTTACATACATTTCTTCCCCCATCAGGCATACAACCTTTGGGGATGGAAGCTACACTGTGCAAACAGCAATAAACTTGTGATGTTTGAAGGGCATGGCAGCATATGTCACCTATTAAAAGATAAATAGGCTGGAAAATATGGGATCGGATTTATTACAGTTGTTAGGACATTGCCTGTACTGATGTTATCCTTCTCAGCTACTACTCATGTTTGCTGCTGTTGTCTATGTTTTACTTTAGTCACTTTGCTCTTGAGTGCATTTCTCCTTTTCTATTGTTTTTGGTTTGTTTTTTTTTTCTAGTTTGCCTTTTAGTTTCTTCATGAATAAAAGTCAGCTTCAGTCGGAGTGGAGCTGCAGGGAGCTGCAAAGGAAGGGGATAGACTGCACAGAGAAGTCTCCCATAGAAACAGTTTCATCTAGGCCCTGGCTGAGGATCTTGGGCTAAGATTCAGTCAAACCCTTGAATTAGGATTAGGGTTATGACAGAGACAAAACCTAGAGCTGCAGTTGAGAATGGGCTGCTAGAGGAGCTGCTGAAGGATGCTCAGTTTGTTAAGCATCTTCTGACAGGTGATACATAGGCTCCTGTTAATATTTGATAGGAAAAAAAAATTGAATGCTTCAGTCTTTAGAGAAAGTGGAACAAAGCCAAGCAATTAGTTAGACTGCTGGGAACCTGGAGTAGCTCTGCTAAAATTAAATGAATTGCTATGGCTGTGATTTACTCTATTTCACAGTCTTTTAATTCTGTTGAGTTTGGCAGGGTTATCCCAGATCTATACCAGGGTGAAAGGTCCTTTGACTCTGCTCTGAGAGCAAAATCTGGTGCAGCTAAGCATAAAGAGATCAGTGTGTTTTATTATGGAACTGAGTTGTACAACCTCTAAATTATACCACCTGCTGTGGATCTTCTCTATAAGTTCTTAAATATTTAAATAAAGAGATATTTCTGAAACATTTCTGGCTGACTGTGAGGATCAAAGTGTGATATTGACATTAGTATTCTTTGAAGGGGGGAACTCACCACAGTGTTTGGGAGCTTTTTCCCTTGCTTATCTTCATGTGGCTATGCGAGATAAAGCAGTGCCAGCTTCTTTAGAAAGGGAAAAGAAGAAAGAGAACCATCACTTGCATGAGCATCTCTGAGAAACTCCGAAGAATTTAGGTTAATCCCAGATGAGTTTGTAGTGCTGAAAAAATTCTCTTTGGGGAAGGACCAACTTTCCTTTTAAAGCTGCAACTAGTAATGTATAGAGAAGGTGAGAGAAAAGTATTGGGATATAAATGGTGTTGTGACTGAGTTAAGTATACCTGAGTACAAGGAATGATGAAAAATTATTTTTTAGCTCTTCATAACAAGAATCCAAATGACAAGCTTTACTCTTGAGTTTTAATGAAAGTGAGTTCCTAAGGTGGGATTTATATCTGTTAATTCTAGGTGTCTACAATGCATAATATGTGTGGATGAGGTGTCTGAGTTAGTGGAGATCTAGTCAATAAAGTCAATTGCATTTAGGATGTGATTCATTGGACCAAATGTGAAAGTGTATTTTACTATGAAAGCATACTCTAAATTAAATCAAGTAACTCACCACTGACTAAAAACTGCTTAGGCAATGAACATAAATGTAGATGCTTACACTGTAAATACTCACATCTAGTCTGATGAAGCCTATTTTTAGCATCTCTGGAACTGCTTATTTGGAAGAAATGACAAACCATCATTGTGATAGAAAGTTTTCCAAATTTCTTATATATGAGTTTTCAAGTACAGTGTAAATAATACTGTCAAAAACATTGTTGAGGAAGATCATTACTAAAGACACTGTGGCTGGAGGTTAGATGTTTCAAAAATATGGTCTGAATTCAGGTACTTGGACAGCATTCAAATCAAAGACAGACTGACAATGGACAGGGTCCCACTATCATGGGTCTGGTAAACTCTGGGATCTGAGTAAGTTACTATATCTATAATGTTCTTTGTAACTGAAATTTTTTTGTTTGTTTGTTTTTGGTTGGATTTTGTTTTGGTTTGTTTGTTTGTTTTAAAGAAGAGCGTTTTTGAACGAAGGGTTTGAATCTGTAGTTCTCGGTCTCGATCTGACAACTTAGTTTTCTTCCCTACATACTACCAAAAAAGTGTCTTCAGTGGATCTACACTGGTGAAAGCCAGAATAATTCAATTGCCTAAAGGCAGACCTTCCAAGGTCCAGAGTAGCCAACTAATCATTTCTGTGTATTATACCAAATACATTTCAAGACTAAGAAGTGAGAATCAAAGTGTCAGCATATTGAAAGTCAAACAACATGTGAGGAGTTGAGCACTGTTACTTCAAACTCTTAATCCACTAAATTACAATGTTATACCTAGCAAAAGCAAAGCACAATGCTGTTCAATTCCTAATACCATTGAAAGATGCAAAGGCAACCTGGCTGCGTGATCCTTGTGTTCACATAAAAGGTTCATTTCTAGGTAGAGCTTGTATTTTCTCAAGGGCAGACAAAGTTCTACAAGCAGTTGCTTGTCCAGCTTGTCAGGCAGGCTAAGTTCTCTGTTTTGCTGCATTTTTAACCTTCTGACTTTTCCAATACTTTTGTCTACCCACGCAGACACTGGTAATGGACATGACAGTTGGTTTCAGACAGGAAGATGATATCTATCAGTCAGTATCTTGAGGCATTCCTTCTGAGCAAAAGAGGATGAACTCTTTTCCTGGTATCTCAGGTTTACTTATTTCTGGGAGGATGATGGTTGCACTTTTTCTGATTGTGTAGGTTCTACTTTGAGGAAAAAATACACTGAATACAAAAAGGTAAAAATTGAACAGTCTTGTAATGCCATGTCCCACATTTTGTAAAACCTGTAGGCTAAGGAAGAGTTTTCTGTTCTGCTGTACACACATAGATGCAGATAAAATTTCCTTTGACCAACAGAACATAGCCTCTGGAGTTTATTTCTACACAAGTTACTCCAGCGATAAGATAGAACATGGGTTAAGATGTGGATGGTAGAAACTGAAGGCTCAAAAACAGCTTCTAAAATTTGAAAGAATATGGTGTGACATATTGGGATGTATTTTTTAGAAATGCTGGGTACCTGCAACTTTTTTTGCACTCTGGAATTTAATGTTTTGAACTGTGTAACAGAAATCAGGCACTGCATGGGCGAAAAAAAAAAAATCTATCTTTAAACTTACATACCACTTCCTGCTTCAGGATGGTATGTTGTGGCTTCACAAATCAATGATTTTGAGCTGAGATGACACCATGGTATAAAGACATCCTATAAACCTAGCAACCTAAGTCCCATTAAGATGAGGAAAAGTGTGACAAACACAATTTTCAGGCATGCTTCCCAAGATCTTTGTGTGTGCTGGAGAGCCCATAGTGTCTTGAAAAGGTGCTTCTTCCTCATCTAATCCCTGTAATACTTGACTCATACTATTTCTATAAATGGTCTTCATTATGCTTTTGGTTCTCTGGAGAACATGGAAGGAACTGAAGCATTTACAGTCCTCCTGCTTATAGAGTCAATACATGTCTAGCAGAGGACTGCCTTTTTGGAATCATACTGAGCTCAACGAAAAAAAAGTGAAAGACAAACAAATCTATTTCTTCCCCATATCCCACACAGAAAACAATTTCAGAAGTGATAAAGAAATGACAGAAATCAAACTAAACAACTCTTGCTTCTGGTCTCCAGATATTAAAGCACAAAAACCTTTCCGCATTTTATCTCTTTCTGTCTATCTGTTTCATTGCGGTTTTCCTGACAGAGGCCAAGGAGAAATTTAGAAGTGTTAAAACTAATTGTTTAGGGCAGTCTAGTCCTGCACTGTGCTTAGGTACATTTGCTCCGAGAGCCTCTGACAGGCCATTAGTCTGTGCCGAGCCTCAGTGGGAGGCTAAACTGATGGGCACTGAAAGTGGCCAGCACCTCCAGGATATCCTGCAGGCAGGCTCCCTGGCAAAGGCACTCTGTTCTCCTGGCTTGCCCAGTGCCTCCACACATATGCATATTCATGACTTGTTATTCTTTCAGGCAAAAGAGAAAAATTCTTTAGAAAATTGCTGCAGCAGAACAGGGCTGTGCTCTCAAGTGTTTTGTCTTTCCCAAAAGAAAATAGCTGATGCCATGAAAAGTTTTGTGCAACTGTAAATGTGCTCAAGTGTGCTATAATGTTTCATGGAGGGGGAATTTTCTTTCCCAGCCCAGCTGCTGAATAGTTTATGCCTCCAGGCTCCATGAGGAATTGAGAAATAAGACCAGCCATCATACTAATTTTTATCACTTTTTACCCCATTTGCAATAATCCAGGACCTGGAAATTCCCCCATATGACAGAACAACAGAGCATAGCCCCTTCTTCCACTTTGAAATCACATGTGCAGACACACACACTTTTGTAACTCATCTCTCCTTCAAGGTTGTTTTTACAAAGAAGCTTTTTGGAGGAAAACCTCCACATCTAACCTCAAACAACAAACTCAGCAATTGTTCCTAAAGGGCATTACTGCCAATTTGAGGTTAGTGCCTGTAAGAAGGTAACACTATGTAAATGAACATGAACCTGTTTATATATACATTTAATGTGGCTTTTTGTTTTCTGCAGCACAATATTCCACTCCAAAAAAAAAAAGAGATCTGCTTATATGGAATTTGGGATGTTTGGGATTTTCTCTTTTTGACCAAGGCATCCCAGGAGACAAGGGGAACATTTCAGAACTTAGATTTGCCCTGAAATAGTCAGGTTGTCTAGTCTAATGTTCAACCATTGGTGATGAAAAGCAAAAGCTTCTTGTGTTAGAAGCAAGTATAAAACTTGTGTAATAGGCAATTAATTAGGCACTTGCATGCAAATAAGTAAAGATCATTTTCCTAAATTCAGCTCAATTGAGTTCCTTGGCCTTGTTCAATTTCCAAGAGTCTCTTCAACAATGTTTCCTGTGAATCCTCGATTATTTTTATCTTTTTCTGTAGGATTAATATTCTACTTCAAGACTAATCCTTCCTCCTATCTGTTGCCTTGTTTTTGGTCATAGTTGTACCTGGTGGCTTTATCAGTTATTGTCTCTGGATGTGGAGGGACAGACAGACTGCTAAAAACATTTTTAGTGTTATTCTTGGAATGTCCATGTTCCTCTCATTCATAGGTGATAAGGCTGGGGAAATCAAAATGTTTATTGTTACCTTTTCTGTATTTTTCTCATTTGCCATGTTTAACATGCTGTCCCTTAAAGACTGCAGGAAGGTACTGTCCCACAGAGCCTGGCAACTGCATTTGCTTCTCTCCTTGCTGTCATCATCCAACTCATCCTTGCTACTGGAAAGGGTCACAAAAGTTTCTCCTTTTATTTTTGGCCTGTTTTGTGGAAAACACTGTTTTGCAATAATACTGATTTTGAAACAGCAGCTGATGTGAATGATTTCTTATCTGCCTCTCTGTACTCTACCTCATGAGATGACCTCTCCGTGCATCATAAGAACACAGTGCATAACTTCTCCAGGTCTTCAGCAGGCTGCTGTTCATTCCTTCACACATGGCTTGTGGGGTCTGAGAAAGCTGCTTCACAGGCTTTTACATTAGACTATCAAGATCTATTTTTTCCATCATTAGGATGACCTTGGAGCTCAAAGACACATTCCAGAGAAGGCTGCTGATGCTGAGGAACTTGTCTTTAATGAGAGGAAGGAATTTGTCATTGCTTAACTAGAGTGTCCTTTGCAAGTTGAGGCTTACTGCTCTGCAATGGTACATTCTAAGACTTTCACATTCCCCTGCTGGTTTTCACACCTAAGAAAAAGACAGAACCAACTGTCTCTTGCTCCCAACATTTCCATCTACAGTAGGAGGGTGATTGTGCATGGGAAGACTTTAAAATCACTTGAGACCTGCCATGTTATGTCTTGATACAGCCTCTCTGCATGAAATTGCATTACATTTTTCTACATACTTTAACACTTAAGGCAGTTATATTATAGAACCATTTTTTTAATAGGTCTAAGTAAAGAAACAGATAGGGCTGAAAAGTATCTCCTTTATCTGATCTGTAACATCTTGAACTCACACATTTAAAATGGCATCAGCTATTACTATAACTTACCAGAGAATAAACACACTAAACTATTTCTTAATACAAATGGATCCTTCACTAAGTCTTTATCTGTTAGTCACTGTCATTAGGACTCTGCTTTTTGACTTGAGCTGCATGTGTCATTAGAGCAGCAACAAGAGACTAGTGGCTCTGCTGCCTACAGCAGACACACACACACTGGGTCCTAGTAGGAAAGGTCTCAGTCCACTTCTCTGCCCCATATTGAACATATGATGTTGCTTGCAAAGGCTGATGTGATGTGGGAATGAAGGACTCAGCCAGCCTGGCTGTGCCTGTAGCCAGTGCTGGTACTTCATTATCTGTCAACACAAAAGTTTTCCTCAGTCAAGGTTTGTGAATACTCAGTGTTGTACAGCATTTCTGGGGTGTATCTGAGGGAGGAATATAAATGCCTCCCTGAACAAATAGGTAAATAAAAGGAAAAACTGGTTTCAATTAAATTGTAAAAGTTTGTCTGGTGGCTGAAAAACCATAACCACTTTCTTGCTATTGCAAGGTGACAGGGGAACCAACTTCAATCAGACCCTCAAACATACAGCAAAATAAAGCTTTCCTGAAGACTTGCAAGGATGGATTTTGGCTGGATCATAGTCTATAAACATTGGAGCTGAAATTAAAGAAATCCCTTGTCTTTCAGTTGTTGGGGAACATCCCAATGAAAAGGCTGTGATCCACAGCTGGTGAGATTAGCAGGAGCTTTGGTCAGGACCTTGCAAGCCTCACTTTGTGCCTAATGTTACTGCAGAGATATCTGTGCCAGTGGTCCTCTAAGGACAAGGGTTATTCATGGACCAGAAGTGGTTGCACTTCAGGGGAAGTTTTGGTAAGTAAAAGCATACACTGCTGATGTCATAGGGTAAAAATCATGCAAGCGTAAAATATTTTCATTACTCTG
This sequence comes from Bucco capensis, assembly GCA_013396975.1. Classification (NCBI taxonomy): domain Eukaryota; kingdom Metazoa; phylum Chordata; class Aves; order Piciformes; family Bucconidae; genus Bucco; species Bucco capensis. The sequence goes on along the minus strand of VWZO01016890.1, from coordinate 742,679 downwards.
TGTTTCCAAAGAGCACTGTTACCATCTAGTCTCTAGCTCAAAAACTTCAGCATATTTTTCTTTTTCAAGACTGCAATTAGAAAATCAAATAATCTTTGCATGACACTTCTTTTTTGGGAAGGCCATCATGCTATCATGCTACAGAACTTGCATATTCTATCACTAGTGTAAAATGCTTGTCAGCTTGGTGGCAAGTGAACAAAAAAGGGAATTGGATATCTATCTAATCAGACAACAGTGAAGCTATCAAATGTTCTGAAGACTAATGTACCAAAACTACCTGAGTCAACCTTTGGTGTAATCAGCAGAATAACTGGTTTTGGATTGTTAGACACAGTCCATAGTTTATTTTTCCTAATTTCTGCATTTCTCCTTTTTCTCATTTCCCTGTTGTGCTAGAGGGAGAACTGCAGAAAAGCCACAAGAAAAATTACTTTTCTGTTCTTTTACATACTTTCTGGACAGGAATTTTCCATAATTGGATTGTTTTTTCCCTGCAGTCTCAAACCATTCACCAGAAATTGTTTTTTATTAGTTTTCTCAGAGCCAAAAGTTTTGCATGGTTTGGATAAATTTTAGTTATGCATCACATTCAGGACTAAGTAATGAGCAGTGATGAAAAGGCTCTGTGATGAGCAGTTCCTCTACAGTCCTGTGCTAGAGTGGTGTGTTACATACACTATACAATTAACTACTGTCACAGAAGCAAATCATATGTAGATACCCTTCAAGAGCATACTACCTGTTTTTCAGCATTATGATCTTTTTATGTCCTTGTCATTTTTTTTTCAGTGTCTGAAAAATATTTAAAGCAATTTTAGGTCCATGCTAGCCAAAGATTACTATCTTTGAATTCTTGCTGCCTTGTGTGCTGCTCCTGAGAACTCTCCCAATGTTGAGACAGAGAAATGTCATGAAAAATACTCATTGTTCTCTGATCATAGTTGTTTTGGGGTTAACTGTAACTTTCAGATCCATAGATCCATTCTTTCACTAACTTAAGTTTTCATTGCTTTTTCTTTTCATCTTTGTTTTTAATTTTTGAAGAGTTTTTTAAGCAACTGGTGCCTTTATGTGGCTATGTGAGTATCAGCAAGGTTTTTGGACTGGTAGGAGTGAATTTGCATAATGAAGCAGCTCTAAGGACCTAATGTCCACGCTATTCACATTTCAGAGTTATTCTACACTGAACTAGCTCTAGGCTGGTCTTGCTGAGCCCTTTGTGGTGCAGTGCAATGAAGTCTACTACTAAAGCATACTTCCAACTTCAATTTCATCTGACAGGAACCTGGCTCACGGTCTTCAAGAGAGATTCATGATGGGAACCAAAGCACAGTAAGGGGAGATAATGGGAGATTTTCTTCAAAAGTGTATTCTTGATCCAAACTAAAGCCCTGGTGTAGATATGTCCTGAGTGATCCACTGGAAGGATTTGGAAGGGATGAATGAGCTGTCAGGTCTTAGACAGCTAATGGCCCGAATGGAGCAATGCCTCAAACAGCTTGCCTTGCTGGAGCGAACAGACATAAGTTTTAAGTCCAAAGATGCACTCTGAGAAGCCACAAGACATTCTATGTATCCACAGCAATTAAGTGCCCAGTGAATCAAATACATTCATCTGTTTCCTTCTCCTCTGAAAATGCAGAGCATGTTAATTTTCCACTCTCAAAAGTTCACTAGCAAACTGTGAAAAATGCATGGTTACAAAAAGAAACTCTGCTAGGAGATGCATATGTTGCATTTTCAACTCGGTAGGCAAATGTCTTACAGCCCAGGGATCTAATGCATGGTTGGACAACATGATTTAATAAAAATCCAGAGTTTCACAGAAGGAGAACATTCTGAAGTAGTAAGTGACACATACAGCAGCTGCACTCTGCTTTTCAATAATTTTTTTCCACCATTTTAATGAATGTTTTATGTTATCTTTTCTTCCTGCCCAATTGTCCCAGCTCCTGTTACTGAACACAAGGGCCGCCTTTCACAACCTGTATCACTCCAGACTGACATAATATACTTATAATTCTGGAAATTCCAAGGCACACATACACTTCATGGTAACTCCCAGGCAACTAAGCCCTCTTGGAGTTAGTAATTTTACTGTATTTCATTCCACAAAGGAAATTCTACCCCCAAAGGAAGCAGTAAGCTTTGGCCACCCCTATAGCTGATAACAATCCAAGACTTTCATCACATTTTTTTGACCCGTTCTTGGCTTTCAGGAATAACAACAGCTGCTGAAAGCAATACAGTTTTTACTTGTGCTTCTTTGCCTTCCCCCTAGCAAGCATCCTTATGAGAAACTGAGAGATTAAATAGCCTTGAGGTAAAACAATCTCCAACAGCTGTTGCCTCCAGCATTCTTGACTGTCAGTGACTTCATTGAAAACATATGAGTGATCTTTCAACATGTTCACAAGTGGAGAAAAGTGTCAACTAGGAAATCTCCCTTCCCCCAACCACATCTTCATGAGTGTGCATGCAAGGTTGAATAATTTCTCAAAAATCCTAGTAATTCCATGATATTTCTTTCTTTATCTCCTGTTTTGTTTGTTAATCTTTAATGCAAAGATAACTCTAAAAAGGATGAGCATGAGTTATGCTTTGTCAGCCTGCATTTCCCCTTAGAGGGCCTTTTGTTTAGATATGTAAAACAGTTTTCATAATACATGAGGCCTAGCAGAACTGATTTGATGAAGGCAGAAGTCAAGAATACAGACCAAAAACTGAACAAAAAACTGAAGACCACCACTGAATAAAAAACTGGAGACCACCACAGACAGTACCTGTTTCTCATTGGTGCGGGCACCTTTTACTTCGATAGTTGCTTTGTAACATCACTGCTGCTAAGCACAGATGGCACATGTCTTCTCTTTCCCTACACATGACCTCCTAGAAGTGCTAGATGACACCATGTCTACTCAACATCATGTTCAAGACCAAGATCCATGGCTGTGGGAATACCTGCAGCCAACAGTCCAACCCTGCTTCCCTCATGCTGAAACAACACTACCACAGCTGCTCCCAACCTGGCACTGGGGACAGGAAAGGTCATGGAGGCAATGTGCCAAGTGAGTGGAATGAGGTTCTTTCTTAGCAAGGATGGAAGTCACACATTTGACTTCCTAATCCACTGTGAAATAGTGATGTTTGGGGAATCTACCTTTTTTTCTTTTTTGTGCTGTAATCACTCTAGTACCCAGGCTAGCTGCTGCATACTTTGTTTATACTTCAAGCTGCCCCTGATCTCATTTATACCTTTATCACCCTCTAGCTTAATGTTATTCCTATTTTTCATACTTAAGAGGCTGTTAAACAAATTTATTCCTTTGATAGCAGAAACTTGCTTTCTGTTTTCTCACTAGTCACAACTTGCATGCATTTGTTGTTATGCTAAACATTATATTTTAGTTTAAATGGCTTTGGTCCATCCTTGATGCTTTTGCACATCCATGAGTTTTGATGCGTCAAAGATCACTCTTACTTTTACTTGCCACCTTGTGACAACCTACTTTCAATAGAGCTACTACAATAAGTTTCATCTGCAGGCTAGGAGGAGGATTTCTCATAGGGGTGAATGTCTGGCCCAAGGAAGTGTTTCTTTGAACTTGAACTGCAATGCCAAACCTCAATTTTGACAAATTTAAATTGACAATCTGAAAATTCTTTCCTATTTTAAACTTGCTGATTTCCTCTATGTGGGAAACAGTGAAAGCACACTTAATGGAGCATAAACTGGGTGTGTTTCACTTCCTGGAGAATTTGAATTGACAGAAAGATTCTTGCTCAGTTATGGTTTTGCTTCTTCTGTTAAGGTTAAAGTCATCTTATTTGAAATGCTCTTCTTAGGCACCTTTACTAGAAAGCAACATTGGATGCATATTCCCTTTTGAAGTCAAGAGAAAGTAAAGAATCTTTGGCTGTATCCCACTTATCCAGCCACATAAGTTGTCATTGATATTCTGTGTCTGAAATTGTGGTTTCACATCCACTGGCAGTGAAATACTGATTAGCTTCAATACAGTGACTATTTCATACTGCACATTTAACAGATGTGAACACTGCGAGGTAATTATATCTGTCATAAAAATGACCAATCCCTTCCACTAGAATCGTAACTCAGTTAAGGATTTGGAGGATGGTTATCTCTTCTAAAGCATGCCTTACTTCTATGCCTTTAAGTAGCTTGAAAAGCAGACTGCATCATCATTCCTTCCATTTTGGAGTCAGGGAACTGCCATAGCCAGTTTTGGGGACAGTATGTCAACTAGTCCTTCCATAATGCTTGACCAAATTAAATTTCCAGTTGCACAGTTTTTGTCACCTTGGAAGTGGTTGGTGTGATTCTACTGGAAATACTGGGTTATCCTATCACACAGAAACCTGGTGCAGTTTTTGGCAGCTGTATAAAGAATGTTGAACCAGAATGAACCAGTGCTCTCTATTTTGACCTCTTGACGGGACAAAAAAAAATAAAAAAAATTAAAAAAAAGAAGGAAAGTGAAAACTTCTATGAAGAATTACACTGACTAAACAATGGAGCAGAAGGAAATGACAATTTTTTGCATGGATATAACTGCAGTGAAATTTTGCAGCAAACAGTATTTATTATGTACAGGACTCTACCCTGCAGCCAAATCACTGCCAGCCTTGACCATAAGATACCTATTGCATGACATCACCATTACTGGGTAAAATGGAGAGCAGAATTGCCTGGCTTGAGCTCATGCTGGCTTGATCAGTGGATGTAGGAGTTGTTTATAAGAAGCACAAGGAACTGCTCATTATGGTCCTGCTAGCACAAAGAGCTCCAAAGGGACTTACAGCTTGCAAGTTTTAGTCATTTTGTTTTGTTAAGCCAAAGGCTTGAAAATTTTGTCCTTGAGATACACATTTAATTTTCATTATTCTAGTGGGAACAGGAAGAGACATTTACAAACTTTGGAAAATATGTACAAGAGCTTCTTTAACTGGAGGTTTTAATTTTTGTATTTGACACCAATTAAAAAGCAAAGGCAAAGTCTTTGAGGAAAAGAGATATCTTACCTCCGTGGTTCAAATGAACTGTCTGCAGTATATCAGCAAACAGTGCTCTTCCCAAGTACTTGCATGAATGTCAAGGTGACAATGTCTTTCACCCAATTAATCCCACAACTCCCATTTGACTGTGCTCCCACTTAAAAAACCTTAGGCCAGCAGGCCAGATTTCTTCTAGTAAATTAGCCTTTAACCCTCCAAGTCTTTGCTTTTTCAATTGCCACCAACTGTGTGTCAGACAGGAGTTTTATGCTTCTCTTAAAGCCTGTTTCACAATGGCTCTGGCTTGACCTCTCAGGCATGTGCATTTATAAGGAAATTGTTTGAGAGAGACATTTTAACTGCTATTTAAGAAAGTAAGTGCTGAGAGTGCCCTGGAAAGGTAACACAATGCTTGTCTATATCTCCAGATGCAATTTTATCCTCCTGACTACTTTTTATTTTGTTCTTTATGACATATAAAAAACTATAAATTTGTTAACAGAGTCAGTCTGTATACATTAGAAGCAAACAGCAGTCATTTTGCAAGTTCAGGATACCATAATGCTGTTCTCTAAGTTCAATGCTAACTAATCACTACTGTGCCCACATCATAAATTAACTTGTGTATATGGGGAACATTCTTCTATATTGGATAGAATCGGAACAATTCAGCTATATATCCTGACACTCCATCAATAATGGTTTCCTGCAGTTATCAGTGGACAGTAGCAGAAGTGGACCTGTGGAGATGCATTGCCTTTCCAAAAACTCTGTTTAGCACCATAATGAAGTCCCAGATGTCCATCAGTTTCAGTGGAGGATAAAAATCTTTACTTAGAAACCTCAGTGGCATTTAGGTCTCCTGGGTCCAGAAGCAGCCTTTAAGGAAGAGAATTAATCTGGCAGCAAAACGCAGCTTGAAACCATTACAGAATTATAAGCTAGCTTTTAGAATTTATTTCATTTTGCAGGGTCTTCTCCAGCTCTAGATGCACTTCTGAAGGTTACTGACTGAAGGTTCTGAATCTAGTGTATCCATATTCCCAGGAAGATGATGGAAATCCCCAGATGCCCAGTTGAACTTAACTTATTTGAACATGGACGACTGATAACAAAGTTGATGTGATGTTTTCCCACAGCTCTCCGACACAGTAGTGCACCATGCTCAGATGGTTCCTGGAATTCTCACACTTCCTTATGTTTTCCCTATATTTTCCTAAATGAGACAGATAAGAGTCAAAATAAATACAAAAGTGCAAGAAAAGCAGAGGGCTTTATACCCATGGAGCTTGTATGGAATGCTCAAATAGGATTGCTTAAATCACTGCAAATTTCATCAGATCTGATTTCAGCCTCCATGGAAATCCCCACAAGTAATATGAGGGCTCTTGTAGGAAGGACCCTGTACTTTCTGGTCTGGTAGTGTACCAAAAGGCACCTGTGCCAAGCGCAGAGGAGCAGGACCCAGACACACACTGAGTATACACTGGTATGTGTTTTAATGACTTGTTGTACACTCCTATAGGTTGCTTCAGAGCTGGTCCTGAAATCACTACATCAAGGAACTAATGTGGTTCATAATCACTTACAAACTACCTTGGGGATGTTGCTACTGCACATCTGCACATCATGTTCATAGCCAGGTATGCTTCTGTCCTTGAAGTACTTCCTTAGAGGTGGGAAGATATTTTGGGAAGAAGGAGGGAGAAGGACCCATGAGTGTGATGATAAATTGAGCTACAAGCCAAGCCTTTTCAGATAGAAGGTACCCAGGAACCCCAGTTCATAGGGTCATAGGAACATAGGAAGGTTCAGGTTGAATCCACCCTCCGCAGGTCATCTCAACTAATCTGCTTAAAGCAGGGTCAGCGACAATGTAATGTTGAGATGCAGTTGTTCTTGAAAAGCTCCAGGAGGAGGCTGCACAGTCTTGCTGAGCAACCTGCTTTCCTGCTTCGTTGTTCTTCTCACAGAAGAGATTTTTGTTATACCTTGTCTGAACTTCTCATGTTTCAGCTTATCCCTGTTGTCTTTTGTGCTTCCACTATGAACCACTGTGAAGAGTCTACCTCTGTCTTATCAATGACCTTCCTGTGAGCACTGGAAAGATGCTGTTAGATCCTCCTGATGCCTCCTTTTTCCCAGGCTGAGCAAGCAAAAGGGGAGGCATAATTAAAGAAAAAGTCATGTACAAAGCAGCTGTTGCAACTGTGCATTTGTCCATGAAGTCCTGAGGTCACAGTCAACCATTAGCTATTAGTCATTAAGCTAATAGGGTAGCACTTGGTTATTTTGTCCTGAATGGCAGGTATGCTTAACAATATAATAATGATAATAATAAATAAAAACAGTTATTGGTAACTACTACTGTCACAGATTCAGAATGATCTGCATAGTCCTAGAAATTAATTCATTCCCTGAAGCATTTGAAATGAAGCTGAGCAAAATATGTGCTGTGTTTTGTGAAGGAACTGCTGAAATTAAACTACTGAAAATGGTGGTAAGCAAGAAGTAAATTAAGTCCTATAGCTTCAGATAAGTCTTTATCTTTAGCAAAAGTGTTTTTGATAACTTCAAAGACCACTCATTTTCTAAGCTAGTATGCTTGCTTTTAATGACTCACATTTCAAAGTAACAATAAAATTACATATTACAGTGTTTTTAATGATTTTTTTCCTTTTAAGTCCAGAGAAAAATGTTCATAAGCAGCATTTCACTTAGTTAGAAGTACATTTGTTGTCCTTGAGTTTCATTTGTCTTCATAAATACCATTTCAAGCTTTTGCAGAGTATCGTTAGACACATTTTTTTTTCCCTAATAGGCAAATTCTTCTGAGTTTGATGTTCTATATCTGATAAAATGTATGAAATGCAATTGTCTTAGATCAATCTATTTTTGCAGTACTTAATTTGTCAAAATAATCAAATGTCTAAATGTATATTCCTGAATACTTGGAATGAAGATGAAGCTATCATATTTTTGGAAAGCTCCCTTTCTTTTTTTTTTCTCTCTGACTGCTCAATTTCTCCTCCTACTCTGGAACAAGAGAAGGAAGGAGAATAAATGAGACAGTGTCTCCAATAGAACATCTCTCCCGTAAATAAATTTCTCTCTATTCTTGTTTCACCAGTAATGGAATTCAGTGGAATTATTTACGAGGTGCCTATTTCACCTCAATATAACCACAGACATTATTTAGACAGGAGCATAATTGTGAGTAGTATTTTCAGAGAAATAAAGGTCACTGTCTCTGGCAAAGAGCTTCTCACCTAAATTAAGATGTGAAAAGGGAAGTTATCAACCTTCAGCCATTCCATAAATGACTACAGAAGTGAAGCCATGTGTATAGACACTCTTGCAACTCCTGCCTCTGGTTTTAAAGGAGTAACTGGGAGGAGTAAATGCATTTTGAAGAAAGAACAATGCATGGCAAATTGAAGAAAGAGGGAGTAGAGATGCTAAGGCACAGGTATGGCATGAGGAGGAAAAAGCAATTTAGCATGCTGACAGCTGTTAGACTGTGTGATTGCAGTGAAGCCTGCACTGGTGAGCCCTACTGCTAAATCAGGGCAAGCCAGCTTTCCTCATTTCTGAGCTGAGTGCTAGAAGCTTATGCAAAAGCCCAGTTTGACACAGCTCCACTGCTGTGGTTAAGCAAACTGGTCTGTTTTCCCAGAGCCTCTTACAAGCAGCATTTCAAAAAGCACTGTATGCCAATACATTTCTCTTTAGCTGGCACATCTTTGCAAAGACTATTCAGATCAAAATCATCACTTTCAGGAAGTTTATTTTCTTTCCTGAGTTAATGCCTGGAATGACATAATGGTCCTTTATAGTTATTAACTTATGAATCAATAAAATCAGGATTTCGAAGCCAGAAGTTTTCCTGATTCACAAACAACAAAATTTCATTAAAGCCAATGAATTTCCATGGGGAATCTATCAGGAGCAATTTTGGCCTTGAGTTCTCATATTAAGTAGAAAGTAGTGCTTAGAGCAATGCCTCTTGGCAGACTCTAGAATTCCATCAAAGATAGAGACAATTAGCAAATGATTAGTATTCACAAACCATGAGAAGAAGCCAAAAATTCTTTTCTAATAGGATACAATGACCTTATTGGGGTAGATTTTTGCTGGACTGACAGTTCCAGTGGCCAGGCTAATTGTGCTGGGAACCATCTCCTGTAGATTTGTCAGAAACAAATCCTTAATAGGAGAGTGACTGTGCCTTTACTTATGGTAGTAAGAAGCTTGCAGATTCTGGGTGCTGTGACAGCAGGCATGGGAAATTGCCCAGGGCCCAAATACTCTTCTATCATGTGGCCTATAGAGTGGGTCCTTCTGTTGAAGAATCTTCTTATGTGACTGGATGGCTCTGCTTATCCACTAAATAAAAGTCTCCTTATATAATATGAAGTGTAAACTAGACCCTAGAGAGGACTTAGGCATTGCAATGCTTGATAAAATGGTTAGAATATATATCTAGGTAATGAATTCTCAACCACAGAGCTTGCTCCTTGGGTTTGTCTGTGCATTTTATACTGAATACTTCACTGACAAAAAAAGCATGAATAATCCCTAAAAGAGAAGACTGAAACTCAGGACTCTTCAAGCAATCCCTCGGGGCTGTGGAGCCAGGCTTATTTCTGCTTCCTTTCCTTCACCCAAAAGTCTTGAATTCTGCTCCATGCAATGGGTCAGCTTCAACAGGAAACAGAAATAAGATGTTAGCTCTAAAATAACCTCTAGCCTGAAGGATACAGGGATCTGTTGGCCTCACAAAAACTATGCCATAAAAACTGGGGTGGGGAGCACTTTTTATGTGGTGGGACTGGGCTTGAAGCAGAGGTCAAACTGCAAAGCACCAACACAACTAAGGTCTTTCTGGACTCCAGGGCTCCATAGGCACAAGTCCATGAAGGACAGCCAAGTCATGTAGCCAGACACTGGGACTTGAATGCCCTAGGTATGGTTTGCATGCAGTTACTCTGTTCTGGAGCTTGTGAGAGTTGGCATGAGGCCTCATATGTGCCAGCTGACCTCCACAATACAGAGATCTTGGAATATTTAATTATATGTACATCTAATTTTGATGATGAAGATGGACAGGTTGATTTAACCACTGGAAGCTCTCTATTGGTTGTCAAAAGAACCCAATAGGCCAGCTGAGACCAGAGAGTTAATTTTTAGGTGGATAAAGTCAGATGAGATAAGCTCCCTTTGATTATCATGGGTGCTGATTTGGTGTCATGAGATGATTGCAGCATTCACAGTCCCACAGCAGCCACAGTAGTGTTACCTTTGTGTTTAATCATTGATTAAAACTCTAGCAAGAACTGATACCCTGCCATGGAACAATTCAGTGTTCTCTAAAAGTGTTCCCCAGAGTCACACTCCTTGCACAGGGTTGGCTAGCAGAAGTGCTTAGCCACTCGTGTGAGACAATAGCTTGGTGCGGTAAACTTTAGCAATGCCTGAATCTTGAGTAACTATCAGAAAGCCGTTGAAGCAGGGTAGCCAGAAACAAGATGTGTGAGATATAAAGAGCTAATGGAGAAACCTGAACACCATACAAATCAAGGCTAATATAAACACAGAGCAGTGGAAGTCAGAACATTTACAAATTGCTTCTCCCTGAAGTCACTTGAGCTTTCCCAGGAAGTTAAGAGCTGAAATGCTTTGAAATTATTTGGTAGCTCAATTGCTTTGAAAGAGCATCATGGCTGAATCCCATTTCTTTAAAGTCCCATAAATAAACCAGAAGAGAGTGGCATGGAATGACCAAGTTTGCATCTGAGAGAATTCATGCTCAAGTATTTGTGTTAACTTGAGTTTTTAGCATCCGTGTTCCAAAACACTGTTCTAAAAATAATTTGACAGGAGATAATTGGTAAGTATGCTAGAGAAGACAAGAGTTGTCATTTAATTACCAAACCAGTATATTCTGGGTTACAGAGGAACTTATTTGGGGACAAACTTAGCTGCATGTGTGGCTGTATTCCCTAACACCTATAGCACAACCTGACATTACTATGCTCTCTTAGTAGCTTGCTACTAACTTGTTACCTCTCTCTCAGTGCTCTGTTACCAGCACAGCCTTGCTGCCTTGCTAGGCATGTGGAGTCATCTTGAGTCACACATCAGCTGTCTGAGCCTCAGAGTATTCACAGTATGGGAAGCACTCAAAGTTTACTGATAAGAAACACTATGTAAGTGCAAGGTATTAGCAAAAAGATGGAGACTGTCAAAACATTAACTGGTGCCAAGGCAGACCTAGATCAGCTGTTACTAGGCTATGTATGTACTGTCCTTTTGAGTGTTTCCAGAAGCAAGGGGAATATAACAGACTTGAAGATAAGCTTCCCTTTGCTACTCCATGACCTTACTCAGCAACTCAAAGGGATCCTGAAACATCTATTCTATTCTTTATATAAAGTATTCATATCCTTCCTAATTACTGAACACAAGCATCTTAACTTCCTTTTCTTAATAACCTTCTAGATAATTTCTTATTATGGCAAAAAGACACTGAAACAATGGCTGCTGTCACTTTGTGCTAAGTGCAACATAAAAATAGAATAGGAGGTGAAACTTTCTTGGAAAAGATCAAGATCTATACAGGATAAAATAAATTATGAAAGGGGAAACAGTAGAGAGGAGGATGAAGCGACTTGACTAATTACAAAATCAGTCAGTGGCAGAGAAAAGGATATGCAGATTCCCACCCTTGGGTATCAAGTATAGTTTATCATTTAACTTGCTTTATTTCTATTACTCATTCTGATGAACACATTTTCCCTTCTTTCCCCAGAACAAATGCACCTACCCAACATGCCAACAATTTCACATTTTCTGCCTGAGAGGAAAATACTAACTCTTCCCTTTTCACCCTCAGGTTGTGCTGTGCAGCTGAGATACCAGATCTTTAATCATAGTGACAAGCAGAGGGGCTCTATGCAAATGTAAGCAAATAGTGTTTGACATTTATATGAGGATGATAAAGACAAACATTGGGGGCTGTTTTGAGGGCGGAGAATGTTTACATTATTAGTACAAGAGAACACGGAGATTTAACCAAGCAATACTGCCAAGTCTGAGCTAACATGAGTTCAAAGATAGAGTGACCTTGCTGGCTAAGTGGATGTTCCACAGGCTGTTAAATACATTAAAACTGAAGAGCAGCATTGTTCTCCTTCTTCAATCATCTTTTTTAAAAGATCTTCTGCATCATGTTAAACCTTGTATTTCTGTTTGTCAGTTCCCCTCGTGATTTTAAAGAGAGAGACAGAAAGGAGGTATGAATAGCTACCACTTGGAAACTTCATGACATCTGTTTCTTGATCTAAATTCTATCAAAGCATCTTTCTGTTGCCTTCAGTGTGGACTACCTTATCCTATTTATACAGCATCTAAAACAGTTCTAGACAAATCTCAAAAGAAATATGTGGGCACTCCTCTAATACAATAACAACAATAAAGGAATAATAGCCTCTCTGAATTAAATAAATTTAACAGTACTAGCTACATGGTTACAGATTGTCTAGCTGCTCTTTTTTTCTGTGGATACTGTTGGTTGCTGCATTTCTATTTCTAACCTGACTTTGAGGCAGAGAAGCTAAACACGAAGAGAATGTTTGGACAGGTCTTTTTATGCACCTGATTCAATTCCCCTCTGTCACCAGGTTAAACCCTGTTCTGCTTCAATCTTTCTTCAGAGATAGTTGCAGTGTAAAATTCTGCATTTGTAATACTGTCCTACAACTTTATGTCTAGAGATTTATCTGTTCTTCTCCAGCTTACTTTTTTAAACTCTTCCCCAGCAGTCTATGTATCATTTCCTGAAGAGAGACACTACATAGGAAATAGTAAGATGCTTTCAGTTACTCGATGTTTAGATCCTAGTTGTGGTGCAGGATCCTTTGTCAGAAAGCATTTGCTTTTTCTCAAGGGATGTGTAGCACAGCCAAGGGGCTGGAAAAGTTTTGTTCCTTTTTGGTAAAGTGTCCCAGTTTGAGAGATAATTTTGGGGGGAAAGACCCAGATGAGAAGCTTCCCCCCTTCCATAGAAAAGCAAGGAAAACAGAATGAATCACACACACACACACAGAGCAGAAGTGGTAAAAAATAACTTTAACAAGGAAAGAAAAACAGTGAAATACAAAATCAGTGAAAACCTCCCAGACCACTCCCAAGCCACGTTGCAAGATGGCTCATTGCTGTGGTGCCCACTGATCAATAAACACAGGTGCATACTTGAACTCATACAATGTTATTTCTTTAACAAGGCCGTGTGTTATCCACCTTTGGGAATGTGGCACCAGCAACAAGCGAGAGATAGGCTTAGGTGCTTATTAGAGAACCCAGAGGGGAAGAAAGACAAATGTAATTCCAGTATTCCCTGCCCAGGCTTTCCCTCACTCAGCTGTGAAACTGTGACAAAACAGTCATCCTCCACTTTGACTCTTTTGACATTAACATCCAAGCAGAATTGTGTGCATTTCAAGCAGCTATGGTTTATCATCCAAGGAACTGCTGTTTGGTTGGTATCAAAGTTCTGGTCACCATAGTACGTAAACTAGCTTGCAAAATCCATTCTGATCATGCAGATGAGATTCCTCATTCCATACACAGGGTCACTAGCTAAAAAAAAATGGATCTATGGTAATATAATGAATATGCTAGATGACTCAGCAAATGTTAGGTCTGGTGTTCTGAGTGTATTGAAAGTATTGTGTTCACTGCATTGATTGCATAGGAGAGACAGTGTGCCAAGCTAGAAGACAACTCAATGGCTTAGATAAACAACACCCTAATACGCACTTGAGGGCAATAATAGGACAAAGTTAACTCCAAAGCTGTGAGTTAATAGATTGAAGGACTATAAAAAGATAAAAGCAACCGAAGATATAAAGGCAGGCATTCACTTCAAGGTAGCACTTATCTTTCCTTACAGAAATCCACTTCCAGAAAGCAATTCAGCCCATCGTGGATAAGGCAGGTGAAATAAATCACCCTGTAGATATTCTTCACTTTCTCTTTAAAATAGTGGGAACCTTGACAATTAGCTTTGATTAGACAACCAGTTTAAGGTATTAGATCTCATGAAGAAGGATGATCAAAAAATACTGAATGGTATTGGAAGAATTCAATACGAAGAAAGGGCAGTAACCTATTCAATTGGAACATGGGTAAATTCAAGAAAAGTAACAATTACAACTAAAGGCAGTCCACTAAATACACCTTTTTGTTGTGGCTGAGTGACTAAAGGATATTCTTTCAAGGTTATAGCTTAGAGATGGTTTTTTAGATCACTGACTCAGAAGAGTTTTGCAATGTCTCTAAAGTAGCTGTTAGAATCTATTACAGTAGATAAGTTAGGGAAACTTTAGTTCACAAATCAATGTCCTAATAAAATCAAACAACTCCTTTCCTACTTGTCATAGTTTATTGTATCAAGGCCCTACTTAATGCAGTTTTAGTTGGTGTGTCATTGATCCAATTGATTGGAATGACTTTTCTCTTGAGCTTTTAATATACACTAGATTTTTGTGGAGGAGAGGCATTCAGCCTGAACACTGGAATATACAGTAAAGAGTAATTCTAGTTAGTCAGGAGAGTGATTTATTTGGTGTTCTTTGTGTCTGATTTCAATGACTGCGAGATCATTTATGATATCACAAGCATGGATTAAAATAATTTAGATAGAAGCACTGTCAATTGTTGGACTAACATAAATAAGGTCAGAAGAAACTGTTGAGCAGTATGTGAAAAAAAAATTCTGTTAACTGGCTTTCCTTACACAGGGATCCATACTTCACATACAGACTCTAATTGTTCTGTCCTGCTCTGATGGACCAGAGCAGCTGCAGGAGAAATGTATCTGGTTCCCTAAAGCAGGGAGGGAACTTGCAGTGGCATTGGCTTTAACTTGCATTGTCAAAACCAAGACTGGAGCTAGGAGGTGGCAAAATGACCTATGGTTGTTTTTTCCCTTGTATCGTTCATCTTGGATGTGGGTTGTGGTTGGAGTGACAGGAGGAACTAGTAAGCCATTTAGAACAAACTTGATCTTAGCTGTCTTAATTTAGATATTCTAACCATGGGTTAGTCAGTGAAAGCAAAATTCTTAGGGCCTTTGGAGTGCTTTGGATTTCATTGACTTACTCTTGTTGTGTACACCTGCAGAACTTCAGAAGCAGATGAAAGGTCTAGGAAAGATCTCACAAATGGTTTTGCTTCCATCAGTCCAGAGCTGAAGAAATATGCTAGATGCATATAGGTATGAATCATTTCTTGTATTACTCCTAACAGGGCAAATTATTTGAACTGTTATTTCAACAGTTAAAAAGGTAGATACGTGGAAGTGGGTATAGTCTAGTTTGGATTTAGCTACAGAGCCTCTAGAAGCTCTTATAATATGACTCATTTCATCTGATTTAAGTCATCTTCAAGCTAAGCATGTAATTTGTTAGTCATTTAGACTCCCTGCAGACCTTCTGAGATAGGTGACAAGAACCTCCCTCTGAAAGCGCCTATTTTCTCTGCAGTGATGACAGAGATAGATCAGGCATCTAGCTTTTAGCCTTCATTCAGAAGTGAATGATAGATATTAGTAACTCAAACTAAAGAGATGCTCTCCTAGCCTGATGGAAGCATACCATACTTAAAATACTGTACTTCCCGTTTTAGGGTGGAAGAGACTGAGATGAGGCACAAGAAAACTGCTTAAACACAAGGCTACATAAAATCTTCAGGCAAATTCCAGATAACTTCCAAACATGAACAAGCCAGAATAGTGGAAAATCCTAAATTTCTTACAGCTTTGTTGTCTAGATAATGAAAATTTGTAAAAGTTATTTTGAGTTTAATAGCTTAATTGGCCAAATTCCCTGCAGTAACTTGAGGGGCCAGACCTAAGCTAGGCAGAATGCTTCAAAGATTCCTTGGATTGCCTTAACTTTTGGTCTGTAAAACTTTTATTAATAGCTTAGAAATTCTTTCTTCTTGATAGCAGCAGAAGCTCAGAATGAATAAAGCTGTAGCAAAAGCTGTAGCAAAAGCTGTATCCTCTAGGGATGGCCCATTGCTGACGGGTACATTTGTTTCAGGCAGCAAGGAAATATGAAATTAAATCAACTCCATATGTTAATTACTTGGCTAGCTCCATGAATGACCTAAGAACAGTGAGGGAAAGGATGGTGGGAAATAGATAACAGATTCTTCTTTCATATAATTAAGAACGTGTGGAGAAAAATGAGAAAAACATATGAAGAACATTTTCTTCATAGAGACTTCTTCATGAAGTCTTCATAGCACTTACAAAAATAATGAGGGCATGACACAGGACAGACAGCATCTGTTCAAGCCCCTATCCCTAACAGTACAGTAAGCCCAAGGGTAAGAGAATTGCAGAATAATGTGAACAAATACATCAGCCATTACTGGCTGACAATCTGAAACTTGTACTCAGTAGACATCTCCATGCTATAGAATATTTTGTTTTGATTCTCATGCCTTTGTGATACCAGGTTACCAGGAACAATAGGGCTCAAAAGTACAGTTCTGAAATTCTGCAAGATATATGACTTCATGACATATTTTTCCTGGAGGGGAAAAAGAAGTGGAGAAAACCTTGGGTGTCTGATTTGGCTGCCTTTCTGAAGACAGCTTAGCTGCCAGACTTTTATTGTTGCTTAACTGATATTTCAGACTTCTAAGAAATTACTATAACACTAATAGTAGTATTGACATAGCATGTGCCAATTTACTTTCCCCAAATCATGATGTTTTTAGAAGTTCTAGACAAGATTAAAGCAACTTTTAATTTATTTCAGATTTTGACCCTTTAGTTTTAATTTGTTCATATTTTCCAAAGTTTTGTGTTAATTTCAAGAGCAATAAATTGAGTTTCTTTCACTTTATTTTGTGAATGACAAGTACGATTCTTACTGTATTCACAAGACTATGATATTAAGCAAAATGCCAATATATCATCATGAAATGGCAAACACTGGTAATTATCTGTTGGGAAAGCAAAAGACGATGAGGACTCCACCTTCAAATTGCTATATATAAATGTACATTGCAAAGAGGAAGTGTTAACTACTTCTAAACACCAAGTTGAGTTGAATGTTGTGATTTTGTATCAGCCTTAAAGGCAAGATAAACTCTCTACTGTATATAACATTTAATCAAGTACAAATGGGTTCATGCTATTCCTTCTTCCTTGCTCTCTGTCTCTTTGCTTTATGCCTTGGGGATACTTGCCCTCCTCTGCAAGAATATTAAAGTAAATATATATTCTCAGATTTCAGACAGCAGTAATTACAGAATAGAGAGATCAAATTTCCACAGCTTGTCATTTTCATTACTTCATCCCTTGTTCAGTGATGTGAACAGACAAGCTCCAAAAAACAGCTGAAGCCTAGTGTGGAGGGCTGATTTTACCATAAGAAAAGGAGGGGGGGGATTAAGTGGGGTACAAAGGGTTTGCAAATGTGTTCAGAAGCACAGAGGAGGTAGGGAGAGGCAGAGGAAGTGACACAGCAAAGGGAGGTGATTTTTGATGTAAATCCAGAGAATTAACATCTCTTTTGGTCACCAAACCTATCAGCATCTCAAACTGGTTGGAGGAGAAAAAATGGGGATGAAACAGACCCCTCCCTTTGCCTTCCCGAGGTGGTGTAGGGTGTCCTTTTCTCCTGTTCCCAAACATGAGTGTTACTCCTCAGAGAGAAAACCAGTAGAACTGGGATCAGATGATTTTTAGGTACATTGAAAAATGAGCAGAAATTAAAAGACAATCATCAGCCATCTGTAAGCTACTGAAACCCCACAGCCTTTGCTCTTCCTATTGAATTCAGCAGGGTTAGAGTTTTCCATATATTTATCTGTGGTTGTCCTCAAGGATCAGATGGAATTAGATGATGAGGAGACATTTAAGCCCTTGGATTCTTCATTCCCATCAACACTGTCTGTGAAGAGAAATGATCCTTCCAGATCTCTACTTGCTTTGAGGCATTCTCCGCTTTCTCTGTGAAAGTTCTCCTCTACGTAGAGTGGGAGGATGCAGGAGAATTGCTGTAGTAGGATGAGTCTAATTTAGCAGCTGTGAATATGGTATTTCTGTGGCCTCAATCTTCCCCATTCATTTGGGAGTCCTAAACGACAAGGGCCTGTACTGCATTTAAACCCTGCAGAAACATTGTGGAGCAGGGCAGTAGTTTTGAGGGTTCTCATAAAAAAAAAAAGGCAAATTGTAATTCGGCGCCTGGCTGAAAGTTCTCCATACGAATTTATATTACATTTTGAAGTACCTATGAGTCCTCAGTCATAGACCTCAAAGCCCCTGATTACCAGACACTGACAAGCAAAGGAAAATGTGAACAAAAAGACCATCTAAGACTGCAGTGCTATGAGTCCTTTGATGCAGAGAAACCCAATGTTTGGACAATGGAGGCCTTCAGAAGAGGGAGTCAAGCTTCCTTCCTGATGAAGGATTTGAAAAAAAAGGAACAATTTCCTGCACTGGGGAGCATTCCTCCTGCGTAGGAATACATGATACACATCTGGAATTCAGAATGAGCACTGCTCACCTCTCTATGAAAGATCAGAGGGCCCCACAGCACAACTGATGGCCCTAAATGCCCTCATCCCATCTTTTCTCTTACTCCCCTTAATGGAGGCTTCCTTCCCTTTATGTTGCACTGGATGTGTTGCCTGGTGGACTGGCTGCTCTGAGTGAGGCACACTGTTTTCCTCCCTGATCTACACATATACCCCAAATTTGCAGGATGGGATCTGCCAGCATATGAGTCGGAGTTTGCCATTCTCTCTGGATTCAGTCTTGGTCTGAAAACTGTTCAGAGTTCACAGGTGGGGGGTGGGTAAACCCTTCGCTTTATTCATTAGTGGTAGAAAATCCCTGACTTCAGTTGCCTGCATTTTGCATTTTGTTTGAGATCTTAGCCCATCAAGAATGAAGGTTTTCATATGTATGCACAGTTACAGATCAAGTGAACATCCGTCGTGTTATGCAGGATTGTCAGGCATCTTGCAATGGGCATGCAAGATCCAGTTGACTCTTGACTCACATTGGCAGGTAAGGCAACCACCCACCAGTACCCAGCAAGGCAATGCAGCATCTCCTTTGCCATACTCTGTTGGATGGCAAGTTGGATCATGAAGTTGGAGATAGTACTGAGCTGTTGTTGGATGTCTGCCACTTTGAAGGTCCTTGTTCTTGAAAACTGTGTTGTAGGACACCATCCTATATCTCAATGTGATCTCCTACATAATCATCATAGAATCATAGAATGGCCAGGTTGGAAGGGGCCTTAAAGGTCATCTAGTTCCAACCGCTCTGCCATGGGCAGGGATGCCATACACCAGACCAGGTTGCACAGGACCACATCTAGCCTGGTCTTGAACACTGCCAGGGATGGGGCATCCACAACCTCTCTGGGCAACCTGTTCCAGTGCCTAACCACCCTCTGGGTAAAGAATTTCCTTTTAATCTCCAATCTAAATTTCCCCTCCTTCAGCTTATAACCATTCCCCCTTGTCCTATTAAAATCTGACCAGCTAGAAATTTTCTCCCCTTCTATCTTATAATCCCCCTTTAGGTACTGGAAAACTGCTGTAAGATCCCCTCAAAGCCTTCTCTTTTCCAGGCTGAATAACCCTAACTCTCTCAGCCTATCTTCATAGGGGAGGTTCTCCAATCCTTTAATCATCTTAGTGGCTCTCCTTCAGACTCGTTCCAACAGGTCCACATCTTTTTATGCTGAGGAGCCCAGAACTGGATGCAGTACTCCAGGTGGGGCCTCATGAGAGCAGAGAGCCAAAGTAGCATACACATCCCTGACATCATGTGTCTCAGGATATGTTTTGGTTCCTGCCTTGATACATCCTACTGTCTCTTCAGTCAAGCTGGCATTGCTTACAGTGCAGTTACCTGGTGACCTGGATTCAGCAGGAAACCAGTTTGAAAATAAAACAGATTGACATACCTAAGACATAATTGCAGACAGGGAAGAAGAAAGGCTGGATTTAGTGGTGAAGGGCAGGACAGGGCAAGAATATATGAGTTGATATATCTAGCTCCAGTGCTGGGATGTTCGTGTTATCACGGTGTCAGGTACTGGCAGGCTTGTCCTGCATAGTGACTTCCAGAAAGAAGTGGTTGTGGATGAATGTTCAAGGCTGTTATTTCTCAGATATTTTATCTAAATGCACCAGCTTGTCTTGGATGTGATCTTCACAGCTGCTAAACTCTCACTGATTTGGGAGGATGAGCAGCTTTGAAAAGGAGAGATGAAGTTGGGTACCACGGATGGCATCACTTAAAAATCTTTTAAAAATTCTTCAAAAACTTCAAAACTCGAGTCTTTTTCCATCCTTGCCAAACAGAGAGGAAAGAGGAGAGAGAAACAGAAACAGGATGCAAGCAGGAAAGTCATGCCCACATTTCTCTTCTATGAATCCCTTAGCTGTAGGGAAGCTGGGTGGTAGGGTTATTAAAGCACGAGGGAGCACAGCTCAGCGACAAGGATTGCAGAGCTGAGGGGCAGGCCGATGAACCTTGGGACACTGCAGCCCAGTGCCACCTGCTCGGGATGCTGTAGCAGGACAGGCAGGGAGACATGTACCTGCAGCCTCCACCGGCCCCACGAGCATCTTCCGTGCCCCGAGGCCAGCGGTGGGAAGTGGCAGAGGAAGACTGAGCAGGGCGCGGAGTTTCGGGAGCACCAGGACCTCCCCATCCCGGTCCTGGTCCCGGTCCAAGTCCCCGCCTCCGCTCCGGGGCCGCCGCCGCTGGATGGCAGCATGTCCCCGCCGAGGAACTCGCCAGGACACCCGCTGCCACCTCCCTGCCAGCAGCCAGGCAGGCGGGAAGCAGGGGGAAAGAATCAAAAAGGTGTAAGTTAGTGTTCTCCTCTGCCAAAGTCCTCCTTAAAAGCAGAATGAAAAGACAATTTCTCTAGTTTTTTTTGTTGTTGTTTGTTTGTTTTTTACGTTTTCAGTGTTAAATGTCATGAAACAAAAGACCCAGTGTATGTACCAGATTTTTTTGGACACTGCTTCCTCAAAGCACTGGCTTGGGTCTCCTGTGGCTACTTGCCCATTGCTCACAGCCCCTGACCTTGCAATAGGTGGGGGGATCCTGACACACAGACCCCCTTGCTCTCGCAAGCAGGTGGAAGAGTGGCTTTTCTCCTAAACTATGCTATGCAGCTGGAAGCCAGGGTTTCTCCTAAAGAAATGTGCCCTGCTTGTGGAAACTCAGCAGATATGAGTCTGCTTTTTATTCTTGGGGCAAGAAAGAAGGAAGAGGACATACAGGCTTTTCTATAACCTTCCCTCTTCCCCTTGCTCTTAGTCAGCCTGGGGCTGTCCAAATCTCAGAGCAGCTTTGAGAAGAGATTAGCCAGAGCACTCTAGGCAGCAGCTGCAGCTTCCTCCAACCCGAGTCTCCCTCCAGGCTTTCTCAGCCAAAGTGGGGATAGGAGCAAAACTGCCCCAAATCAGCTCTGTCCTGGGTCACTCTACACCTTGCAGAAGGAACACTGTGCTAGGCAGGACCTGTGCTGGGCCACATTTGCTCTCCTTATTCCCTTCTTCTAGTGGCCAAGGGCATTTTTTTGCTCATCAGTGACCAGAGCTTAACATGTTATCCCATACCATACAGCAAACGTTTTGCTGCAGGGAGGTAGCAGCAGCCAGTGGGACTTGGATGTGTTTGTCCTGACCCTGTTCTTTAGACAGGCATTGAGAAGGTCAGCATATTCTTCCTTGCCCATGCCCTTTCCACAGCCATCTTCTTATGAGCTGTTTTCTGTCCCCTAGCTAGGTCACCTTATGTTGCCAAAGATGCAGAAAGGTGCTTTAGTGCAGTTTAAAAGTCAATCCAAATTATCCTGTAATTAGCATTTGTGCTTGTAACAACATGAAGGAATGCACTCCTTTGCCCCTGGGCAGTAGTCCAGCCTGTCCCTTGCTTCCTCATCTGCTGCCACCCTCCAGTCTGACAAAGTTGCTGCCAAAAGCAGGATCGCACAGGAGCCATCCTGATTTCCCCCTTGAACTCTGAGGGCTGAGGGTTATGTCTTACAGCAGCTGCTTAAATCGAAGGGCATTAAACTTAATTAACTACAGTCTCAAGAGGGCAGAAGCTGGAGGGATGGAAGCAATGTAACACCCCTTTTTCTGCTGTGTTGATACTTTTCTAAGGCCAAACCATCTGATTTGCATGGTTCCCTTTTTAATTCTTGCACAGACAGACAACTTGTGACAATACTGAATGAGGAAATGATCACATAAATTTCTATTTCTTGCATCATTCAGGGCAGATATGATGGCCAGAGCCACCATACTGGCCTTAAATCTCCCCAGCAGTTTGGGATGTGAAGCTTAGTCTGAGGCCCTTGCATACCTTACCTTCTCATGCTAGGAGAGATGAAGTTGACAAAATTGGCCAAATATTAACCTAAATTAAATAGATTAGTAGCAGTACACACAAAGATGGTGAAGAGTCTTGATGAGAAGTCATATGAGGAACAGCTGAAGTAACTTGGTCTGTTCAGCCTGAAGAAGAGGAGACTGAGGGGAGACCTCATCACAGTTTATAACTTCCCCACCAGAGATGAAGGAGGGGCCGGTGCTAATCTGTTCTCTCTGGTGACCAGTGACAGGTCCCAGGGGAATGGCATGAAGCTGTGTAAGGATAGGTTCAGGTTACATATTAGGAAAATGTTCTTCATGCAGAGAGTGGAACAGGCTCCCCAGGGATGCAGTCATGGTACCAACTCTCAAGAAGCATCTGGACAATGCTCTTAGATTCAAGGTGTGACTTTGGGGTTGTCCTATGCATAAACAGGAGTTGGACTTGATGATCCTTGTGAGTCCCTTCCAACTCAGGACATTCTGTGATTCTGTGAGCACACATGGAAAAAGCTGTCATCTAGCTGTCATGCTAGATGTTGTCTTCAGTAACCAAATGCAGATCTCGCCTTTGACGCACAAGGCAGTGCTGTGTGTTGTCAAACCACAGGGAAAGGTTAACTGATGAGTCAGTGACTACTCAGAGAGGGAAAAGAGAAATAAATCAATGGAGCATATGCACTCAGAGAGCAAGGCCTGTCACTGAGATGGAGCACACAATAATAGTCCACAAACTAATCAGGTACAGAAGCAAGCAAGAGGAAGTGGAAGAAGAGAGGAACTGTGCTGTTAATGCAGCAGGCATATATAGAGATGCCAGGAGGCAGCAGTATCTGGAGGAGGATTTGGCTGTGTGAATCTCACACTTGGCACATGAGTCTTGGAAGGTCTTGAAGGAGACATGAATGCTGTCTATATACAACATATCTGAGGACAGTGCTTGGCTCTAGTGAAAGTCTTCCGGGGTGTGGTTCAAACACTCTTCTCCTGTAAAAATGCAAGAGCACTCAAAAATGCTTCATCTGGGTGCCCCTGAAATGCCAGAAGTAGCCTCAAGGGATAGGAACGACTGAAAAGAAAATGTTGCAGATTTTTTAAAAATGCCAGCTGCAGTCTGGAGTGGCAGCTAAAATCTTCCTTTGCACACAGCCAGAGGTGTAAGGTGCCTGCGTGCTCGTTATATAAAGCAGCTACAAAATCATGGAAGAGTGAACAGACGAATAGAGAAATTGTTAGACTCCAGGACTGCAAGCTCCAACATGTTCCCAGCCCTGTGAGACAGCTTGCTGAACAAGGGATATTAAAAGTTTCAGTCTTCTCAGCACCCTCCTTGCAGTTGTTTCAAATGAAAGGCTTGTTACAATTTTTAAGCTATGAGATGTTTGCTATTTGTGGAGGTTCCCTCTCCCTCTTTCCTGACCTGATGTGGCCTTGTAAAGCGAAGGCTCACCATTAAGTGGACCCTTTCTAATCTTTGGTTCTGCCGCATTCATGCCAACTGAATTGGTGGCATTAAAAATAATACTCACCGACACCAAAACTCAACATCTCACAGGAGTGAGTCTCTCAAGAATGTGTGGCCATTACTTCATTCCGGCCACAGTTCAGATTTCTGAGTCTGACTGTTTACTCACTTAAGTGAGAATCAACTTATTTCTGAAGCATTTAAGTTTTGGTTATGACCCCTCACTTTTTATCTCTTGAAAGAAAAGTTCATTTCCATATGCACAAAGGCAGATTTTTGATGACTTCCTAAGTTTCTAAGACTTAGATGCTTCTGGGTGGATAACAGCAGAGCAGAATGTGAACTGTAATCTGCAAGATGGATCCCTAGGTGGGATCCAGGCATGAGCATCCTTTGGTGGTTGTGAGGCAAGGCTATTTGCCATTCCTGAGGTCAAATGTTTGAGCATTGCAGAATGCAGTGACAAGGATGAGAGCAAGAGCTGAGTAGTGATTTCTGTGTTGTTTTCAGTCATATTTGTTTTCTCTGTATCTGTATTGTTTATTATAGTTTGTAAGCTTTTCTGATGTTTCCACTGATGTCAGGTGAGCAAGGGCATAAATCGTGATTTAGAATAGAAACCAGGCAAAAATCCAGCGCTAGCTTTTATTTTGTCCTATTTGGAATAGAAACAAAAAACAAATTACTGGCGTCAAAAATAACTACATCCTCTTGGAACCTCAGCACAGTGTACTGAGCTAAATTCCTCCAGGTGTAATACATTAAAATATGTACTGATTTGGTTATCAAAACAAAGAATGAGTACGCACATGCCAGGGGTGGGGTGCTGAGTAGTGAAGGTGTTTTGCTGTGGAATGGAAACTCTGAGTTTAAGTCTTGTAACAGACTGGTGCCAAAGGCCACTTTTTTCTTCTCTCCAGCTGTTTCTGGTCTTGCAAGGTAGTAAAGTTCAAATAAGCCAGATGCTGTGCTAGTCACAGAGTTCTCCTGACTCTTTGACATAAACGAAGATTTGTCATCTGCACTGTATATAGGTTTGAGATGATTGTCATGGAGACTGAAATAAGATGAATAAAATAGCCCTGAATTACCCAGAGCTGTAGTCTTCCTCCTTCCTGTAGTGTGAAGTCAATCCTGCTTGTGCTTGGCACACATTGCTCTCAAGCCCTTGCTCTTCCTTGACACAGACTTGTTCTATTATCACTTACCTCTTTTATTTCTTCTGCTTCTGCTCCTGTGCCCAGTCCTGGCAAAACACAGAACAAGCACAGAGCTGTGAACAACCATTTGGGGAGAAATCATTGGACATTTAAAGCAGAGAAACTTATGCTTCCTAATCTCTGTTGGGTTTCTGCATGTGTGGCAACTGCAACATGGGCCATTCAATTCACTATTATGTGTGGGATAAGACTTCTCCAACTTAAGACTTTTCCACGTGATGGAATTTTACAGGATGAAATGCTGGTCCTTCATGTAGTGATTCCTTCTGCACAAGCCTGGGCCATTGGTACTTGCCATATATCCTTGACTTCTCTGATATTTTGTTCTGATCACAGATAATCTAAGGAACTGGTAATAGAGCAGTTCCTGCTTTCTACTTCACCACTGACCCAATTTGGTAATTGCTACGCTACTGAGTCTCTTTTGGTTTTGACAGTGGATGTCATGTGCTTGAGTGATCATAGAATAGTTTGGATTGGAAGAGACCTTTAAAGGTCATCTTGTCCAAGCCTTCTGCAGGGAGTCAGGGACATCTTTAGCTAGATCAGGTTGCTCAGAACCATGTCCAACCTGATCTTGCATGTTTCCAGTGGTGAAACATCCATCACCTCTTTGAGCAACATGTTCCAGTGTTTCACCATTCTCATTGTAAAAAGTTTCTTCCTTGTATTTATTCTGAATCTCCCCTCTTTTACTGTAAAATCATTAACCCATGTCCTCTCACCACAGGCCCTACTGGATTTGTCCCCAGTATCCTTATAGGCTCCCTTTAAGTACTGATAGGTCACCATAAGGTCTCCCTGGAGCTTTCTCTTCTCCAGGCTGAACAATCCCAAAGCTTTTAGCCTTTCTTCACAGGATGAGTAGCCCCAGCTGTTGTGTTTCACATTATTTATGTAATGTGAACTCATGTGAATTCAAATCTACCAAGTGCTGAATGAATCATACAGAACAGTTTTAAAAAATCCTGGATATAGCTTCAGAGTACACAAGCTATCTTCCTGGAAGAAGTTGCATAGAATTTCATCAGCTGCATGAATCTGGTAGGAAGATCCTCATGTATGATGTATTGTTTCTCTGTGTTGTGAAAGTTGTTGTGAAAGACTGCTGATGCAATGCTCATCCTTTAATTTGACATTATTTATTTTCTTAAAAAAAAGTTATTTTTATCCTGAATGGGTTTATTTCAAACATATTATCAACAACTTATTATTCTTGTACAGCATATTCAGATGATTTTATGTTGCTAAACACTGCTGTGAATATACTCTGATATCAGAGCTTATATATTCAGCCTTTGGAGGATGAGTTACGGAAGCCCCAACAGGATCCTTTAGAGGAGAGAGATGGCTCATGGAAAAATTTCTTATCCTCCACAATACAAATTTGCCTTAATAGAGAGCACAGAGAACACTGAGGGAGAAAACTAACTGGGATAATTCAAAGCATTTTATGTGTCAGGACAGGACTGGATGTATTGGATAGTGGTTCATTTTCTACACTGTGCTGTGTAGCAGCTGTGTACACTGTTCAGCAGTTACCACCCACAGCAAGAGTAATTTTATTTGTTTTTCCTGATGATGATTCAGGAGTCAGGGCTATTCTTCCTTTTAATTGTTCTATAGCTCTGATAATTGTTATTTATTTTTTTATTTATTTTGTAAAATCACCCCTTGCAGAGATACTCCTGCTTCCTAAAAGATAGGGAGAGGACTGAAGGTCTCAAATATCTCCTTGATAAATTTTTGCTTGGAAAGCCTGTCTTGATTCCAGTACTTCCTAACAGTCACAACCTGAGCAGCCAAGGCCATTTTTTTGTCTTTATCAAAGTTGCAGAGAACTATAAGTTGCCTTTCAAATGGAAGCGTTTGCACAACTATTCTTTCCTCTCTGCTTCCTTCTTGGGACCTGCAACAAGTTCCAGCTGCCTGTTAGCAAAGCAGGATTTGAAGAACCAGTGTAGGGTGACAGTATTTGTGTTGGGTCATGGTGTCGGTCATCTTCTCTGGATTGCCTCAGATATTTGAACTAGAGAAGCCCAGGCTGAAACAGTAGCTAGCACTGTGGTGTTATTTTTGGGAAGCACTGTGCTGGAAATCATTTATCCCACTGACCCAGCAATATCCAAAAGCCATTCTTCTCACTTACACCAGGAAGCTCAATAGCAAGTGCCAGACTGCACTTATTTCTACTGATATATTGTCCAAGGGAAGTAGTTGCAAGATGACTATAGATTTCAAAAGCCAGGTACTCTTTCAGGTACAGGTATTTTAGCAGGGCCTGTTGTGACAGGACAAGGGGCAATGGTTTTAAACTAAAAGAGGGTAGATTTAGACTAAATATAAGGAAGATAATTTTTACAATGAGGCTGGTGAAACA
Source organism: Bucco capensis (assembly GCA_013396975.1). Taxonomy (NCBI): domain Eukaryota; kingdom Metazoa; phylum Chordata; class Aves; order Piciformes; family Bucconidae; genus Bucco; species Bucco capensis. The sequence continues at coordinate 715,153 of VWZO01016890.1, read as the reverse complement.
CTGGCACAGGTTGCTCAGAGAGGTGATAGATGTCCCATCTCTGGAAACATTCAAGGTCAGGTTGGACAGGGCTCTGAACCTGATCTAGTTAAAGGTGTCCACTGCAGGGCAGATTGGGCTAGATGACCTTTACAGGCCCCTTCCAACTCAAATAATTCTATAATTCTATGATTCTATCAATCAGTTCCTACCTAAGCAACAAGGGAGGTTTCCTCAACAGCAGTACTTTTTAAATATCCAGGAAACACGGGCAGAGTAGTGAGGGACAAAGCTTGTCTGCAAGGTACCAGACTGGAAAGTTGGCACATTAGTGCAGGTTCCTATCTCAGCTTTCAAACTGTTTCTCTCATAAATGTTTAATATAGTTTTTTCTTCGATTACATTCTTGCATGGATGGACAAGGAAAAAAGTCAGACTTGCAACATATTTTGACATGCTAATTTCTGTGGGATGAAAAACTTATGTGAGGCCTCTATGAACCAAGTGTCTTCAGTAACTAGTGAAACTGATGGCCTTTCAAAGAATTAATAATTTCATTAACCTATTTTCCTGAAGGTGGCTTTTGATATTTTGCTGAGATGTCCAATTTTTTTTGTCTTCCAAATACCCTAGATTTAAAACCAGAGAAAAGCAAATTTTTAAAATGATGTTTCAGTATACTTTGCAGATAATACGTCCTTACATTTTAGAGATAGTTTGTCACTGTTGGTGAGGAAATGAATGGCCCTAAAAAATTAAGTGGCTAATCAGAAAGAGGAAGTCAATAAAATACTATGACACAGAACACCAGCCTTTAAGATGAACACCTCTCTCTATACCAGACCCCTCTAGAAAATTAAGAAGCTATCACGAATTTTGAATATCTAACACTTCTTCCAAAATAGCTCCCCAAACCCTTACGTCCAAGGAAAGATTTGGGACTCTAATGTTTTATATTTTCCATGTGCACATCAGTAACTTAAGCTGCATATCCAGGTTTCAATTTGCCACACAGTAAAGTGATAACTGTATGACACTGAAAGCAGTCTACTCTTCAACAGTGAATGGCTTGTCCCATTTGATGCTTGTTGGTCCAGTTAACCACAAGGACAGAATGACAATCCACACAACCACCTGGAGCACCAAATACTTTTCTTTGTTGTGGAGCACTGAAAATTCCTTCTATATGTCAGTTTCTCAACAGCCAATAACCTATATCTCATCTTTTCCAAAACCTACCTGCTATAAAATATTGGCAGACTGAACTCCTATCACTTATATTCAGGTGGTCTCCAACCATCCCCTCTCCACTGTACAGAAACAATAAACCATCCAATCAATTGCTTCCATGCATTATTTTTTTTTCCTTTTCCCAATCTATTGACATAGCCAGGATCCAACCAGGAAAAGCCAAGCATGGAAAAAAAAAGAGAGATTGAATTAAATTCTCAGTTAAGAGTGTTTTCTTGGGCAATGTTGAGGTGCATAATGTCACAGTTTCCATGCTCCTTGAACAGTATTGCAATTAAATCTCTAGTGCAACTAACCTTTCCCAGTGATGAATTCCAGTTTGTACATCATGCAACAGATCACACTTTGGATCTAGCCTGGCTGCTGGCTCTCTGGTTACATAAGCAAGTGAATTTTTCTTTTTTATCTTGGCCTTTATACATATTTCCACTGATGTGAAGCAGCAAGTTATGGCCAAATTAGGGAGAAAGTTCTTCTGATACAATTTAGTTCAAACAGAAGACATAGGCTTGTTGCAGTCATTCCTGTGTGAAGTTTTATGGTGTATGTGATCCAAGAGGTTAGAGTTTATAATGGCCTTTTCTAGCCTTAAAAGTCTGTCAGTCCTTCCTGTACTAATTCACTCAGTCCTTACGGGAATGTCTTAGTCTCTTACTGTATGTAATAGTCAAGAAAAGGATGGAATTGAATCTTCCTCTCTCAAAATGTAAATTTATATGTATATATCATGTATGATTTACGCACAAAACTCAAGCTCCAGATAAAATAAAGCAAAGTGCAGACATTGATCATTTTTTTTAAGAAATTGCTTATAAATTTAGTAAGCTGTCTGCCTTTTTAGACTTTTCAGTCTCTTCTCATTACAGACATGGCATAAGGCTTTGTAGTAAATTTGGAATTTGCTGAGTGAGAAAATGGAGATTTATACAAAGCTAAATTGAACAAATGGTGAATAATTGATTTAACTGACCTGACAGCTCACACTGTGCTTGTAAATAATACATAACCCTGTTCTGTACTGATAATTTAGTATTCTGTGCTTCTAGACTCCTTTTGGTAAGTTACTGCAAGGACCAAATGATCTTTGACCACCCTAAGAAGGCAAAAATAGGCTTACCAAGCATATTCTGGTACCCCTGTTTTAGACTGCAAAAGTCTGATACCATGCTGATAAAGCATCTCTGTGCCCTTTTGTCTCTAAAATATTGTTGGAGAGATAACATCAATATAACTATTTCATACTATTCTGCTAGCCACCAGCTCCCAGAATCAAATAGTCGCTGTGTAAATTTACCTAACAACACTGCAGTGAACAGAATCACAGTGACTTGTGACAGCAAATGCTTATGCCTATTCTTCATTTCCTTTTCTTTCAACATGTATGTTTGAACTCTTAATCAAACGCATAAGCAGGAGCTATTGTTAAACTGGTTCTTGAAGCACACACAAACCCTAAGCTGATACATATGGCTATCTATATAGCTTCATTGCCTTGTAACTACTGCAATAACCTATATAATATGGATGTGAAAGACAATCATGAGGATCTGGCAGACTTCCATATCAATCTTGCAGGAGTGCAACTGGACAGAGAAAAGCATAGAGTAGTAGAGAGCTTCATCTGCTTTGTGCTAGGACTTATTCTCTCATAATTGAAATACATCCACTTGGAGAAGGCAAACAGCATCTTCTTAAGATAGCAGGTGATGTGAGATACAGTGATTCTGCATCACATACGAAAATACAAGCCACTGTCAGTGTGAGCAGCTGAAAGGTCTGAGAGCTGTTTGCTGTCCATGAATGCAGAAGAAAATTTCTCCATAAATCCAGTAGGGAACACATGTTTTTCAGGGGTGGACTGCAGGTGTCTCTTGCAGAGAGGGCTCACACAGGTTACCACTTTGCTGAACCCTTTCTAATAACCTTGTCTGCGGAAAGTCACTGTTAATACATTGTGGCTGTGAGCTGAAGCACACACATAGCTAAAGAATGTCAAAATGCTATTCCTAGTGCAATTTTAACCTAAACTACTGCACTTCTTTCATTTTTATACTGTATCATATTTATATCTTCAGGTTTCTGTGCAGTGTGGCTGAGTTATGATAGCTGCAGAAAATTTCTGGGCTTGATTCCAGCTGCTTTCTCTGAAAGCGGAAGACACCTTTCTCCTCTGTCATATGATGTTTATATAAGGACCTACCTACTTTCCCTAATGCTCACTCTGCCCTCTGGCTTCTCAAATTTATCCAGTCCTAGCACATGAAAGTCCCAAAGTAGACTGCACATTTAGCCTATGCCTAGGTAAGGAGCCTGGCACGAGGTACAGCAGAGGAGTATGGTTTTGAGGATTGGGCCCCATGAACAGGGAGATGTTGCCCAGCTGCAACCCAGTGCTACAGCATCTCTCCTACTTGTCCCTAGGCAAACCAGGATCTGACAGACGAGTCACGGAGAAGAGGATGCAGGGATGTTGTCATATAATTGCATAAACTCCAGTTTGAAAAGGAAGTGGAGGAAGTTCATTGCTCAAGTCTCATCTTCAGTGCTCAAAACTCATCCCTTGGTCCCTCTTTTTGTTTTTGTTTTTCCAGGAGTATCAGACTATTTCTTCCCTATTCCAGCCAGGATGAGGCTTTTCTTTAATCACCCTGAGTGATGGAGAAGAAAATTAGGGCTTACAGAGCTAGTCAATATCTAGACTCAGTGACATTGATGCTTGTAGAAGATGGAGCAGCCAAAATTAGAATGACTGTTTGTGATGAGCCAGATCACTGCAAGAGCTTTGATTAAATGTGTTCAAGCCCAATAGACAGGACCTACAAAGCAATTGATGAGGAAGAGAAGAAAGGTAGAGGGAAACTTCTAGAAGGGAGAACTGTAGATATCTGTCCTCCTTGTGTGCACCACACAGATATTCAGCAGCAAAGCTCTGCAAACCATCTGCTGAACCAGACCTTCCCCCTCCAGCAACAGGTTCTCAAGGGAAAGTCTGTCAGAAACTAGTATCTCTTTGCCTTTCCTTTTATCATGAGAAGGGTCAAGTAGATTGAGCAACAGACATGACAGGGCCAGCTGACTTTGCAATGATGAATTTTTCATGTTGATTTCTTAGCAGAGATTAGCAAAATATTCTAGTTTTGTTTCAACAACCTTTTATTTTATGTACATACCTGACATTCTCCAGTACACCCCCTCATATAAAGATTCCTGCTCTTCTCACAGTAAAATAATAGTGTCTTGTTATCCCATAGCCTTCCTTGTGTCTGATTTCATGCCTGATTTTTAGGCTTTCTGCTGCAAAGGCAGTTCTAAACATCTTAGGTCCTTTCCTCCACCATAGCATGTACATGCTGCTGCTGCTAGACTCCAGTGTGAGTGATGTGGGTCTAATCCCGAGTTAAACTGATGCTTCTTGTTTCTCTAGGGTTAGGTTTTGGTTTTATCTTGTAGATGTTTGTGTTTCCTGATTCCCTGTTTGTAAGTGGGAAAAAGTGGTCAAAGTCCAGGTCCTCTGAACTCTGATCCCAGAGGAATGGCTGCCTCCCCTTTATACAGAGAGTTTACAGTATCCCAACATAATCTTCCTTCCCCAACATTTAGGATGGTCTGTGCCACACTAAAAAAACAGGTGTTTTATCTAAAAGCTTTTGAATCTTACAAATGAATCCCAAATGCTTCATCTACCTCAACTAACAAAAGGAGCTAAAGCATAGAGAAAGTCCTTAAGGGGGGAATGCACTTTTAAAAGTCCTTCCAGCAAAATACCAACACATTCATTACCTTTTTTTCTCTCTGTACACAGAGAAACTGAGGCGAAGCACAGGCAGCAGACAAAAGCTTTGGTGTAGGCAAGCACTCTGACACACATGCACTGGTAGCAAAAATTATATTTACTTCCCTTGTTTTAAGTGGGGAGATGCTTGACATGCAGACCCAGCCAAAATCCCTTTTAGGTGCTTCTGAATATTTCCCAGGGACCTTTGTCTCTTATTTCAATCTAGTTGTGTTGAAACAACTTGTTTTAGACTGGCACACAGCCATGCCTCCATTTCCCACCAAGCAGGATGGTTGGGGCAAGCTGATGATCTCTCTGAGTCTGCCTACTGCAGGACAAGTAATGCAGCCCCTGAAATCCAGATGTTTTCGTCCACTTTTCTTCACTGAATCACTCTTTCCTTGGAGGCTATCCGTCGTCTTCTCTCTCAAAACTCTGAGGAATGTTTCATCCAGTCTTTTCATCTGGTGTCAGCCGCCTTCAACATATTTATTAATTGATGGACAGGGACATGTTCCTTTCACTCCCTGCTCACAAGGAAAGCCTTCTCATTCCATTCTCGTTCCAGGATCAGCTTTGCTTTAAGAGCTGATCTCTGTGTTGGGAAGGGCACCAGTGAAGTACTCGCTCACTCATGGTGGAAGCCCTCATAATTTGGGGACCATTCTATTTCACTGCACCTAAAATGCTTGCTTTCCTCACAAAGTTTCCTTGGTTTTCCAGACTTTTCTGCTTAATGACAGGCCTCTTTGTGGATGGGATTTTATTTTGTTTTGACAGGGTGAAAATACTTCACAGCTCTCAATTTTTCACTTGTAAAGAGATGGTTTATTAATTAGTATTATATAATATTTAATCAGCCTTCTAGATGTGTGTGGTGATATAGAAACATAAAAAAGGCAGTTCATGGTCTAAATGTTTCCAGTATGTTTTTAGATAACACTGTAAAATACAAAAAAGGCCAAGGCACAATCCGAAGTACGGAAATACAAGAACCAGGAGATGCTGGATGTTCAAGGCATAAGTCACCTCGGTTTTATTCTTTGTAATATAGATTTGTGGTTTATAAAAAGGTATTTTAGTTTGCATGCCTTACTTAGGAAAATAATTGAATATAAGAAATGTGTCATCAAAGAAAAATAAAACAAAGCTAGTATCAAACTTTCAGAGGTCCTAACAGAATAGAGAAGTAATTCCTTTAGGAGAAAAAAAATACAGATGACCTAAAAAGTAGGTATATTTCCACAGATCATTATCCTTTTAAAAATGGCAAACTTCTTTCTGAAGTGGTGTTACTTTCCCTAGCGTTACTGAAAAACCCTGAAGTGCAATACCCTTTTATTTTTTGCACTGTAAACAGGAGTGGTGATTCCAGGGTTTACATGTTAATCCTACCTTCAGGCTGTAAGGAAAAAATAGTTTATGTGACTATCGGTAGCATTCTTGTGATGCTGAACACATTGTGGGAAAGGGAGACGTGTATGTTACACATAAGTGAATGAATGGAAAAGTAAAACTAAGTCAAGAGAGAATCTGAGTTGATCAGGGATAAGCAATCAAGCAAGGCAAGTAAAACTAATGGCAGCTATAAAAGAAACTGCAAAAGAAGTAGTTTTGTCGGAAACAAGCAGCAAGTATAGGCCAAATTTAGATGAGCTGCAGAATTCCTGGGATTCATCTGGAAATAATGTCAGAAAATATTTAGAGTGTGCAGCCAGATTGGAGCAGTGAAGAGTTCTACATATTTTAAAATTAAAAATAAAAAAGTTATTCAAAGTCTTAAGGGCTAGCACTGAAAATGTAACACAAATTGTGCAGAAACTATTTCCTGAAGGAGAAATCAGGGTCATTAGAAGGTTACTTTTAACTAATGCTTCTTGATCTGTTGTTAGTGTTCAACTTCCTCTGAAGTGACAACGCGTTAGGGTGACCATTGCCCTCTTCCAGCAATTATTGGTGCTCTGACAATTACACTCAGTTCTAATCAATTAGAGTCCTGAATGGTGCTTTTCTTGGTTTCAAACAAAAGAGCCAACTGTTGGACCAGAGATGTCCACTTCTTTTTGGCAGCTTCCTGTTTTCTATCGGAAACTTTTTGATGACCCTGTCGGGTTCAGGAATGATCATGACGAATCCTTTCTCTATTAATATGGCATTCATTAGGTGATCTGCATTCCAGCAGAAATCCATATTGCCAACAGAAAGCACAAAGACATGAGCTGCCATCCTGGAGCAGAGCAAAAGTCCATCTAGCACCTGGTTCCAAATCTCTACCAAGGTGTGGCTATGGCTGTCTTAGAGAAACATTTCAGCTTCTCATAGCTAGGAGATGAGGAATAATATTTCTCCTTTTGTCCTCTCTCCTTCTGCACAAGGTCTGTTTTATATCTGTAATATTTAGATATTGGCTTTAACTTTGAAGAATGAGGTTGAACAGGTATGTATCAGTTAACAATATTTATAGCTCTGGATATTCTTGTTATCTGTAAGAATATAAATTGTATCATAACCCCATTGATTCACCTCTGGAAGGGGTTCTCAGATTCAGGTCCATGTGTTATTAATGATGCATAAGCTGTCTCAAAGACAGAACAAATGCTGACTCAACAGCTGAACATACACAGGATGTGTACGTACACATCCACATGTGTGGATGGACAGCACTATTACCTCTGTCAAGTGACAAGCCAGGACACTCCTTATCAAAGGCAAATACTCTGAAACACTAGTTACAGGATAGAGTTTTCACCAACAGGATCAGCTTAAAGTATTCTTATTTCCCTACCGTGTGTTTCTGCCCCATATTTTAACATGACACCTTCTCAGCTATGATAACAAGACAGCTTGTGCACTTGTATTTTGAAGTGGCTCTTGGAACTCCTGCAGCTTGCAGAAAACCAGGCTTGGAAAACTGGGTTGTTTCCCCATTCCAGTTCACAGAAAAGCCAAGCCAACCATTGTATCTGGACAGCTAGCTGAGACTATTTGACTAAGTTCTCCACTTCTGCTGTTCCATGATGTTCCATTGTTTCCCTCCACTCACCCATCCATTCTTGTATTTAGAGTGGGAAAGGACCCTTTCTGTTTGTGTACATAATGATACAAAGACCATGGGGCTTGTTCTCTGCTTGAAACTCCTTCAGTTCTTAATAGCAGTAGCTGCAGTATCTGCAAGACATACCTCAAAGCTTAATGGAAAGCCACCTTTTCATAAAAGGTTTTTTTCTTATCTTTATTAAGCTAAATACTGTTTTATTTGTAAATCTCTATGTGAAAATATATGGGTTTTTTCATATGAAACCCCACTACTTTTATATAGGCCTTGATATACAGTATTATGATCATAGACTAGACACATGGGAAATAGGTCTCAAAGAAGTGACAACTCAAGGTAAAAGCATCAGGATAGTAGATCTGACTGAACATTTTCTGCTAATGTCTTTATTTAATTATCAATTTGAAGAAAGTGTTTTGCTCTTTTTGTTAAAATAAAGATTAGTTTAGGGATTAAGGAATATTTTAAAAAAATAAGTTGAAAGGCTAATTTTAATTCAGTAACAAGGAAAGCTTTTTCTTTGTATGTTTCCTTATATTTGAAGTCTTCTGGTGGACCTCTTCCATCAAGATGAAGCAAGTTTTTCAAACATAGGTGAAAAAGAAGGAAAGTTTTGAGAATTCAAAAAGAGACATTTACCAATAAAATGCAGTTTGTATATTTCTTCTGGAATATACTAATATACAAGATAAAAGAAGCAGAGAGTAGCAAAGAAGTTGGGTTTAGCTTTTTATGAGCTTGAAGATATATTTTTAGATGAGAAGTGAGTATGACAGCTGTAATTGAGCAGTTTGCTCCAGCAAACTCCTTTAGCCACTCATCAAATTCAGGTTGTCTTCCCCCTATTTCTTCTGCTGATACAAGTGTATTTGTGGAGGTGCAAAGTCAGATGAAGTGACGTGAGTGAAAACTACTCTTGCAAAGAAACATGTGGAAGGAATAGGTAGAAAGAGATGAGGAATGCCATGAAAGAAGAGTTTGAAAGAGAACCCTTCCCTCAGGGATCAGCCTGTATTTCAAATGGCTTGATGTAACTGTGGGACCACTATGAGTGGTCCAAGTAAGAGTTTTCCTCCTGCCCCACTGATAGTTTAAATTCCTCTGCTGAGAAGTGGCAGCTCATTAAACCTCTATGACTGTCTATAGCTGAATTCAAGACCAAAAGCATCATTTCTGGGAGTATTGCAGGAGGAATCATGTGTTCAAATTTTATGATACTGCGGAGTCTATATAAACTTATGAGTTTGGATTTAAGATTTAGTAAGAATATAGTTGCAGTATCTCACGTTTAATGGATGAGTAAGTTACAAGGCAGCATGTATTAGGGATAGAAATCAGAGAAAAGGGAATTCACTTTAATTACTCTCTAGAAATCAAAAATGTCTGTTCTTCTTCCTGCCCTCCAGCATACTTTTCCCACCAGATTCTCCCTTGCCACTGAAGGACAACATTCCTGAAAGGCGGCTTCCCCCGCCCCGAAATTTTCATTGGCATTGATTTAGTGATGTAAAATTCAGCAGCATCCAATTCACAGGTTCGTATTTCTGTATTTAGAAAGCTGGTCTTTTTAAAAAAAGCCTAAAACTTTTCTGATGTACACTCTCATGCTGAATGGAAGCCCCTCTGTTTGTGAGCATGGATGTTACATAAGTGGAAATACCAGTGGTGAACAGTGAATAGTGTGAGTTGTGAGATCTTCCCTCACACATGCTAAAGGCTCAGATTGACAGTTTAACATTCAGTCATGAGTTTTGATAAACCTTCCCCCCCCTCCCTCCCCCCATGGCTATCTAGAGTATTGTAGGGTGAATCAGGAGCTATGAGGAAAACATCAAAGCGCAAATCCATGGGAGGGAGACTGAGTCTGAGTCAATTACCAAAGCTGCGCTGATGTGACCATGCTGCATAGCTCAGTTTTCGGAGTCAGAGTAGAAAAGGTCTCCTTTGCCATACACCCGTGCTGTGAAACCCTTAGAGGGGATTTTCCTTTACATTTTCTTTGGCTTCTGAGAGCTTTGGATGAAGCCTGTGTGCCAAAGCTTACCATGTCCTCAGGAAAAATCAGAGAAAGACAGTGTTAGCTTGACTGCGTTGGTTGACAGTCACCTTTGAGAGACCTGGCTTCTTGAAAAACAGTGAGAAGCTGCTGGCATGACCCACTGGTGAACTGCAGCAAGGGGAGAAGCAGCAAATATTCCAAGGAGATGAAGCAGGACATGCACTTGCATCTCATCTGAAACAACTGCTGTACAAAGGAAAAGTGAATGTAGCCAGCATAGCCAAGCTGATATTTCATGACCTTCTGACTGCAGAGTTCAAGATACCTTAATTTCTTTTTTTGCCGGAGGCTTCTAAGTTGGGGGAGAAGCAGCTAGCAGTGGTGAAGCAGGAGAGAGTGAGTTTCCTTTCTAAAAAAATATTCTTCTTCCGGTGGAAGCAGTGTATTGTTTCTTGAAATGGACAAAGTTATTTTCTAACTTCCCTGTATCCTGTCACCTGGCCCTTCCTTCCTCCTCCTGATACCACAGTAAAATACACAAACATATGAGCTATGCATTATTTGCATCACGGCAGGATTTATATTCTGACTGAGGATGGTGATTTATACTTGTCAGATTTTCTACAGAGCACATTCCAGATGTGGAATGAATTTTACTGGCATTTATTAGTCACTAGGGGTGGCTGAGGATGGCTTCCTTTATACCGCTGACATTTATGCTCTGGTGTAGCTTCCCTTTTCCTTTCAGTGATATTTTTCCTTTCAAAAGAGTAAAAACAAAAGGAAAACAAAAGGAAAAGAAATCCTTTCTATTGCAGCATAGACCTGATGGGACAGATTATGTTTATGGAGAAGGATATTTGGAACAGAAATCTCATTCTTCTAATAAGGAAATAAAAAAAAATGGAATTGATTACCTTTATTAACGAGCTGTTGTTGATGCTTCCAAGATTTTAATCACCTTTACAAATGTTGTGGTGTCAGCAGTGACCTTCTAAGTTTGTCACTTCTAACAACTGAGCTTTAAGTTAATGTGGAAATAATGAATCCTGAACTGGTCTCTTACAAATTAAGAGCTAGGTGAAAATTTTTACTTAAAGAAAAGGAGTGAGATAAGTGTTCCTGAAAATACAAGAAGTTAAAGTGTGTTGGGTAATTTTTACACATAGAATGTGAAAACCAACTTGTTGATTTTATGGCCAGAGCAAAACAAACTTAGGCCTGAGATGATGGACAGGCTGCATGAAACAAGAACCATGTTCAGACTGCCTGTTGTGGGGCGTGCAAGTAAAATATAAGTTCAAGAGAGAAATAATGTGAAAACCAACTTGCGTGTGGGTTTTCTTGAGGCTCATGGGAAGCAGAAGGGGGCTGCTCTCTTCTTTGTGAGTGTGGTCACTGTGTGTTTTTATCCTGAAGTCTGAAAGGTTGTAAAAACTGATGACTGCTGCCTATGACCCAAAATTTACAGAGGAACAAAGGGAGTGAACATGGAGAAAACAGGAGGAAGAAGACAGAAGATCTCCTGAGAGAGGAAATTCTTTTGGTAAAATCAAACAGATTTGATAGACAGAGATGAGATAACAAAGTCAATCTGCGTTACATGGGAGTTAATCCACCCAATGCTATTCCTCCCAATTTGAAATTTGATTCCTACTTTGCAGCAGATCTTGAAGTCCTGCCTGAGAAGTGCTTCTGTTTGCTTAAACCTGGTGTGCCAAAGGCTAAGAGGAACTGTCAATGAGTTGAAGACTGTCTGGGTTGGGTAAGGAAGGTCTAATGCAAATTTTGCTTTCAAACTAAAGTCAAAGTGTATTATTACAGTATAAATTGGGTTCTTGCTGACAGCCAGCAGATGCTTGACTTTGCTTGATTCTGCTGTACCCATACTGCCTTTCTTACACTGCCTTTCAGTTGGGAGATGAGCTGCCACAAGAGTAACTCCCTTTGAAATGGGTATGAGGGTTTCCATGAACATTGCTGGAGGTTTGGGTCTGGCTCTGTGCCACTGACAGAATCCAGAAATGGTGACCACAGAAGACAGGTAGATCTTCTTTAAGAATGTACCATCAGATTCAGTGCGGTAAACCCTGTGGAAACAGAAAACCAGCTCACTGAAGTTTTTCAGGGATGAACTCAGCATGAGTGCACAGGATAAGTATAAACAAATAAGTAAGTGAAGAAGTGGCTGAAGCAGATAAGAAGAACAGCTCAGGGAATTATTTATAAGGCATGAGAAAGCAGACAGTGTACGTGATGGGTTTAACTCTGATGGATCCATTAGCTACAGGCAGTACTGAGTTTAAAGAATCCAAAATCCCTGTGACAGCTGAGATCAATGGGAATCTGTTCTCTTTGGTATTTATTAGATGAAGTTTAGGTTAATGGATTAACTTGTCAGATGAATTTGATAGTTGGTTCATATAGTAAATACTAGCCCTTACAGGAAAATATTAGTTTGACTCTTTTGAGCATGACCTAGCACATTAAAATGGGGCAGCTCTTTGACCTGTATTGCTTTTGAGAAAAATAAACAGGTTGTGTAAGTGGATTTGGGAGTCTGATGCCCATGCCTGTGATGTGGATGAGATTATTTGCCATGGCCAATAACCAAAACAACAGCAGTAAGAAAGAAAAAAAAACCACAAAACAAAGCAGCTGACACTGTGATTTGCCCTTACAGGGATGGACTCAAAACAAATATGTTGTCACATGGGAGTTGATTCACTGATCCAAAAGAAAAAAAGCTTTGAAATCCTTGTTTGAATGGTTTATTACCTCTATCTCCAAGCACAGGCCAGAAGGATCTCTGTCTCCAAGAGCTGTGCAAACACATAGACATCTCTTTACCAGGAGACTGGCACAGCAGTGGTGTTTAAACTGATGAGCAAGGCAGTGCTTTATTCTCCTAGATTGTCCTCAAAGTCGTCTGGCTTGTGACATAAATTTGTACTGCATGTTGCATTTCTTACTCTCATCAGAGGCTACAGAGGTATAAAACACAACACTGCCTGCTTTTGCTAGACTTTCCTAGGCTTTATTAAGAAAGATACGTAAAGCCTTTGGGGCATTAGCAGAAGTAGATAGAATGTATTTCTCCTTTGGCATGTGCAGCCAGAAGTCAACAAGTATCTGTCCTGGAGGTGAGTTAGAAAAGGCTTGTGACAGAGGAAGATGCAGAGGCATGACCCAGAAGAGATGACTAATAAAAAATGACTTAAGAGCTCTTCTCTAAGGACCAAAGGTTAAGTCTAGGTCAATTGTAATAACTGCTTTGCTTCACCAGTCAGGACATGTGCAGCCTCCTAGAGAAACATCTGAAGCATGTTCTCAAATGACATTAAAGTGACTGCCATTTGCAAAAGATTTGGCTCCCTCTAAGTTTGGCACATATAGTTTTACATCACCCTGAAGCTTCTCAGTAACAGGGTCAAAGAATTGATTTCTTTTCTCAAAACCTTCCCAGTAAGCAATGAATTTTCTCTGGGTAAAGAAAGATCACCAAGTTCTCTGCAAGCACCCTCCCATCCAGCAGCATGCCTTGCAAAACATGGCAAGAGAAATGGAGAACTGTTTTCACTCTCATGGCTTAGACTGTTATTGCTGCTCAATAGGAGCTAGGCAGCATTCATTCACTTAACCTAAAAGTGGATAAAGAGTGCAGGAATAGTAAAATGAAAGAGAATGGATGAAAGTGTTTCGAAGAAAGTAGGAGTCTGTCTGTCTGCACTATATAGGGTGCTGCTGTGGAGAAATATCCAAACAAACTCAACATAAGCTACCCAAAGAATGGTAAGTAGGACAACATCCTACACAGCAAGGTTGTAAACACTAGGATCTAATTCAACTCCCAGGCATCCTTTGTTCCCTGCTGCAAAACTTGGTAATGCTGCTGCATGTTTCAGTTTCACACACTGGTTTGGAAAGTGCTGATTCAATGAGATGTTATTCCTGCCAGTGCCTGAGCTTGCTACCTCATTGTAAATGGGAGTTTAGTCACAGCATTTTGCCTGACACATAGCTGCCCACTCTGTTGTCGTTATCAGTTTAAGTATTTCCGTCTTACACAGGGGCACACAGTAAAAATATATTACAAAGGATGAAAAGATTTAGTCATCATCAGCAGTTCAGTTAAGCCTACATAGCTGGCTGCTCAGAAGAAATAAGATTCTTAATTGGATAGTTTTCTATCTGAAAAAAAAACAGTATGGCTTAATGTGGAGCTTCTCCTAATGAAACAACTGTCCAGAAGCATCAGTGGGCAGCTCAGGGGGTGCCTAACTAGTCACTACAAAACCCTTCTTTCATCAGCTACTTGGCATTATCGTTTTAAGGACACTTTTTTCCTGTGCCCCGTTGATTAACATTATCAGACACTGCTCATTTGTACATTAATAGGACAATATATAGGATAATATAGGCTACTTCTAGTGCTTGACAAAGAAGGTGGGTTAATAGCTAGATGGAGCTATAGTATGGACAATTCTTCTGGGTTCTGCTTATCACACTTATTTCTTATGCCCATTTCCCTTTGAACAACTTCTTTTTAAATCGTTCCAGCCATGTTTGTGTAGTGTGCTAAATGCAGGGAGAAGGAGAAATACAGGTTATTCTTACCATAAACACCACATACACTGTGAGGGAAACATACCTAATCTGTTATTCCCTATGAGACCAACCTGGACTGGGAATCTCACTTGAAGTAACTCTATGTCATTGTGAAACTGTGACAATTAAAATGTCACTTAAGCATAATTCTTGTCTCAGAAGTATTAGTCAAGAATTTTCAGACCTTTATGTAGGGAATTTTTGCTTCCATTTACTCCAGAACAGTATTTGACCAGTGCTGAGTGCTTCTGATAATCCCCCTATAAATATCTGTGAGAGGGAGTCAAGAGTTGTTGGCAATTTCTTCACTATGTGCAGCATTCATGTGATTATTTCAGATTTTAAAGCAAATGAAAGATTGGCTTTAGACATTACGATAAATGATATCGAGAACTGAGACAATTTCCTTTTTTTGATGGTTAGTTTGGAAACAAGCAGGTATTTTGATCTTTATTTGCTCTTTGAATTTATTCAAGAAGAACATTTTACTGTGCAAGTGAATGCCAGACCAAAGACTATTCATCAATTGTGTATGGCACATATCACAGACACCAATAAATCAGAAGTCAGTGTATATATTGTATATTGGAAGAATATATAATTTTTTTATTCTTTTAATATTTTTATATATATATAAAAATTGTGAGAAACATTCAGCAACTTGATGCAAAAAATTTTGTTCTCACGAGGAGGAAGAGGAAGCATGTGTGTATAGGAAATAAAAAAGACTAAAATATTTGAAGATGTGTGAGCCTTGTTCTTTATTCTTTTACAAAAGGAAATAAAGAATGTAGAGATAAACTCTCTGTCTGGTTGAGCTGTATTAGTACCAGCAGTCCCTCCTGGCTGGCAGAGGGATGGCAGGAGAAAAGCTAAAGCACTTGAAGCACATTATTTATGGGTGGCCAGATTTTATATATATGTATAGGTTTTATAACAGCCTTTTCCCATCACTGCTTCTGCATGTCTAGGTGCAGTGATGTTATGATGTTTTTTATCTTGCATAACCGTAATCCCATTTGTGGATGAAAACATTGAAATTTCATCTTAGGGAACTTCATTTTCCCAGCTGATATCAGGTTTGGTATTTTAGTAGCTCCCAAACTAGTATGCTATAGCTCATGAGATCTTACTGCATTCCCTATATCTTGTCTGAAATGTGCTTGCCATGTGATTGAGTTTAGGCTTGCAATTTACAATTGTTTAATGCTCAATATAGACTTATCTACACCTACTTCTATGGACCTAGCTTCTTTTCTTCCAGATCAATGACATATTGTCTTACTTGCTGCTTCTTGTGCCTGCTCTTCATATGCTGAGATTTTTCTGCTCTTTTCCCTTGCATGCCACTGAGTAATGTCCTAGAACTCAAACATCAGGTGACTGGATGGCCTGAGGGTCATGTCAACCCTGTTAGACACTACTTGCAGAAACACATCCTATCTTCCTGGGTCTCATCTGAGTGAAGCAAGAGAATATGATTATAAATTTCTACTAGCTGGAGGGACTTGACGGGGGCTTCAAAATGCTGAGACCTTCATAGAAACTTCCCTGCATTCTGGTAAGCTTCCTCTTAAGAATAATACCCGAAGAGTCTAATTAGTTTATTTCTCTTTTCAGTTCCACAACCTTAAAATTAGGCTATAGGGAGCTAGTGTGAATGGTAGCAGTATTGAACTGTGAGGACATTACCTTGTCTGTACAGATACCCAAGACAGGACCGCCTATAGCCAGGCCACTCCTCATTAGATATGCATCTGATCTGTCTTTAAAGGCCTCCAGTATAAAGGCATCACAGAATCCTCAGGCAATTCCTGTGCTTTGCTATTCTTATCATTAGAAAGTATTTCCTAATGTCTGATGTAAATCTTCCTTGCCACAAGCTGAATTCATTATTCCTGTCCTGCCCACTATAATAGAAGCTACTTCAGCGGTTACCTGCTTACTTCCATTCCCACTGAATGCAATTTTGTCCTTTAATTGTGATGTAAACGTGGACAGTGATTGTTTGCAGGAGTGGAGCAGACATATTTACAAGCATTCCTCAAGGCTTTTCTATTTCTTGGCTTTAGGAACCAAGGCCATCATCTCTTGTGCTGCTGTGTTCAGTGTGCAGTTGTCTTCACATGTACAAGGATCAGAAGAGACTTTAAAGGTGAATGCGGGCATAGACAACACAGGTAGAAAGCCATTTTATTTTGACTGGTTGTTTACATTTGGTATCTGATCAAAAATCTTCTGAAGATAATAAGGGCATGTGTACTTCATCAAAATTAGGCCAACAAACCTTTCAGGACTTAGTCACACCTTTAAGCCTTTATCAAACCACACCTGCCTCTTGGAGCAGCAAATCCTGGGTATGGTATGTTGGATACCTTGAGTTCAAACTCTAGACTTGAACAGTCTAGAACCTTTATAGATGCATCCACTGTCAGCTACTTCAGTCTTGAGACTTCCCAGTCTAGCACAGACGTTGTGGAAGGAATACATCTCTCCTAGCATTAGCTGACAGCAGTGTAATTCCTAGCTCTTAGCTTCTTGTCATAGAATTACAAAATGGTTTGGGTTGGAATTGATCTTTAAAGATCACCTAGCTCAAGTCCTCTGCCATGGGCAGGAACATCTTTCACTGTAACGGGGTGCTCAAAGACACATCCAACTTGACTTTGAACACTTTCATGGATGAGGCATCCACAACTTCGCCATGAAACTTATCACCCTCACTCTAAAAAATTTCTTTTTTATGTCCAATGTAAATCTACCCTCTTTATCTTAAAACCATTACACCTTGTTTGTCCTTTCACTAAAGGCTGTGGTAAAAGACCGCCTTCCAACTTTCTTATGAGGCCTCTTTATATATTGAAAGGTTGCAAGAAGGTCTCCTCAGAGCCTTCCTTCCTCCAGGCCAAACTACCCCAACACTCTCAGCCTTTTTTTGTAGGAGAGCTGTGGCCCTCCTCTGGAAGCCCTCTGGCAGGTACATGCCTTTCTTGTACTGCAGACATGAGCTGGATGTACTATTTCAAGTGAGATCTCGTGAAAGCAGTGCTGGTCATACTCTTTCTTATGAAGCCTAGGATTCAATTTGCTTTTTGGCTGTGAGTGCACATTGCCAGCTCATTTTAAATTTTTTATCTATTAATGTCCCCAGGACCTTCTCTCTGCAGAGCTCCTCTCAATCCATTCATGACCCTGCCTCTACTGATAGTGAGGATTGCCCCAGCCCAGGTGCAGGACCCTGTTGAACTTCAAGAGATTTGCACTGGCCCACTCCTCAAGTCTGTCAAGGCCCCTCTGGATGGCATCCCTTCCCTCAAGGCTATCAACAGTACTTGTTAGCCTTTTATCAGGGGCTGTGTCAACACAATCAGTCAAGTTCATGTGACCAAATTTAGTCATCTCTTTGAGCTGCACTGCATGCGGTCTGTGTCAATTACATTGACTAATTCTCTGTGAAAGCAGCCCAAAGTGACTTGAGAGACATCTACAATTAGTCACATATATTCCTCATGTAAAATGAAGCCACAAGTATTCAAAGCCAAGCCAGAGCCATCAACACTGATAGAAAGTGTATGAGTGATAAGATTTGCTAGGCTTTGACTTGCTCTTGACTCGCTTGACAGCACAGGCACAGATCGAGAATCTTTGCATTTCAGAGGACTCTGCATAGGCTGTAGTTCACAAAACTCAGTTTGCAGAAAGTCTGTTCATCTTTGAATGGAAAAAAATGTTTTGTGGTATAACTTAGAGTATAAGGGTATCTCAGAGTCCCAGTTAAAATTTGAGAATGGATGTACAGGCATGTCGGCTTTGTCTTACAGAAAGGAAAACTTCATTAGCAGCTTGATTCAGGAGATCATTTGAGTGGTTTCTACACTGTGAATTTATCCAAGATTAGTTTTGCAAGATTTAGCTACAAAACAAGAAGTGTCATCATTTTTTACATGTATGTTGCAAACTCTAATTGAAAATAAAATTGAAATATTTCATGTGGTAGGTTCTCTTTATCATCTCACTTTATTTTGACAATGGCACAAGACTGAAGACTCTAAGTTTCTGCCCAGCTTTTTTTTTTTTTTCCCAGTTTGTTTAAATAAAACATTAACTTTCTTTCAGCAGCACGACTATATTTTTGCAACCATTCAGTAAGTCATGGATGTTTCCTGGAAGAGTGAGCTGGTTAGTACCTGGCGCTTGTTTAAATGAAAATTTTGTTGTTAGTGTATTTTTCTTTTTCACCATTAAGGCATTTGTCTGCTTCTCTGTAAACCAGCAGTTTGGGTCCTGCACATTAGGACTCACTGCTTTTCTTCGTTGTGTATCAAAGCTCATTTTTTTCAGCAACTTCTACCCTGTGAGGCAGAGTTTGCCACCCACTTATAGGGAAAAATCTCAAAGTCTAGAAATACAGATGAAAACATTTCATCCAAGAGTCAGGTAGAAAATCTCTGTGCCTTCTGCTTTATTGCATGCAGAGGCTGGACACACTACCATTTTGTTGATGCTGCTGTTTAGATAGATCTTGTTGAGTGTACTTGAAGCACTTGAAGTATCTTAATTCACAGATATTTTCTAAGCAAGAATCCTTCTGTGACATTGAATTGAACTTGAAGTTGGAAGTGTCAAATGAAATATTTTGCTGTTTTCTATCTAGCTGGCTGCAATTTATCTATATGAAATCTGATCTGATCATTTAAGGACCCTAAGCAGAGGAAATGAAATGTTTTATTGCCAGGAATCACTTCAAATGACTTTCCATAAGGTGGAAAAGGCTCCTGTGATGTGCTGTCCTCCTTGTACTTGTGGAGGAGACATTTTTGCTGCAGCAAATCTGCAGTATTAGGGTGCATGTCTGTCTTCTCTTTGTCTGTTCACCTCTGTGGGTTTTTGCTAGGAGAGGAAAACTCCTCATTGCACTTAAGATGTTATTTTGTTCCCATCCAGCAGCTCCAAACCACTTCAGATTATGAAACAGAGTATGATATGATCCCTTGACCAGTTCACAGTGTACTGCTGCCCTTTTTGGCTCTGTCAAGCAGAGGGCAGAGCTGGCTCCAAGGGTAGAAACCAATTTCTGGCTCAGTACCAAGAAATTCCAGAAGCTGCTGCAAGTGGTCCCTCATCTTATGGTTCCCTTACTCTTACTGGGCTCATATTTTGGCCTAACATCCACAACTGACTTTATCAAATCTTCTTTAACTGTCTCAGTGTAAAATATGCTCCCTTGTCCCCCTGCTTCTTCCTAACCAACTTGCACAGGAGAAATTTGAGCCTGATTTCCAGCTGGAGATGTTGGTGTTATCTCACTGCATCTTCTCTGTTAGTCAGTGGGCACAAGAGCGATCATGGTTGCTTGTCATTAGCTGGGACTCACCCATGCCTTTTCTGTCTGCCTCCACATTCCTTCCCAAGTGCAACACCCACAATACCACCTAAGCTAAAGTCCTGTGGGAAGGTAGAAGGGGGCTAGATAGGTGTCTAAATATTTGAATTTTTTTCATTCTCTCTTTTCTCAGGAAGAGTGATTTTAAAGTTCTGAGGAGAGTCAGATCTCTTGGCCACTCCTCTTTGCTGTTGCTTCATGTCTGCTCTCAGGCAAATGGTGAGCAGATTAAAATGATAGTCTCCATCATGTGCTCACCTTGGAACTAGGTTGACTACTTCAATCCTATCCCTAGCACTGGAAAAGGATCTCAGTCATGAGTTCAGGTGAGAGAAGAACAATTTCAAACCTGCCTTCATGATCCTAAACTCAATGAAAACAACATTAAACCACAAGACAGTGTAAGGTTCAAGTTGCTTCTCAGCTGGAAACTCTGGAGAGACAGTAAACATAAAGCCTGCTGCTGCCAGGGAGTTGTTTGTTTATGTTCTTTCTTAACAAAGATGTTCCTCAGAATGGAGCCCTACACTCTCCATCATGCAATTGTAGCCTGAACCACAGCCTCAGTTAAGACAAAAACAGTGTGCAGAGATTGGCAGGATAAAGCAGTCACCCATACCTTTGGCTGTGTGTTTTGAAACATCAATAAATAGGTTTTTTTTCAGGGGAAAAGGAGTGTGAACAAGCACCATTCACAATGCCTTCTCTCAAGAGCAGAAGACTGCTGCTGGCTTTGGCTGTCCATTGCAACCACCATACGGGAGAAACTGTGGCAGTCCTCTTTGACAATGGTGGGCAGGTGTTTCTGGGTTCTAGGCCTTATGTGTTTCCCACAAAATATCTTTTTATTTTAGACACTAAGTCCGCCAAGTTCATGTTATGTTTCTGTCTCTGATCAAAGTTCCCAGCTCTTTGTGGGGTGAAAAAAGACAGCTTTCTAAAAGACAGCTGCTAGGATCTAGGACATGCTTTCATGGCAGCAATTCAAATTTCCCATTGAGTGTCAGAGGCTTCTTCTGGTGTTAGAAAGGTCCCTCTAAATCGTTTTCTCCACAGCTAGCATCAGGAAAGAGGAATACCTTTTTTTTTAATCCTTACCCCACATCTCTCTATGCCAGAAAATAAGGTTTTCTTCCTGACATTCCTGTGTGTCACACCCTCGTTACAACATCCTTCTCTAGGAGCATTCCTGTGCGTGAGAAAGAGAAAAGTGAATCTGAAGTGACTTCACTTAGTCTAACTCTGGTCAAATCTCTGAAAGCAGTTACTCCTACACATATCCATTGCTCATAGGTAGATCTGCAACTAGAGTCAAAATTTATCTTCTGTCAAAAGGGCTTAAAATGTCAGAATTAAAAAACTGTAGGTAAGAGGGGAACACAGTATGTGCTGGTGAGTTTGCTTAATTCACAAATCAACAGCAGAAATCATTTCTATGCCAGGCACGTAAACACCTTTTCCAAACCATCCTAGAGTGATTAATACACTGAAGAACGTGTCAGTAACAGCTGGAGCTGTTGTGGTGTTATGGTCACTGGAAGGGGTATCCTCTCCAGTAATGATCTTAGGAGATATTTCCCAACTCTCCTCTCTGGAAGGGTGGCTTTACAGCAGCCTCCTGCCTCATGCACTCCTATCAGAGCACCTGGCTGCCTGCATCTGAAGGGATGCTCACTCTCTTTTCAGGAAGCAAGCCTCTAGTGCAAGGCTGCAGTGCCAGCCCCTGGGTATGTTAAACACACGGTGGCTGGAGTTTCACAGATTTTCTATCTTTCTTGTCAATCTGAGACTTTGAACAATTGCTGTGATAAATGCTGAATTTTAAATCAGAATTGTGCTTTCATTCCAACTGTATCAATCTTAGGAAGTTTGAGAGACATGCTTTGTACTCATGGTAGAAAAAGGCAACTCTCATAATTTGGCGGCAATGTTACATGCCTTCCCTGAAATAAAGACTGGAAGCAGAAAACCAGATAGAATCTGATCTTTACCAGTGCTTGGAAGCTGAGTGTATCATACCCATGAAAAGGGACTAGCACTCTTGTAGAAGTATACGATCACACAAAATATTCATCACTGACCAGTCTCCTTCAGAGGTGATACTTTTCCAAGATGTTATTCAGGCTGCACAAGGAGTAGAAATCTCACATGCAGTGAGGAAAAAGCTGCCCCTTTAAAAAACAGGCTCATGATGCTGCTTGTCATGTGAAAGTTTCAGCTGAATGCTAATGAGGAAAATCTGGGCTTGGTTAAGCCAATGTAAACTCAGGGAAATTTAACCAGGATTGGTGAAGTCACCTCAGATTTGCACCAAAGCATAAGTTTGACTGGAACATTTGCTTTCATGTAACTTTTGTGGCTTTATTCCATTCATTATATATAACCATAATTTATGGAGGTTCCACATGCACATGCAAGTTAAGGCAATTTGGTTTCTTTTATTAAGCTATGAGTCTGTTTTATAATCAAAGAAAATCAGGCTCATTTGCACACCAAAAAATCTTGGTGTGGATTTCTGTCTGTGGGAGTGGAGACAAAGTATCTCACTTGCTGACTCTAGTCAAACTATGCATTTAGCTTACCCAGTCAATTTTCATAGTGACTCAGTGCAATTCATTTGCTCTAGTGAGATATGCAAATGTTAATTCATAAGAGCTGTATTTGAATTTAATTCTAACAAATGCACGTATGGATTAATATGAAGGACTTCAGTAATGTTACACTAGAATTTCACGATGATAATTAAGAAGCAAATGTGGCTTAACAGAGGGGAGAGGAAAAGACACAAAGCAGATTACATCATAAAACTGTAAATTTCCACATTAGCTTTGTTCTGATCATTACTTAGCATAACCTAACTGGCTGACTGTCCCAGAGCGAAACCACCAAGTGAAGATGTCTCTATCAGTAGCACTTGACCACCTTCCCCCTAGATCTGAGTACTGACTTGCATGACAGGAAGCCTGAGGTTCTGTCTCATCTCTGACCCTTTAAGTGCTGCATTGACAAAAGGCATAAACTCCTGTTCTTTTGAGTCTGCTGTGTGAGCTAAAACACAATAGCTCTGAGCTAGCTGCCAACTCTTTGTGGTTCTGGCCAAACAACTGTGTTTTGCTACATTAAGAACCTAATTATTCCTTAAAGAATGGATCTGTGCTAGGAATAGTAGGAATTTCATTGCTGAGGAGAAAGATTCATCTGACTTTTAGCTGAAGGGAGACAGCCTGAATCTTTATAACTACTCTACACATAGGGGAAAGATGTGCCCTTCTTCTATGGGCTGCATTATGTATACCTCTCCCTGCCCACTGCACCCAGACCTGCCCTGTTTATCTCCCAGATAAAGAGAAAGGGACCAGTCATTTTACTTCCCTAAGCAGTAGGGTCAAGGGCTCCTGGCTCTAAAGGGCTTGTCTGGAGTTAGCTGATCCAAGTTAGCAGAAATATGAATGCATTTGTGAGTACTGTGTAGAGAAAAATATCTCCAAAGTGCCTGGAATCTCTTTTTCAGTGATGCGCTATCGTAGATAAAGTTTTAAGAACTGGCAAGCTCTCTGTAGACTTGATATCAGATTGCTATCATATCAAGGATGTTCATACAGAGGTGTACTCCTTTCCAGGTTTCAGGTCTGCAGTACCTTTCCTTCCTTATCAGCAACTTTAACCTCTGCTGATCTCTAGGGCTCCCCCAAGGAATAACTCTTTGACATAGAGGTCTCTCTGGGGATGTCTGTCCTGCCTCTGTGTGGCAAAATGGGTTTTCACTTCTTTCCCTTTTGTGATTAGTATTATGGAGGTGTAATTATAGAAAATCTCCACCCTCTTCCTAGGATAACAAGGAGAGGTTAAAAGACAACCATATTCTAATGTTAGAGACAGCAGAGAGTTTTTTATTAGTGAGGCCTTTTCACTCCTTGGGTACTCTCCTGAGTGGGGTCGAAATCTGACCATTGCTGCAGATTGCATCTCAAAAAGCAATTTACTAATGGAATGGCATCTTTCCACAAAAATCATTCAAAGATAGCACTGTCTATCAAAACAATGAATATGTGAACAGATAAAAATAAAACACCATAAATAAAACATGCACCATCTTATTTCAGCTTGCCACAGGTCAGCCTAAAGAGATGACAGCTCTTGGAAAGGCTTTGCAAAACATTTCAGCATTAAACATCTATAGCTTTGACTCCTAAATGCCTTTGTTTATCTCGGCCAACATATAGAACTCATACAGAATGTTTTCATACAACCCTTAGAGACACATACAGCCATATCAGATCCTTATTGCACCTCTTAGAATTGTCCTGTAGAGATGACTGTTGTCTTTGAAAAAGGTTAATGAATTCTTGATCCTGAAGCTTATAGCAACGCCATTCTTGAGCTAGGATTTTTGAGATAAGACGCTCTGTTTTACTACTGAGAAACAAGTCAGGAGAAGATACTTACAAATTCTGAGTTAGAGTAAGTATTTTTTAGTGAATGATGGAGAGGCATTACAGAGAGTATGTTGCATTACTTGCTGCTTCCAGATACTCCTGCTACATTGGTTCTAATGTGTCTGTATAATAACTGTAGTCCATATGGAGTATCTCCTAAACCCTCTCAAATCTTTGTGACTAATATTATTCAGGGGAAGAATCACTCACTGGGAACACAGTGTTTTTGCCTTGTTTTTTAAGCTTATTATTTGGAAAAACTGAGGACTTTTCAATGCCAGCTGGGTAAGATGTTCTTCATTCCTAACACTCCACTCTGTCTTGCTATAGTGATTTCTTGTTCAGCCTTGCTGTGTTTCAGGAATGACATGTGAAGTGCTGACAGCATAGATGTAGCAGTGCACACAGAACACAGTGGTCTGGAAATCATCTTGAAAGGTACAAAAGGGCAGTGCAGCACGATGTGTGTGCCACTGCAGTAGGATGTAGGAGACCTAGCTTTCATTCTTGGCTCTTCCACAGACCTCCCATATGATGTCAGAAAGAGAAGTCAACTTCACTTATCAGCCTCTGTCTATTCTATTTACGCTGTAGATTGGTTTAAGAACTCTGATACTTAGCACAGTACTTAAAATGATATGTCACCTTCTCAGAGGGGTCTTCTGTACTTGGCATCACATAAAAATCTCATAGGGGTCTGTAATCATGCTGATTGCCTATTCCTTGAACTTACTACACCATTATCAACATAATCATTATTACTGTTAAATTTTAGGCTTAGATTTTCTATAGAGATATTGTTCCACTTTCATTGCGTTTTACTCAGGAAAAGGTTCCCTTTTGAAAGCTGCCAATCACTATCAGTAAGACACCTACTGCCATGGGTGAAGAAGATATGCCATCTGAAACTATCATCACTACTGAATTCCTCACCAAATAAATGTGATAGCTACGTTGTTAATGCAAGAGACCTAATAGAAATGTGAAATGAAAAATGAAAACAACTGCAGCATACTGTGTAGTAAAATGACAATATAACTTTGGAATACTGTAAGTTGCTTTTAAGGGAAAGAGCATGACTATGTCCTGCCATGCAATTCATTTCACACACAAGCAAATGACAGGCAGAAAAAAGACTTCTATGAATCATGTGAGAAAAATTTTAGAAGGCCAGCTAATTGGTAAGACAATTAAAACATGGGGAAACAGGTCAGAACTAGTCTGAGCTATTTGTTCAAATGATCTGAAGGCACGTTTAAGAAGAGAATAATCTACCTTCAGGGCAATGGCAGGATGGATTTAGGTGTGCTCAGAATGTGTATCATTCTCTATAAAAGAAATCACTAATAGGGCTATAGCTAATAATGACCAAATCCTTAGCCTGGATTTCAAGGCACACATGAATCACAGGGCTGGGGAGAGCCTTTGAATTTCATTTCTCATTTTTTGTTCTGTGGGAGCTGTGGAGGTTTCATTCAACTGGATATACATAAATACCATGGGGAAGCTCCCTTTCAGGAATAAGATTTTCAAGATACAGCCTCAGTGTGCAAATAAGGTATAGACTGCTTCTAGGATGGGATTTGTGACCATCTCTTATAGGCCCTATTTAGTGATTAGGCACACCATTTCCTTTTTTGACAAAATTTGCTTTGAGTCAACATACTGAGATGGCTGTTGTGATCATATTCAAATAGGACTTGCAGAATTTGATCCAGGAACAATGTGACACATCCCACCAAATGGATCTAATACAAAGCTCACACCTGTAACAACATTTTTATTCTGTTATAAATTCCTCCTATCTTCAAAGCTTCAAAATGTTTGCAGTGATCTTGTGGAAATTGGCACCAACTGCAATACATGCAAGATTTGTGTCAAAACCACATAATGTTTGTGGTATTTTTTATTTGAACAAAAATCTAATGGAATGTAATTTTAAGAGTAAATCTGAATTTTTCAGAAGTCATTCAAATATCCCAAGATCCAGGTTGTAGTTTATTTATTCTATTTTTGGGGGGATAGAGCACAACTGCTATAAAAGCAGTAGCACTGCACTCACAGCAAGGTAGATCTGAATTAGGTAAAGACATAGGAATGAAACCTGGAGATATTCTTGAGACCTTGCTGTATGTCTCAATTAAATGTATGTTAAAGATGTATTAAAAGGATCTTTAGTAATAATGCATTCCAAAACCTCCTTTTCTTAAAAAGGAAACTTGCTGAGATAGAATCTATAGATAAGAAAAGGAGAATACTTCTCTTAACAGTGGTATTTACCAGCTTTACCAACAGTACAAAGGATACATCTCTCCAAATCCAGCAATATTCTTATTGAGATGTGGTTGAAATCAACTAAGAAACCCAAGCTTACTATGTCACATGAGTACTTGGGAAAAACACTTACTACACAGTTCACACACAAGACAGATCAGTTATTAATTCTGCAGCACACAATCATAAATAATAATTGTAGAAATGATCCTAAACTATGTGGAATGGTAAAAGCAATATAACATACTCCCAATTAATTTCTGAGATTGTCATTTTAACAGATGACAATCCTTAATTCTCTTGCTCACTAATTTTTGTGTCTTTTGAGTGCAGAAGTCAGCTGGTTATGATGCTATCCCAAGAGAGAAGAAAGAGAGAGACAAATCATGGCCACAGTTTTTGCTTTGGGTTACAAAGTCAGTCTTTATCACTGAGAAGGCGTAGCATATTATTCTCATAAGATTTATTTATTCCCAAATGCTAAATATAGAGCACTTCAACCAGCTCAGTCCATCAAATCAAGCCATGGCTCATGTAAGGGATAGATATTTTGACAAGTCTTGTAGGGACAAATCGTGATAATAACTAGTAAAGATTATTTTCCTAGCAAAATGAACCCTATGATGAGATGAGGTGGGTGGTTGTAAGAATGCACTGAAGATCAGCATGAGGATTGTGAGGAGCTATTTATGCTGAAAGGAATACTGACATCATAATAAATTCTTGTTATCCTTAAACACATTAAGGCTGTAAAGAAGAAAATGGGTTCTAAACTTCAGCCTAGTAGAATTCTGGAATTGCCTTTTAAAAGAAGTGGTCAATAAAATCCACTGTGAATAATGCTGTATCATTTGGTACAAGTCTACTCAATGATTGCACCTGAAGAAATAAAGGAGCCCTTACAATCCTTTTCCTAGCAGAATTTTGGTTTAGTACCTCCATATTACTTGGAAAAATGTATTTGAAAATATGGCTGTGGATATAAGTCTTTATATGAAGGCTATGGGTGTTAAATTTGAATACTTGGGAGTTTTTTCTCTGAAGTAGATTTAAAGGTCTTATAAAAGCTTATGTAATGACCTTCCTCCTGAACTTTTTGCTAATCTAGTTCTGAATTCTTTATTAGAAAGAATTTAGTTCTGAATTCTTTATTAGAAAGTACTGAATGAAACTGAATCTGAGAAGGGAGCAGGTTCTCATGAAGAGCAGGTTTGAAAACAAACCCCATTCACTTGACTGAAACTGAGCAAAGTTATGACATTTCACCTCTGCACTTGGTGTCTGGACAGTGTTTTGGGGTCACCAATGATCAAAGGTTCTTATGGACTCAAGACTTCTATTGCATGTGCCAAACCTCTGTAACACCAGAATCAGCAAAGCTCTTGTTGCTAGGCTGGTCTAAGTCTGAGATGAGAAGCTGATTTAATATGCACTCCATCTTAAAAGCAAAGTGACATAATTTGAAGAGAGTGCAGAGATGACTGATGTTTTGGTCTTTAATCTTAATTTCTATTACTGATGAAGCTACAGGCAAAGGTTACACTGATAAATGTTTCAATATGAAAATATTTAGGGAAAAGTGGTAATTGTGTTATTTTATTTCAAATTTTCCATGTGTCATTGAAAGAAAGAGGAATTTCCAGTGGAAAACGTTAGACAGATTTATATTCCAGTCATGATTTAGAATAACAACAAAGAAAAGACACTGTAATAATTTTTTTTTAGACTACAACCCCCTCCCATTCCCTGCCCAGTTCAGCAGATTAACAATTTTTTTTAATATCAGTTCACTTCTATTTGGGATCTACATAATATTCCATTCTGGAGCAATAGATATACAGATTTTTATTTTTATTTTTTTAATTCTACGGGTTCTATGATGTTATTAGATGACACATTTAAGTTCAGTGAAATGTCATGGGATGATATCAGAAGGGATTGCATGTGAAAATGTAGTCTGTAGCTCAGAGAGTGTGAACAGCTGATGATGATAAAGACTGACATTTCAACAATATTTATGTCCCCTGTGTGCATGGGAGAGAAAAAGAAAGAAAGTCGTAATAAGGGGCCAGGTTATACCCTGTACAGGAAAAACCTGCTTAAAGGACAGGAAATTCCCATGGGTTTCCATTCACAACAGTTTCTTCAAAGTTATCTTGCTGTGGGCAACAGGTTTTGCTGCTCTGCTGAAATTCCTATGGGTTCAACCTGTGTCATGCTTTAGACCCATCGAGCAGCTAAGCCTCACGCAGTCACTCACACACTGCCCCCAAATCCCTCCCACTGGTGGGCTGGGAAGGAGAATTGGGAGTCAAAAGCAAAATCCCAGGGGTTAAAGAAAGTTTAATAAACAATACAAACAGCAGAGAAACAACAGAAATAACAAGAAAACTAATGAAGTAATATATAAACAAGCTATATAAAACTCAACTGCTCATGACTGTCACCAAGAGCAGAACATCACACATGCCAAAAAAGTACCATGCCTGCCCCACTTCTGATAGCAACATGGCTTTCAATACCCCACTGGCTGGGTTGGTTCTCTGTCCTGGGCATGGCCTCTTCCCAGCTTGTGGTGAAAAAATTAACCCTATCCTAGCTGAACACAGGCCAATCTGCTGAAGCAAGAGATGTGTGCTCCACTCCAATTCTCCTTCCACTGCCCTTTCCTGCTCTATTATTTTCCCCCACTAGCAACACAGCTCTTACAAAGGCTGTGTTCTTACAGGATAGCTTTTTGACTATGCAGCATTATCAGATCCCTTCCTAAGTCTAGAAGTAGATTCAGACACATCAACTGTGTCCTAAGAAATTACGTTGCTAGGTATGATGAACTGGGAATTTTTTCCCTGAAGAACCAGAAGTCTGAGTCTCTAACCAAAAATTGCCAGACAGCAAATAGGAATTCAGTCAACTGAATTGGATTGTCTATATCTGGATTGCCTATATCATGTCCTGAGTATACTGACACAAGTTAGATTCAAGGAAAGATAAGTAAATGAGCTCAGTAGATCTGCTCTTTAATCCTTGTTTCCTAAAGAAGCAAGACTTGTGGGATCTTACTTGTGGTTTTAGAGACCCCACTGTTTTTCCTAGATTTTTTCAGAATGTGAACAGTCTGGGAGATGTTCTATCCCTATAGGATTAATAGGAATGAAATGATGCGCGGCCATACAGAAGAGAATCTGTTGGCTTCACTGCTAGTTAAACTGCTGCAACATTAACTCCTCTGCCAAAAGTTTCAGTCTAAACTCACACTGCCAAGAAACCCTTAGGATCCATCTGACCAAGACACAAATTCATAGTGAGCCCAAACTTATTTGTTTCAGTGCTCACAGACTCCATTGCATGCTTACAAAGAAATTGTATGCAACCCTCAGATTACTAGGTTTTCCTAAATCCTTGGTATAGGTCTCAGCCCTTTTCCAACAGGGACAAAGGAAATTTTTATCACTAAGTTCAACAGAATCCTTATGAGATCGAGGTTATGGTAGCACACAATTGTGTTGCAAGCACCTTGAGCATGTGAAATAGTTAAACCGATGTGATTTAACCCAATGTGATTTCTGCTTGTGTTGCAGAGGGTTTTTTAGCCTAAGCATGAAGTCGTAGATGCACACGTTATTTGCATGGGCAAGAAATGGTCTGTATTTTCTAAAACTTTGTTTATCTTCACATTCCACTTCTTAATTGGCTTTCTTTTCACTTGGTTGTTGACCTAGAGGACGAGCTATTAGCAAACAGTAAATTAAAGACAACACTGACAAAAGGTCAGGACTATATTATCCCAGAGCTATTTCATATCCAATCCAGAGACTTCCTCTTGCTCCATTTACTTGAAGGAATTAGGAGCAGGTGAAGGTAGGGTTGTGTACAACAGATAACATCAAGAACAGACCAGAAAATAAGTCATGAATGAATATTTTTAGCCTGATTGCCCTCAGTTTGCTGGGTTTGACCTGTTTTATCTGAAATAAACCTGAAAAGAACCATTCCAAGCTAAGGAAGAACAACATTATGGAAATGCCAAGTTACTTATTGGTGTTATTACTGTGTGGCAAATATGAATGAGCAGAGCCAAAACATAGAATAGAAGTATCCAACAACAGTTTCAGGTTGTCCTCTGTTGCCTTTTGTTAATCAGCTACAGCAGTTTGCTTCCTTCTGGTTAGTGCACTGTAGTGTTTGTGTACTGTAAACAGATTACAAATCACACTTTCTTTATTTGTGTGTAAGTCTGGAAGGCTCCCAATAAGTCTGAGAGGTAATCTTGCTAATTCCAAGAAAGAAAACAATCAGACTTGTTTCTTTTTAAGAAGGTTTCCTTCCTATTAAACCAGTAAATTTTGATGAATGAGCGTAAGGATGTAGTGTGCACATTTCATCACTTTTTGCCTCTGTGTTTTAGAAGATTGAAATATATTGAGAAAAATACCATTTTAAATGTTCTTAATTTTCTACATAATTTTCATTAAATGACAGACAACTTACAAATAACTGCAACATTAGAATGTCCATTGAATTAGTGTGTAAAATATGAAAAGACACAATTTTCCAGTGTTAGAAACATACATTGTTTTCTTCCCTCTGCTCAGAAGCACATACAAAGAAAGGGCAAATTAGGTTTGACATTGTATTCAAACTGCAAATACTTTCTGACTTTGCCTCAGTAATTTCTTCTTTGCTAATATGTGCATTAGGCCCTGCTTCAAATTACTTTTAGACTATATTTATGTGCTGAAATGGTCCCTTTGCTTTCTAGCAAATATTTTGACTGTGCTATTTTTGAAAATGAAAACATGTACACAACACAGATGATTGCATTTTATCTGGTAATCATCTGTATGTTACAGTCCAAGCTGAAGGCAGTCAGGTCCTGTCTGTAACACATGCTGCTCAGACTTACCAGTCTGATGGGCAAAACATGCTTTATTTCACATACAAACAAGTGAAGACTATGAGAACAACAAATACCAAATGTTAATGACTGTAGAAATGTCAAATATTGATCAGGAAAGGTCTTTGTGTACTTTAAGTACAAGCAGTTCCCCAAGTAGTCCTTTTTTCTTTTTGGGTGGAAGGAGGGGAAGGAAAGCAAATGTACATTATAAAGAAAAGAGTAAACACAACTTTTATGGATTAGGCAATGTAAGTAAAGAAGGTAGCTAGTAAAACATCCTAACTTTCAGATGCCTAGGAAGATTATTGCCAACATAAGTATCCTTGGTGTATGAAAGAATCCTAACTCTCTTTAAGTCCTTCTCTCTCCATGTTCTGAATGCATCCACATGTCAAACTGATGTTTAAATGTATTCGCATGTCAAAGTTTTTGTCTTTTCTGCACAAGCCCCCTTTCATCAGACAATCTGTTATGGTTTAGAAATGAGAAATGCTTTCACAGAAGTATTCATTAAAACTTCTTTGTGCAGGGCATGTTCCTTCTTCATTTAGATTTTACTTTACCAAAGATGTTTCTATTGAGACTACTTCAGATCTTCTTGAAGTTTCTCTTCATCGAGTGATGACACTGTCTGCTTCAGGCACCTAAGGCAGTGGATAGAGACTAGAAGGCAGTAGATTATTGTAATTTAATCATCCTCAAGAATGGAGGAAAGGCTGGTTTTATCCCCTGGGTACATGCCACTCTCTATGGCAGATTTTGAATGATATTATGCTCTCCAGCAAGAAAGAGACAGTGTGGAGAAAAGGAAGGTTCATGAAAATAGTGGAGATTTCTTAGCTGGAAAATCTAGCAAGAAAAATTACACACAGAGACATCAGCACTGCTTCAGCAAGTCTCTGAGCTGCAGAGAGCTGAATGCTGGAACATGTACAGGGAACTATTGATTTATACTTTTTATATTCTTTCTGAGCTATCTGCCACTGGCAGTGACAGCAGAAGAGGCCAGGCAGACCTCTAAGCTGACTTGCATTCGTTGTTCTTGTGGTTATAAGAATGAATTAATGGGGTTCCTGGAAAGTCTGTGTTTCTGCAGGTGAACGCTTTGCTGTGTGATTGACATCCTCTCCACCTTCATATTGAGAATATGTTTTGTGTATCATCATATCCTACACAGTGGCAGAAAAAAAAACTTAGAAATGAGAAGCTGCTGAAGGCAAAAACAATAGCTCACTAACACAACAGATTTTCTATCAAACAAGTTCAATGATAACGAGGATGCAGTGATTTTTTTCCCACACAAAAAATACCCCAGAACTGAGAACTGCTGCCACTGGGTTTCCCATTTAGCTGCATCTCCTGACAGCCTTTCATCTTCCTACCACATATCTGAGGCTATTCCTTCCTCTTCAACTTTCTCAGTGTAAGACTAACTGTTCCTTTTCACTTACAGATGATGCACTTCCAGGAAGCACACTTACCTGGTTCTCTTTTTGTGGAAAGAAGAAAGAAAATGTTTGATCCTTTCTCTTGCTTCAGTATCCAGAGAACCTAGATGGTATCAACCTGGACACAGAGGGCAGCATGGCTTCACACTCCAAGATTTCCAGAGAATCTGAGCACAGCCACCCATAACCCGAAAAGACAAGGTGGCCTGAGCTGAGACCATGATGTCAGACCATCACTCTAACAACACTGCTGTCTGAATGGTGCCAGAACAAAATTTAACTAGAAAATGACCAAGTAAAATGCATTGCAGCAAAGAAATAGTTAAAAGGTTTAGTCGTTCTGATTTTGCAAGGCATTTATCTCTTGCTATAATAGCTTCAAGCATTTTCATATTGATATTCCTTGGAAAAACCACTATCATTTGCAACAGTCATGTTGTTATTAATGTTGAGGTTTTTCTCTCAATATGGACACAGTTTGATTACAACTCTGTTGGGGGAAGCCTGAGAGCCTATGGGTTAAAAACTGTAATTAAATACTCAAGATTTCAATAATCACACATAATTTTATTAGGTGTCCCTCTCAATCCAATTAGTGCTCTGCTTATTCTATGCATATGCAATTATGGATGAGAATTAGTTATGATATCTTCCACAGAGATTTAATCCTTCACCTTTCCCTCAAAAATGAAAATACAAGAAACTCCCCAAAGATCATCTCTGCATAAAATGTTAGTCACTAGTGTGAGCTAAAGTTTGTTCAGAAATATTAAAAATAATCTCTTCAGTCCAGCAGAAACTAAAGCTCTGTGCACATCAGCAATGCTAGCTGGAGTTTCTTTCCCATTCACTGCACACATAACAGGGAAACAAGTGTTACTTCTGCTTCTCTTTGGGAATGGATCTGTTGATGTGCTCATTTTTTATGCAATGTAATGTTTACTTTTTCCTTTGTAATTCCCCACTCTCTCAGAGATCCTGTAAGGTAAAGAAGGTACTGAGGATGTTAGATGTTTAGAATACAACGTAGTATTAAAATATCCTGTTACATTATTTTTAGACACTGATGGTCAACTCCTAAATGTATTTGTTAAGATCCTTATAATAAAGTTTTGATACTGACAGGCTTAGCAAAATAACTCCTTAGCCCCTCTAGTCCTCCCACTTCCACAATACCCTTCCTTGTCTTCCACTCTTCATGCACACTATCCCATTAAAATAAATTGATTTTTGCCTGTGTAACCCATTTGAGCTGCTTGTCTTCCTCTGATTCCTGTATATGGGAAATCTGGGATGTTACAGTCCTCTGTTTCAGAGCTTGATCTTTTAGTATTAAGGCCATAGAAACTCACACCATAAGCTCCCCAAAGCTTCTGTTTCAGTGAGGATGATGATGTACCTTTTTTTTTCCCCCTCTAGAAGTAAATTATTGTTAAAAAGAACATCCTTTAAAGCCTACTTCAACATGAAAACTAATTCTTTTTCTGGGTTTTGGGGGGCCAACTCTTAACTTTTTTTTTGCAAAGGAAAAAACCCACCTTTTTTTAAAAAATGGGTATTTTTTTTTTTTCCTCGTATTCTTTGTTTGTTTCTTAAGGTAGTTCTGTCTGCTGTTTGTATATGGATCTTCAGTGTGAGCTGTCATGATTTAAACTCCAATGAGATCTTGTTTTGCTAAGGCATAAATGTAGTGATGAATTTGGTGTCATCAAAACAAGTAACTTGGGCAAGGTCTGAACTTACACAAATTAATTAAGTTAAAAGTACTATGGGCCTTTTCATGTATAATTCACCACTAGTATGACTGTACATATGTCTGGTCCCCAGGACTTCCTGTTGCTATGAAAGAGCTGAATGAACAAGACACTTCAAAGCCCTGAATTTGATGTTGAAAAGTTTTCTTGGGCCATTTACAATCGGATTTAAAAGGAGGTGGATATTAGGGTGTAATTTTTCCAGCACTGAGAGAAATCATGCTGAAAATGAAAACAAACATTTTTTTTTAAAGCACACTGTGCTATTTGTACACTTTTAAGTATATCTTGCAGTTAAAACACCTTATCCTGAGAATTTTGATGCTAATAGGCTTCAAAATGACTGACTTCATTTAGAAATAATTATATAAATCTATAGAAACTTCTTTTCCCTTGGGAAAAATGTAATCTGTTCGGAGTAGCCAAATTGCCTATCTCTATAAAGTGAGGTCTAATTATGTGTGTGGGTGGAGTTATAATAACATATTTTTTTAAATATGTGATTGTTTTTGCTCATACAATTCTTATTACAATAAAATGGTCAGATAATTGAGTGAGAAATATCATGACAGGAAATTTTCTACCCAAAATTAACTTTTGGCTTTGGATGCAAACTGTCCAAGGATGGACATCTATTGGATGGCTTGGCAGTTTTTTGATAATACCATATATGTAGTTTAACTCTCACAGAACAAAATCTTTTGAATGAAACATACATAACATCTTCATCCATATTTTTAAGCAAAGCTTGATCTTTCAGCGTGGAATCTCTCTAGAACTCTTACTTTTGCATATCCTCTAACACCTAACAGCAAGAATTAAAAATCATGACAACAAAAAGCAATCACTTTCCAGCTAAGACTTGCATTATGATCCCATATTTCAGCATTTTTCTCATGAAAGTTTTGCCCACAGTGTTAATTTTTCCAGATCAGTCAGACATCTGTTTCATGAAGATCTTACTGATTATCATCCAATGTGACTTAGAATTTCCCTGACATTAACATGAGTATCTGTGCCTAATCATGTCTGTTAGTATTTACAGAACAAGGCATTTAGCTGTTTCAGCTTGTTTTGAGTTTATAGTTGATGCTGACAGGACACCTACAGCCTGTAGTCAGTATCTGTTACTAGATAGTTAAATGAAACAAAATATTACCTAATCCACAAATAATATTATCTATCTTAAATCTCATAAAATAAAATATAGCTTTCAGTTCTATAGCAAATTTAACATTTACATTTGTTATCTAGACTCCCTACCAGGCAAAGAAGACACACTGAGTTGCCATGTTTCAGAGCTGCATAAAAGTGGGCTACATCTATTTAATATGCCTCCCAGTGTGCCTGATTTGCTTTTCTAGGCAGATCTGATGTTTAACATCTCATTGTTAATTTATAATAAAAGAATATTTTTACTCTTTTATCTTTTGATGGATTTAACACTGTGTCCTTCATAATTTAGTACTCTATAACCCTGCTGGTGAACCATTTGTGGATCCTGCAGTTCAATCACAATATACTATCAAGAATACTGTAATGAAGCCAAGAGATGCACTGAAAAGAGTAAGTCTTACGACAATGAGTCCACGTAAAGAAAACACACTTCAGCTGTTGCCACTTCTCTCATTGAAGTTAGAATATTCTTCTCCAAGGTTATTTGATTTTCAGTAGATAACATGCAGTCCAGTTAATTGTCCATATAAAATATACTAATTTCTTGGACAGAAAGACTGAGCTTTCATCGTAATGCACTCATACAGTAAATGAGACAGAAAATGAACTTGGCAACAATTATCTTGTCCCTTCTGCAGTGGTCCCAAGTTGTTCCTCTAACTTTTCTACAATGACAATACTAATCTTGCCAGCCTGTGCTTTTTTACTGTTAGACCTTGACCTATGATGAAGATGACGTTCCAGATTTGTCCAGAATTTTTCTTCTTTTCATAAGAATGTGTATTTCTCTGGTGCTCATTTTCTCTTGGGCAAGGAAAACAGACATTCACAAGCTAGGTATAGCTGAGCCTCAATTTCGTAATTCAACAATGACCTTAAGGTATTCACAATCAGATTTAGTATTCTGGTCCTGTTGGAAGATGACACTCTAATTCTACAGAACAGGACAATGTTTTGTTGAATGTCTTTAAAAAATAATTATTCAAAATGCTTTTTGGTGCAGTGGCTATATTCCCTCACACAAAGAGCACCAGGAATATTAGATACTGAGTGTTCTCATATAACAAATAGCAAGTTGCAACATGTAAAAAGGACACTGGAAGGTGTCCTTAGTTCACCTTAGCCTAACCTAGAATTTCTTCCATGGTGGATGGAACCCCATAACCAGCACGAACACCATTCCTGCTTCCCTCCTCTTGGCTTTGCCTACAGCATAATTGCAAGCTAAATTATAATGCACTCACTTCTGATGGGTTTTTTTTTCATGACTAAAGGAACTATTCCATGTTTGCAGTTGTTTAAAGCTGTCATATGGTTCCCTAATGAGTTACAAAATTATTTTGATCTGGTTTATATAGACAAAACCAAACTCGTGTCTGTTAGCACAACTACACCCTGGACAATTTAAATTGTGGTAGACAGTAGTGTTTAGCAAAGCAGCTGATCTTCTCTCCACTAAGGCACCTGGGAAGTGCCATTCAAGAGCAAGTGGAAGACTCCAAAAGGGTAAGTGATTTTACTCTCGATAAAACTGTCTAGAAAGATTTGGGACTGTAAGAGTTAGAATATCATATGTTTAAGCTAAAATACATCTTTTTCATTGAAATATTTTGAAAACAATTAATCATCTAATTAGTAGTAGACATATTAAAGCAGAACTATAAGCTTATTGAAAATAAATCAAGTTTTAATGCATCTTATTCTAGACACATATGTTTTGCAATTACTCTATTTTATAAATTCCCAGTGACCTTTCTGTGATTGAACCAGCATTTAAATCAGCAAATAGAACAAAGAACAAAGCTGAACACCATACCAGTCCTGCAGTATACAAGCATCTGATTTGGTTTTGTCTCAAATAAACGCATATCTTTGAAATCTGCAAAATTTTTGTTGCCATATGTTTTTAGAATTTCTATTGGCAACATCCTCTTTTGTGTTGTGATATTTTGGGTTAGATGAGATGTTTTAATGTTCATAAAATTTGTTTTCCTTTTACTTACTGAACATTAAATGTCTTGGGGTTTGGGGTTTTTTTGGGGGTGTTTTTTTTTTCAGGTATTATGTTCGCCACTGTATTGGGTTTGGCTGAGACGGAGTTAATGATTCCCATAGCAGTCCTCACAGCACTGTGCCTTGTGTTGAAGATAACACATGGTGTTATGACTGTGGTTGAGCAGGGCTGGCACAGCACCAAGGGGATGGGTGGACAAGACTTTGGGAGGAGACACAACTGGGACAGCTGACCCCAAACTGATCAAAGGGCTATTCCATACCATATGATGTCAGCTCAGTAATAAAGGGGGAGGGAAGGGAGGCATCCAGTGGAAAGAAGACGTCTGTGCCCCAACCAACCATTACGCGTTCCGGAGCCCTGCTTCCCGGGAGAGGGACGGACATCACCTGTCATGGGAAGTAGAGACTAAAGCTTAATTTTGCTTTGCTTTGCTTCGCGCGTGTGGCCTTGCCTCTCTTTGTTTGCTTATTAAACTGCCTTTACCGAAACCCATGGGCTGCTTTCATCTTGTTCTCTTCCCTCTTGTTGTGCTGTGAGAGGTGTAGGGGGAGGACATGATAGAGAACCTTGGTGGCTAACCTGGTGCTCAGCCAGGGTTGACCCACCACAACCACTGACCTTGAAGAAGCCAATACTTGGGAATCTTAATTTTTCATTCTTCTTTGAAATCTGAGTAACCATCCACAAATCACAGGAAATTCACAGTGTCTTTTGGGAAATACAGTGCTCCTGGGAGCCAGGCAGTAGAACTGAAGAGGGACCTAGATGACACCTCATATAAATCAGTGTGCTAGCAGGGAAATGAAGGATAATGACTTATTGCACTGATACAAAATAAAACATTTGGCTTATTAAAAAACAAACATTTTGATTTAGGTTCAATAATTTATTAACAATATTTTAATTTGGGAATAATTTACTAGAAATGTTTTGATTTTACTAGAAGGGTTGAATTACTGAGGTTTCAAGAGGAAATTGTCCTGTTTTATGGAAACTGGTAGATCATTCCCACTGAGAATTCCCCTTTCTTTGTAACACCAAAGAATCTGGACTTTGTGTCCTCCGGCTTCAGGATTTCAACCACATTTCCTCTTCCTCAGACCTTAACTACATCTTTGGAATAGTTTGCACCCAGCAAAACAAATGCTATGCACACTAGGGGCATGCTGTGTTTTGTGCAGAGAGGCATCTGGAGCAAGAAATAACCTGTGTTGCAAAACAAGATTGTCCTGAGGGAGCAGACTCCACTGCCTGACAAATCTTTTTCGTTGTTTTTAAGGCATCGCTTCCCGATCCTTCACTGTCATCACTTTTGGTGTACTATGGATTTGGGTTTCTTTGTATTTAGTATGGGGAGGAGACGTTTTTATAAAGGAACAATAGCATCAAGAACCATCAGGCGTAATCATGCCAATGTAACTCTTGCACGGCAGCAAGCTTAGTGATTCACTGTGTCTCCTGCCAAATGCTTTGAACCAATGCAAAGCAAGGAGCAGCAGTAATCTTGTCCTAATTTTGTCCTAGAACATTCCTCCTGCCATCAGAGCTCCGCAGCTATGTCTTTTGAAAACTCACGTTAGTGGAACGAGCACAAGCCATTGCAACTGACACCTCTCCATGCTGCAGGACCATTTGTACAGTCACAATCTGTGTGCTGGGTATCTTTTGTACAACAATTTCAAGTACCTGTTTCGTGTCTGCACATTTGGATGAATTGTTTGCCAGGCAATTACGGAACCAGAGCAGGAACGAATAAACTTCCAGCATTGCCAAAGTTGACAGAAATGGAGTGAAAGCTGCGTTCTGAGACCCCTGGAGCCTAGTGTTGGAAGACTATGACTGGGGGAATGATAAACTTCCAGCCCACTCTGAACTTGTTCAAGACTTGCTGCTCCAGCTGGATGTGCCTGTCTATGAAGCCTAACAGGATTCATCCTTGGGTACTGATGGAGCTGGATGATGTCATCGCGGGACTCCTCTTTATTATTTTTCAGTGGTCTTGGGAGTCTGAAAAGGTCCTAAACAACTGAAAGCTGGCAAATGTTGTCCTGCTTTTCAAGAAGGGTAAGAAGGAAGACCTTGGTAGCTACAGGGCTGTCAGTCTCACCTCAGTACCTGGTAAAATTACGGAGACAATTATCCTGGGAGTTATTGAATGAGGGGAAAATCCGGCTTAATCAACTTCATTTCCTGTTATGACAATCTCACCCACCTAGTTGACCAAGGGAACCCAGCTGATGGGGTGGGTTTGGATTTTAGCAAAGCCTTTAATACTGTCTGTCACAGTCTCCACCTAGACAAAATGTCCAGCACACAGCTAGAAAAGTATATAACATGTTGTATGAGCAATTGGCTGATGGGTCAGGCTTAAAGAGTTATATTAAATAGGGTTACATCAGGCTAGTTACCAGTCATCAGTGGGGTTCCCAGGGCTCAATTTCAGGGCTAGTGCTCTTGAATTTTTTACAAATTATCTGGACACAGAATTGAATGTACATTAGGCTTGCCAATGATACTAAACTAGGAAGAGCTATGGACTCCCTTGAGGGAAGAGAGGCCTTACAGAGAGATCTGGATTAGGGCAATCACCCTAATTAGAGATTAGGGCAATCACCAACCATATGAAATCTAAAATGAGCAATTTTTAAATTCTCCACCTGGGACAGGGTAATCCTGGTTCTACATACAAACTGGGGGCAGGAGACTGGAGAGCAGCCCTGATGAAAGAGATCTGAGGATTTGGGTTGATAGCAAGTTGAGTATGAATAAACAGTGTGCCCTGGCAGATAAAAGGGGAAGCTGTGTTCTGCAAGGCATCAAGCACAGCATACCTAGCCAGTTGGGGCAGGTGATTGTCCCACCCTACATAACACT
Organism: Bucco capensis; assembly: GCA_013396975.1. Taxonomy (NCBI): domain Eukaryota; kingdom Metazoa; phylum Chordata; class Aves; order Piciformes; family Bucconidae; genus Bucco; species Bucco capensis. The sequence continues at coordinate 674,224 of VWZO01016890.1, read as the reverse complement.
GGTGTGGCCTCACCTCAAGTACTGTGTGCAGTTTGGGGTGACTAAATGTAAGAAGGACATCAAACCATTAGAGTGTGTTCAGAGCAGAGTGACCAACATGGTGAAAAGTCTTGAAAACAAGATTTATGAGGAAAGGTTGAGGTTGTTTGGATTGTTCAGCTTGGAGAAAAGTAGGCTGAGAGGTGACCTCACTGCAGTCTGCAACTTCCTCAAGGAAGGCAGCAGAGGCAGAGGTGCTAATCTCCTCTCTCTGGTGACCAGTGATAGGACACCAGGAAATGGAATGAAGTTGTATCAGAAGAATTTCAGATTGGACATTTGGAGAAGGCTCTTCACTGAGAAAGTGGTCCTTTACTGGGACAGGCTCCCCAGACAACTATTCATGTCAGAGTTGAAGCAGAGCCTGATTTATGCTCTTACTCATATGATTTGGTTTTAGGTAGCCATATGAGGAAGAGGGAGTTGGGTTCATTGATGTTTTTGGGTCTTTTAATTTGACCTATTCTATAACTCTGATACTATTAATCATCTTTGTGATCTCCGGTATATCCACGTCTTTTTTGTACTGGGGAGCCTGACTCGGGACACAATACTGAGATGTGCCTCACCAGCGCAGAGCAGAGGGGAAGGATTACCTCCCCTGACCTGCTAGCAATGTCCTACCTAATGCAGTCCAGGGCTACAGGTCCTGAGCAGTGCTTTTGAACTCTGGTTTGCTTCATAGTCAGAGAAAAAAAATGAGTATATTTAAATGAAAAGGTCACTGCACTGGATGTTTTGTGCCTTCTGCCTTATCTCTATTGATGCCAAGTACCCGTGAACTGTAGCAGAGTGAAAAAGTCTGCATCACTTAATCTCAAGACTTCATAAAAATACATCATTGCAACCCTGTCTTTATAAAGAGCTTTTTCAGAGTTGGTGCAGCTCTTTGGGGGTGGGATTTGTCATATGCCAGCTACAGCGCACTTATGTTCTATGTAGATGTTCTTAGTGCACAAAAAGTATGAGGTAACTTACTGCTTTTTCAAACTGTGGCTTGTAAATGCACACCCTACCCTTCAATCCACTAACTTCTCCAGGAGATGAGCCCTGGAGCAAAAATGCACCACACCACGCTCAGCTGAACAGTGTGAAAGCTCAGTTGGTAGTGGGTACCCCACAGCAAGTGTAAACTGTGAGGTAAAACCTGCCTCTGATGAGACGTCTTGCTAAAAAGCAACGTTTTGCCCAGAAGGTCTGGCAGTCTGATATACAAGGTGTCTGACACTTAGTATTCACATCATATCCTACAAAAAGATCAACACGGAGCCTTTCAGGTTTGATAATGAACAACCCCTCTAGTAATTAAGCTCTGTGCACCTTTTGAAAACAGTTTCAAGTCCTCTGGGATTCTTTAATTCTCACATGCGTCACCAAAGTGCAGGTTCAGTATTCCCACAGAAAGCAGCAATCCTTCTGATTTACAGACTTCCCCACCCTTGGAACCAAGACACTGACATGTTCTGCTCCAGGCATTTAAAAGCTCAGCACTGTTCTCCTTCTCTCCCTCTTTTTTTTTTCTTTCCCCTAAAGAAAATGTTTCCTGTCAAATTAATGTTCCCAATTACAAGGGGATCTAATCCCTGGTGATTATCTACCTACTCTAATTGTCTGTCTTGTTGCAAACCAAGACAGGGTGTTTGAACAGACAAACAACAAAAAAAAAAGGCTCTGATTTGCTGAGACAGGGAGAAAACACCTTCAGAAAACAAGAGATAGCTTTCTCTCTCCCAATTACTATGCTTCCTCCTTTGAGCAATTAAAACCCTCTTGAGAAGTTTATGAGTTCCAGAAAATTTAGTCACATACAGTCTGCTGGTCCAGCTGGTCTCTGTGGAGTTGGTACTTGGATACGACTCAGAGTTTTCTGAAGTGCATTAAGATTTAGAGCATTTCAAAAATTGCTGCTTAATTTCAAAACAATGTGCTTCCCTTACTGTCTATTTTCTAATTTCAGGTTATTAGATGCTACGTTTTTGACTGATAGAGACACAGGCTTTAACCAAAAATGATGCTTTTTCTCGAATATCATCCCATATAAGTTTCAGAGGTGTTTTTCAAGAAACAGGTACCTGTTAATCACAATAAGATTTGGCTAACTAGTATATAAGCTATTTGCATTCCTCTTATCTACTAGTCAAAGCAGATATGGCAAAGCAGGGAATGAAAGATATGTCAACTACCTGGAAAACCCTGCCTGTTTGAGGTTTGACCTGTTGATATAAAATGATAGAAACAAAGGAAGAAATATTCTTCTATTTTATCAATACTCTTCAAAGTATCAGAGGCAAATAGAAAGAAATGTGTCTCCTCAGAAGGAGTGAAAAAGGAGTGTGTTCTCCCCTGTGCAATTACAGCAGTACACAAACTGGAAAATGCTCCACTACCTCCAGCACCACTGGACACCATCCTTCTACCTTCCACTAAACTCATAAACATCATGGTTCACATCAAGATCTGGGGCAAACTGATAGTTCTCTACTGAGTTGATGTAAATTGGCATGATCTACACAGTAAGAGGATTTTATACTGCAAGAGGAGGGAGTGTAAAAGCCTTGTGAAAAGGTTCCTGAACAGCTTCAGTACCCTGAGCAAAGCCCTTCACTAGCCCCACACTTGCCAGCAGTCACTCCAAGGAGAGATTTAGATGCTGTCAATACACAACAACAGCCAAGAAAAGTGACAGGGACCTTGACAGGTTGTTTTTTGTTACCACAGGAGAGTTACATGAGACCTTCATGGCAGAAGATACTCACACTGACTGCTGGTTGCAGAGTGATTTGTCAGTCTTTTTTAAGTCAAAATGTAAATCTGATGGGAAAGAGTTTAATTGTGCAAATTATTCTTAACCTTATTGTTTTATATGGTAAAGTGGGAAAATAAAATTATTAAGAAGTTATAGGGTAGCATTAAAGTTCCTAAATCATCAAAATGCCTCCTTGGACATGCTTTTCCATGCTTAATTCAATGAGCACATGCTGAAGGTAGAGGGAGTTGTGTAAGAAGATGAGTAAGGAGCCAGCAAGCATTCTGCATTTCAGTAGCTCAAGATCCACTATATACAGACCTGTGTTTACCAGCACCAAACAAAAGGGGCACTTTTTAGTCTAACACATCTGTAAGAAAAGTGCAGTTGCAGATATACTTGCACACACGCATTTGGTATATCAAGGCTCCACTGGATGCAATTCCTTAAAAGAAAATATCCTTGATTCTAAAAATGTTATTCACCTAAATTCTGTTAAAACCAGAATCAAAACCAGCTCTGGCCAGAATAAAAAGGAAGTGTGCCCTGTCCAACCTACTATAACATCTATTTTAAATACATTTTAAATCATTTTTACAGCTACATTTTTGTCTAGTAGAAAATCAGTATACCCAGAGATGGTATCTTGCAAACACCTCAAAAGCCATTATCACTCTCCGAAAGTTTTGGTGAAAATAATTTTTGATTTGACTGATTACTGATGATGAGCAGTGTTCATTATTCTTTCTGATATTTTTTTAATACAGTGTTTTTGTTAAAAAGCATTAAATTGGTCAAGATTGCAAATAACTTGCCCTGACATCTGGAGGGCAGCATTTCTTTCACAATGAAAACCAATTTGTCTGCCGTGAAGGCAGATGCCAGGACAGTAATTAGTATGTCTTAGCTATAGAGGATCAAAAGTTCTTCAAAAGCACTCCTGAAAAGACAGAGTCCTGAATCATTCCCCTGAAGAGTTTGAGGAAACAGGAACACATATAAATCTTGACCTGAAAGTGACTTCAGGGCCAGTGGTGCATTCTTGACATCCAATTGGCAGAGAAGAGAATGGGGCAGAATGGACCAGCAAGCCAGACAATATCTAGAGGGTAACACCAACATCAGAGGGCTGCTCTGTGCCCAGCTCCTCTGGAGACTGGCAGTGTGGGTTATGCTCTTGCAAAGGACTCTTTCCATGAACTGTCAATTGCCAGTGGCTCCCTAGGATGGTGCAGGCTGCTAGGGATTGTGCCTGGACTTTGAGGATCACGCAAGTAGTTTCCAGTAGATGGTAAATCCTACACCAATCATCACTGGTATTTCATCAGGTTAAAAGGCTCACAGTCTAGATCCTCAAGTCACATACAGCCTAGCTATGAACTTCACAGCCTAGATCAGGCAGTCCTGAGATGTCTGTCATTCGCAGGACACAGCAACTTCATCTGTACGACACGGGGCCTGGGCAGAGCCCAAACCACAAAGCTGATGAGGCAGGGATCTGTACTGGCATTTCATCAGCTGCTGATGAGGAGGCTGAAATGTGATGGAAAAGGAGGAGGAGGGAAGCATCTGAGTTGAGGGGGACAGTGGTTAATGGCCAGTGGGAGGGCAAAGAGGTGGAAGTGTGGAGCACACTGACTCAACAGCAGATGTGAGCCTGAATGCGCCTTTCGACCTGGCTTTGAGCTGCCTCCCTTGTGGGAGCAAGCTCAAACCTCAGGCTATTTGCACACATTATTAGTGTCATCAGCTAGGGGATACAGCTCAGTCGATATTTGCACACCCACGGGCTAAAACTGGCATTATCAGCGGTCTCTTGTAGGAGATGTGGGTTGCATGTAAAATAAACACATGTAGCATTGTCTTCAATATTTGTTAATTAAGTTCCAAATGGAAAAAAAATAGAGCCAGTTTTAATTAATGTGTTGCATAATGGCAAGTTTAAGTTACAGCAGTGAGGGCTGAAAAGCTTTCAGTTTGCTCAAATTAAATACCATTAGGTTTTAATCCCAGTGAAATGAGGAACGTCTAAACCACTACCCGAGCCTGAATATTTTTCCAAAATTTATTTAGTATTAACAACAGTCACTCTGAATTTTTGTTATCCATATCACAGCCCAGCTCCTGTCTGAAAATTACAGCCACATTATTAGCCTGTCTCCAGTCCAAGCAGGAGGGAGAGGGAAGCACTGACTCTGCTACACTAGAAAATCTGGATAGATGTTAAGCTAGTGTTATCCTAGAAGAACAAACTAAAATATAGCAGTATACCCTCCCACAGGACAGCATTATATTTATTGCATTACCTTTTTTTTAAGATTCCTAAATGTTTTCTAATATTTTTTTCCCTTCCTTGTTTTCAAACACATGGAGTATTGTTTATTAGGTTCCAACAACCTCGAGAAGCAATTTCAAAGAAGCCCCCAACGTGATTTGTGTTCCTGTGGTCAATTGTTGTGTTTTCTCACAGAAGGTCATTGCTAAGACAAATGCCTGACAGAAATCTGCTGTCTTTCATCATTAGATTTTTTCTGAGCTGATGGATTCCTACCTAGGGAAGCTTTACACAAGCTGCACTGAGAGAGGCAGAAAGACTCTACTGTGAATTTTTACCATTTGTTCTCTGACTCAATGCTTTCCAAACTGCATCTTGGGTGGGGAGCCAGGTCTTAGAGTACTGGGTTATCTGTGACTTCCTTTGCAAAGGAGAGCTCTGAAGCAGGATGGGATTTACCTGTTCAAGTGAATTTTTGTCTCCTTCTGGCCAAAAAGTTAATGTCAAACTGAGCACACATAAAGGTTAAGCCAATTCTTGAAACAGTCTTTGGGGCAAAAAGCATATTTCCTTATTTGTGAAAGTGCTGTGGGGGTTGTTGGAACACAAATCCAGTACTGACAACACAGCCATGCTGATTTACACCTTCTAAGGACTTTGCTGCTCCCTACATGGAAATGCTGAACAGCTTTTTTTTAATTTTTTTTTAAGGGATGTGAGCTTTTAATTATTGTATTAACATTGTCAACTGTCAAACACTTTGAAATAATTTAATATTCCCAGTCTCCTTACAACCTGTTTATTGATATTCATGAAGTGAATCTCCTCTTGAGATGTCTAGACTGAATGTCAATATGGTTTATAGATGAAGACATGGTTTATAGATGGAAGGTATTAATAATTGAATCCTGAAATTGTTTAATTTTACTTCAATAAAAGGCCAGGCAGGACAGGAAAAAATATGCCCTTTGACTAAACTGATGCACAAGTGAGTACAGCCTAACAGAATTATTTCACTCATCAATGATGAAAAAAAAAAAGCGATTGATTTTGGAGGCATATTTTAATAAATAAAATTATTTTGTTGATACTATTTTCCTGGATGAAATTCCTTCTTGCCACATATGACATGAGTAAATATACCCCTTTATATTCTCTACATGCACTAGATGTAACATACAGATGACAAACTTTAGCATTCAACCTCTCCATGACAAATCCAGAACTAGAGGACAGAAGAAATATTATCTAACCTGTAAATCAAAGTAGTTCTGCTGGAAAAGTTGAGGTCCCAAAGGTGCCTGCAAGCTTCCAGGGAGACCACTCAGTCAGTGCCTCACTTGCCCATTATCTCTATACAATTTTCTACAATTAAAGACTCGTTTTTTAGGTATCCATAGTCTGATCTGATGCTCACTGAAGTCAGTATGACTTTATTTCTTATTAGCTTCAATGGATATTGTATCTCAGTCCTGAAGAAAAGATCTATTTATACCTTTCTCATTTATTTTGGAATTCCTGATAAGCCCTCATTTATTGCTTATTAACACCTTAGGTTTCTAAAATCTTTTTTTTTTTTGCTATGAATAGAATCAGAATATTTGGTAGTTTTCATGGAGGGAACTGTGGATATGTCTGGGTGCACATGTGATAGGAAGGACACATCACTGTATGTTTCCTTATCTATTAATTATAATTATGATCTCTTCGGAAACGGCACATACTAAATCCTAACAGATACTCTAAAATGACTCAGAAGTTAACTTCAGCAAAACATCTGACCAATCTGAGTATAAACAGAACTGAAAGATAATTTTAATTGAAAATGAAAACTACAGGTAGAGTTTAGCCAAGAGATAGATACTTAGTAAATAGGTCTGATAAAAGCTGACCTGCTAAGATTCAATATTCACTATGAACCTGTCATTAGAAGGCTCATTAAGAGCCTCTCGTAGGAAAGTACTATGTCATTTTTAGTCTTACACAGCACTAGAACGGTACCTGCCTTTGGATAACTATGATTTAAAAAGACAGATGTCCCTGTTGTCATCATAGTAACAAATAGGCTACTTAAGCTCATGTAGAAATTTAATTCTAGTCTATGCAAAAGTGGCCAAGAAGTTCACAACTTCTGGTTTCTAAAGAATTATAAAAACATACAAAAAAATATGTAGTAAAACATAGCTTTCATCATAAACATTTAAGCATTTTAAATATTGACTCCTGTCACTTTTAGGTCTGCAGGAACATCACCTACACAGTGACAACCCTGAGATATTGTAGTCTCTACCATAGAGGACCGTATTTTTCAAACGTAGTCAAAGGTGTTTCCTTGTTCCCTAAGAGAACCTGTAGGTGCCCTGGCCTTGAAGAGCCTTGGATTCAATGTTTTCTTTCCATTCAGATATCTTTGCAGGTCTTCTCAAACCTACCAGTCCTTTACCCTCTCCATCACTGGCACTGAAACCTTTCCCTATATCCTTTTGCCAATAGCCATCGGAGAGACAGAGACTGACTGATTAGAGAAGCAAACTTCCTAGTGTCCTCAGACTCCTCCTTCCTACCAGCTCTGACCTCTGTGAGTTGGGCCCTGGTGTTTCTGACCCAGGGCAAATTACACAAATATCCAGATCCTAGGCTGGAACTCTTAGGATATCTTACAAAGCAAGCAGTGGTTTGCCCCACTGTATAAAACATCATTTCAGAAACTTAACTGCTTTTCCTGAGGTGAAGTGGCTGTTTATTGGACTTCATTGAGTGCAAGAAAGCTTTTCAATACACTTTCTCAAATGTGATTCCCCACTAGTACCACTACAAATCAGTATCAATCAATGTAGAGCACTGTATTATTTACCTACATGTTTATAATTTAGTGGAGAAAAAAGTCTGAATTTGTGTTCAGATGGGTGGCCTAGGGGGAAATGTGTAAGAGAAAAAAAGATTATATTCTTATATGAGAGAACTGTGACACTGACAATTCTTTAATTTGACTGTTGAGTCTAATCTCATGTCAGCAGACAAATATATGATATGTCACAGCATTCCTGCACTGCTGATCTGGAAATGTCACTGTTTATAGAGTGCAATGACTTGCTCCAGTGGAGGGTTTTTCCTCCACCACTAGATCCACTGTCCTTTTTGTTCTAGTCCCAAAATATGAGCATATTTTACCACAATGTCAAAAGTCATGTCAATTAGCATGAAAAAAGTAGGAAGAACTCAGCCTTGACAATTCATGACGGTCTGTGTTTGTCTGAATTACAAGTATACTTTTACTCTAGAGTGAAAGAGTTACATCTTCTAAGGTCTACAGCCTCAACACAGATATCAGGTATTATAACACAGATAATTACTCATGGCATGAAATGAAGAAAAGGAAAGCATAGTATTTGTGTATCATTATGGGATAACCATGTATTAGCAGACAGAATCACTTCTCTGAGTGGTTTGTACTTCTGAATAAATAAATTGACGCAGTTTAGAAAAAAACACAAACAAAACCAAAACAACAAATAAATGCTGTTGCTTTTTTTTTAGATCATTTGAACAATGTATACACTGTAGGATCACAAATATGCAGAGGAAGATAGGGTCTCAAGACAGTAGCTCATATTTCAACATAAAGCCCAGTCTCATCAAATTCACAAACTAAAAGGACCAATATTATAGAAACATAGAATGGTTTGGGTTGGAAGAGACTTCTAAAGGTCATCTAGTTCAAGCCCCTGGAATTATCAGGGACATCTTCAACTAGACCAATATTTAAGCTGGATCTGTCCATAGATTGTGATCCATGCCAAGTTAAATCCCCTGGGAATCTTTCTATCTTTTTTTTTTTTTGAACAGGTTTTCAACTAGACCTATGAGAAGTGACATGAATCTGTGTGCTCTGCTCTGTTAATAAAGCATACATTGCCTATTTTACATAATACATAATAGTTTCTTCCATAAAACATTTAAGGCAAGCACAGCAATGTGGAACATCATGAGGTCCTGAAGTAAATGAAGGTTATTTTGCCTATGGGTGTCTTTAAATTGTGGCCATCTGTTGGCCTGGTGAAACAGGTGCTGAGCATTTGCAACTCCACTGAAGCACAGGGAGCTTGGTGGAGTTCTGCACTAACAGAAAATCCTCTCACTCTTTTCAGCCCACACTTAGCTACGGGCCAGTGTATGCTGTTGTTAGATGAACTAGCCCAATACAATCTCATAAAAAAGAATCAGTTTCTTTACAGATGTAAAAACATGAAGTTTTTGGAACTGATCATTATTTAATCCTTTGTATNCCTTTGGATAACTATGATTTAAAAAGACAGATGTCCCTGTTGTCATCATAGTAACAAATAGGCTACTTAAGCTCATGTAGAAATTTAATTCTAGTCTATGCAAAAGTGGCCAAGAGGTTCACAACTTCTGGTTTCTAAAGAATTATAAAAACATACAAAAAAATATGTAGTAAAACATAGCTTTCATCATAAACATTTAAGCATTTTAAATATTGACTCCTGTCACTTTTAGGTCTGCAGGAACATCACCTACACAGTGACAACCCTGAGATATTGTAGTCTCTACCATAGAGGACCGTATTTTTCAGACGTAGTCAAAGGTGTTTCCTTGTTCCCTAAGAGAACCTGTAGGTGCCCTGGCCTTGAAGAGCCTTGGATTCAATGTTTTCTTTCCATTTTGCCAATAGCCATTGGAGAGATCATGATAGAGACTGACTGATTAGAGAAGCAAACTTCCTAGTGTCCTCAGACTCCTCCTTCCTACCAGCTCTGACCTCTGTGAGTTGGGCCCTGGTGTTTCTGACCCAGGGCAAATTACACAAATATCCAGATCCTAGGCTGGAACTCTTAGGATATCTTACAAAGCAAGCAGTGGTTTGCCCCACTGTATAAAACATCATTTCAGAAACTTAACTGCTTTTCCTGAGGTGAAGTGGCTGTTTATTGGACTTCATTGAGTGCAAGAAAGCTTTTCAATACACTTTCTCAAATGTGATTCCCCACTAGTACCACTACAAATCAGTATCAATCAATGTAGAGCACTGTATTATTTACCTACATGTTTATAATTTAGTGGAGAAAAAAGTCTGAATTTGTGTTCAGATGGGTGGCCTAGGGGGAAATGTGTAAGAGAAAAAAAGATTATATTCTTATATGAGAGAACTGTGACACTGACAATTCTTTAATTTGACTGTTGAGTCTAATCTCATGTCAGCAGACAAATATATGATATGTCACAGCATTCCTGCACTGCTGATCTGGAAATGTCACTGTTTATAGAGTGCAATGACTTGCTCCAGTGGAGGGTTTTTCCTCCACCACTAGATCCACTGTCCTTTTTGTTCTAGTCCCAAAATATGAGCATATTTTACCACAATGTCAAAAGTCATGTCAATTAGCATGAAAAAAGTAGGAAGAACTCACCCTTGACAATTCATGACGGTCTGTGTTTGTCTGAATTACAAGTATACTTTTACTCTAGAGTGAAAGAGTTACATCTTCTAAGGTCTACAGCCTCAACACAGATATCAGGTATTATAACACAGATAATTACTCATGGCATGAAATGAAGAAAAGGAAAGCATAGTATTTGTGTATCATTATGGGATAACCATGTATTAGCAGACAGAATCACTTCTCTGAGTGGTTTGTACTTCTGAATAAATAAATTGACGTAGTTTAGAAAAAAACACAAACAAAACCAAAACAACAAATAAATGCTGTTGCTTTTTTTTTTAGATCATTTGAACAATGTATACACTGTAGGATCACAAATATGCAGAGGAAGATAGGGTCTCAAGACAGTAGCTCATATTTCAACATAAAGCCCAGTCTCATCAAATTCACAAACTAAAAGGACCAATATTATAGAAACATAGAATGGTTTGGGTTGGAAGAGACTTCTAAAGGTCATCTAGTTCAAGCCCCTGGAATTATCAGGGACATCTTCAACTAGACCAATATTTAAGCTGGATCTGTCCATAGATTGTGATCCATGCCAAGTTAAATCCCCTGGGAATCTTTCTATCTTTTTTTTTTTTTGAACAGGTTTTCAACTAGACCTATGAGAAGTGACATGAATCTGTGTGCTCTGCTCTGTTAATAAAGCATACATTGCCTATTTTACATAATACATAATAGTTTCTTCCATAAAACATTTAAGGCAAGCACAGCAATGTGGAACATCATGAGGTCCTGAAGTAAATGAAGGTTATTTTGCCTATGGGTGTCTTTAAATTGTGGCCATCTGTTGGCCTGGTGAAACAGGTGCTGAGCATTTGCAACTCCACTGAAGCACAGGGAGCTTGGTGGAGTTCTGCACTAACAGAAAATCCTCTCACTCTTTTCAGCCCACAGTCAGCTACCAGCCAGTGTGTGCTGCTGTTAGATGAACTAGCCCAATACAATCTCATAAAAAAGAATCAGTTTCTTTACAGATGTAAAAACATGAAGATTTTGGAACTGATCATTATTTAATCCTTTGTATTTGGGGTTTAGCTACCCAGAAAAAAAAAGGAGTGAAACACTATTTTTTTGAGCTATGGGCATGCTAATTAACAGCAAAAAGTGTTGGAAAGAATTATTATATTATCGGTTTAACATTACAGAACAAATATATTCAGGCAATTAATTTTAATACATTCCAAATTTTATTTATGGTGGCATACAAAATGGAAATGAAATAGCAATTAGCTGAAAACAAGGACTAGTTCCTCAGCTAAAGTGACATTACTCTTTTTAATTTCAGTTGTTCTTTGCTAACTTATGTAAGCTAAAGATCAGTCACATAATGCAGATTTGATCCAGATATCTAGAAATAGAGGTTGAAATCTATTAGGGTACTTTAAGCTAATAGATGCAAGTTGGAAGCAAAAGCAACCTTTTCCTGACATAGCTATATTTCCATGGGATGCAAATTCCTGGCCTCATGTCTGCTAGATAAAAAACAGTGCCACAAGCAAGTGAGAGTTTTAACAGAATTGTTGCATGGGGCAGACAATCTGCTGAAATGGTTGAGAGGTTTAGGAAGCTTATTCCAAACCACTACTAAATTGCTACAATAATTTCTGCAGAATTTATAGTTCCATTGTAGCCAGTTTTTCTTTATACTACCCACATTATTGATTCAGCTGTGCTAGTAATTGTAAGGGATGATGTTATAATAATGTCATTTTGGCAAGATGCAGTACTATTTAACAAATACATTATTTTCTAAAAGAATTCCTTTTAGAAACCGTGTGTTCTTAGTATATCATTTGCTCCTTTCTCCCTAGCCTTTGAATGCAAACAGAAATAGAAATGGCAGGAGGTAACAAAGCTTGTCATATAATCACCTTCACCTTAACGTTTATTGAGGATGATTCCTTCAGCTCATGAAAAGTCTACTTTGGAGCAACATGAAATGTTTGTTAAGCAAAGCAAAGAAAAATCCAGCTATTTGCAGCTTTTCCTACAGATGTGGTATCCAGTCCATGTTTTGTCAAAAGATTTGAGTCTTTTGATTAAACCCGAGGCTAGTTATGAATGAGCTAGAGCCAATTTTGTATCAAAAGAAAAATATAAAGCCCAGTATTTCACATGCTTCCAGCTATAGATTGACCAAAGTCTGAACTGTGAAGTTCATGTTCTTGCTTCAAAGAAGGAAAAAGACAGAGCTGAACGCTGGAGAGAGAAAGAGAGGGACTCTGATAAGCAGAAGGGCTGTAGGCAGAGGGTCATATCTGTTCTGTCACACCCTCCATCACTCTCTCTGGGGGAAACTCTCCAGATTCCTGGTTTGCATCCATGCCACAAATGATAAAATTAACCAAAGAGCCTGCCAAAAGCCTAGAAGACTGAAGAAGCCTACAAATTTGCTCAGTCTTCACTCACTTTTTTTTGTTTATTTGTTTTTTATTTTGTTTTGTTTCCACAGAGACTGCAAACAAACCAGCAAAGCCAATTGCAACATATCTCTGTGATATGGACACTTCATCATTCTGTTCTGGACAAAGCTCATGAGCTCATTTAAGATATATAATGAATAGTTGTCATATAGCTTTGTGGTTATAACTAAAATGAGAGAGTCTCAGGGTGAATCAAGCAAAGAAAATTTCTTAAGCTCCAAGGCCTTCCAAAATGCTGTCATTTCAGTCCTAGAACTAGCCTGCAGTAAACTGCAGAGACAAACATGAGGTGCGGGAGAGGTGTTTTAAAGGATCTTCCAGCAAGCCCATCTCTGCAGATGGTGAGAACAGCAGCTGTGAAAACAGGACACCTGCAGTTAAAAGCCATCTTGGTTTTATAAGCAAGGAGACACTGAATGTTATTGCTTAGGATCTGCATTTGGCAGGTGATTAGCTGCATGTCCAGCAAAGAAAGATGAGTGACTGGCAGATGAGAAAAATAGTAACTAGAAACAGGGAGAAGTAAGAATCCAGATCAATGGGAATGAAAAGCTTCCAGGCAAAACAATATATTGCAAAAGCTTTAGAGTACTGGAAAGGAGAATTCAGTTTGCACAGAGGAGTGCCTAGGGTGATCAAAATAAAAAATAAAAGTAAAACTTCTTTCACTATCTCACAGGAGGAATAGAATAAGAAGTGAATATAACTTTGTATCTAGGCATAATAGCAGGTAGTACAACACCTATCAAAACTGAAGAGGAAGGATAGATATCCCATACGATCAAGTGAAAGCAGTTTAAGAAGTAACACCACCTCCTCAGCTGGATTTTACCAACCACTCAACTGGAATGTGATCATTGGCTGTGAGAGAAGCACCTCTCACCAAACACAAAGTACAGCAGGAGAGCTCAAAGCACCCTTCACAGCACTTTTCAACACTATACTTCAATATGCTTTGCAAAGGACTTGAAAGGGTATCATGCAGTTCTGGAAACATAAAAGATGTCCTCATTAGAGATGAGATCGCTGGAGGACATATGATGCCTGCATATAGTAGAGAGAGCTCAGAGAAAATATCTTATTCTAGAAAAATGCCTGAGGAGTACAAAGAAAGCAGATGTATCCAGAAAATGAATAAAACCATGTCAAGTATTTAGGGTGCCAGAGAACTCTACAACAGTTGTAAGGTCTACCACAGAGGGAAGCTGGGCTGTGTGGGAGCGCAAGCAGTAGGGTCCAGTGGAACAGATGTGGAAAACAGAATAAACTGGGAAAGAGAAACAACCAACTTGTACCAGCAGTGCAATAATATTACTACCAGAATGTTGTAGAGAATATTGCTAAGGAAGAAAGAGGCTGAAATACTCATTACAGTTTCTAGAGAAAGAAGAGTGCAGCTACAGGGTGGTGTGGCAACCTACATACACTGCTGAAAAGGATGCCAGTATTTGTTATTGACAGCTAAGCTATTGGATAAACAAACAGTTCAACTCACACGCCATGAGGAGCTGCACTGTTCAAGAACAAACTGCTAAGAAGTTAATTCCCACTATTGATGACTGAGTGCTGATTTATTAGGAGTGAAAATTCTAAATGAAATGCCAAAACCATTTTTTGGTATATTGTGATAAATGAACCATCCAGTCAATTGGCCAGTATTCTCCGCAGACCTATTGGTCTCAAATTTAAAAGCACCATCTTGTTTGCAAAGGTGTGTATATATAAACTGAGCCTGACCCTAGAGAGAACACCAAGCAGCTGAAAGACACTGGTGAGCAGGCTAATGGTAGTTTATATCCCAGTAATATCCAAAGTGAAAGTGAACACACTCATAGGAGATAACCTCCTATATGAGGTGGCATATGAGCAAGAGATAATTGTGTTTAAAGCAACCCAGTAGTAATCTCAGCAAAATGAAGAGCAAGTGTTATAAAAAAGAAACATACCACAATAAAAAACAGGCTTTATATGAGCTAAAGTGCATGTTCTTCTGGCCAGGAATAAATCCCCTTAAGTGAGGACATAAGTGGAATAGAACAGACTGTCCAAAAATTTCCTGTTCTCAACCATCAAAAGCCACCTGAAATCCTAGACATCTTTGGGAAAACACTGAACAGACCTGTTCAGTTCTTGGGAAGGGAATGGAGCGAGGATGGAAAATAATCTGGAAGGTCGGGTAGCTAATTGATTCTTGTGCACAGACATTAATCAAAACTGAAACCATGTACGTAGACTACCATAAAAATAGTTTAAAAAGGGACCAGAACTTGAGGCATCTTCTTAAAGAGTAACAGTCCTAGATCTTTTTGTCATGCAGGCACACTATCTGCAGGCAAAAGGCAAACCTAGATCAAGCACATGTCAAAGATAACAACAGATTTGAGAAAGCTGTGGAAATTAAACCAGAGGCAAAGAGCAAAGAGCTGTCAAGCAGTCTGTAGTCATGGACAGACAGGCCCCAGGACTAACTGAAAAGCACATGATAGTTGTTGCTTCCAGGTTGCTTTCTGCTGCAGAGTCAGCCCAAGATAGATCCATGAGCAAAACACAGCAGCAACAGGTTGTAAACCAGTTGAAGCAGGAGAGAGAGGATTTCCCACTAGCAGCCACAATGCCAGCTATTTCCAAGACAGTTAGTGCCTAAGGACAGTAACTATGACAAAACCCCGTGTCCTTGGGTGAATTACGTAGTGGTGACCTCTGGCTTCCGACTAGATGACAGCAGAAGGAGCACAGGTTAGATGAAGTAAAGACTTTGCCTACCTTCATGCCAGATAACTTCAGAAGTGGGATAGAGGCACTGAAGTAGCAGTTGCTCTGCACAGATACTCTGGGAGGGGAGATTATTTGGTCAGATGGATATAGCTGGAGGACATTTGTGTTTTGCACAAAGCTGACAATCCAACATTTCTACCTATTTCTCCTAAGAGCCAGATTCATTTCAGTAACATGCATCCTCTCATGTTAATGAACATGGTACATGAAACGAAGACCATTACTCTTGCCTGTGCATCTAGTGAAATTGCACTTATGGAAAAAATGATTGAAATTCAATGTCAAGGCCACTCCAAAGAAATTCTCTGTGTTCCTCCTCCTGAATTTTACCACTGTGGTTGAGCTGTATCAAAGCTCTTTGGGTACCTATATTATAGTCTATATCTTTTGTGTCTATGCCTTGACATTACATTAAAATGAACAGCGCTGTATGAAACTACCAGCACAGCATGCATGTGCTGCAGCCTTGTTTAGGCAAAATATTTGTGCTTTCTGAAAGAGCTGTATTGTACTGTTTGACTTGGCCTTCCTTTATACAGAAATGTTAGGAAAGCCAGTATTTTAATCCTGTGTATTGTCATCAGGTTTTTTTTAAAAATGAATTATTATACTGAAGAATTTTTTTTTCCCAAAGAGATAACATCCCACAGTGCTGACAGGCTTTTTTCTCTAATGATATATGAATTGGAGCTAACAGGAGGAGACAATAACTGCAGGCTCTTTGATTAATCTATTTTCTTTGGTCCTCTCTTTAAAATGATAGATTGGTCCAGGAGGATAGTTTGCCATAGATATTTGCAACAGAAGTGTGAGCTCCAAACTAAATAAGGAACCAAGGTTTGTTTAATATATTGTAGACATCTGGTCCATTTTCACTAGGAAATTAGCATAGAGTTATCATCAGAATTTTTTCATATGTGAAAAGCTTAAAGAACAGCCCAAATATATCTGATGGCACAGAGGTGAAAAAGAAAAAAATTCCCTCTAGCATAGTTTAAGATAAGAATATATTTTAACACTACAGTTTAACAGTAATCAGCTGGATCTGGGTCAGTGGGTTTGACTTCCCCTTTCTTATGACCCATTTGAGACTGATAGAGATTCATGATTGTAAGCAAGCTACTGCTTACTTTTTTCTACTTGTGGTATAAATATGGTATGTGGCATATATCAATAAAACCCCTGCTGCAGCAGTTCTGGAAAAGGTGTTGTAAAGTAAAATGTCTCATCACATTACTTTTTTTTTTTAAAAGCATTCACAAATTGTTTTGGTCAATCTGAACCTGCATTTTTAGGCAGATATAATCATTGGATATAAAAAATAGCCCACAGCAATGACAATGCTATTATAACTTTTATTTTGCTAGGGAAATATATATTTACACTAAATGTTTATATTGAGTATCCCCTTTTATGGTCCTTTTTGGTCCATGACACATAGGGGCTGATAAAAGTAAATCTCCTTTTTACCACTTTGAGGCTACAGACCTGAGTAGAGAAAGGGATATAACTGCAGCAGACAATTGCATCAAAGGGAGACTCTGCTTCAAGTGGAATAGTTTATCTCTGGTGTGTTTCCTTCTATTTCTTATGCCCTTATCTTTCTACTCTGTTCTCTTTCTGTTTTACTTACAAGTGTATTGGGACATTCAGATGACAGAAAATCACACCACTTTGAAATGAAGGCATTTAAGTGGTGACATCCATGGCATTTCACTGCTGTCCTCTGGTAGTTAATGTGGCTTGTTCCAGTCATCAAGGCTTTCTTTATACTGTAGAGAGGTAGTCTCTACAGTAGTGTAGAGAAGTAGTAGGACTGTAGAGAAACTTCCAAGGGAAAATTCTTCCCACCTGTCTTAGGCATTGCTTCTGAAAGATTTGCCAAATCAGGTCTCAAAAGAGGAGGCAACAAAAAAGATTGACTTGCTTGCTCTTGCTTTTTGAATGGAATCTGTCTTCCTATAACTGAGATAGAAAATGAAAAAAACCCAAATTTTTAGAAGCAGTGGAAGAAAGAAAAGATATGGTAGCAGTATAATTCTGCCTGAAGCTAAGATATGTGTTGTAACGTTCCCTGAATTTTTTACCGAATTAATTTGCATGAATATTGCGCAGGGAAATGTGTATGTGCTATGCCTTTAAGTGTAGATGCTTCCCAGAAAGTTATTTGCATATTTAGAAATCACAGATTCCTATTATATCATGCATTGAAATGCAAAAATAAATGCAATTGCTACAATGGAGGAGGTTCTTTTTAATCCTTAATTATAAATTAAATATAAGTGTTCTTTGATGATGTCACCCTTTACTTCACTAAGGATCAGATCATACCTTAATCCAGTACCTATGGCAGACTAGGATTTACTTACTAATTAAATAAAACCAGTCGGTATTGATGTATGAGAATAATCATACAACTCTAATTAAAGTTGTAACAAATTGGGTTTTAGTCATTTCATGCGTTCAACAGCAACTCAAATTGCACTGATTTCTCAAAAATCCAGTTTTAGTCTGACTCATTGAAAGAAGCCAAAAAATGGTCTTTTTTACTCTCACATATGCACAGACACACTCCATGAAATCTGTTTTGACAGCTTCTTATAATATTTAATGAACGATGACAGGCAAGCTAAAGAATCAATAACTAAACCTTTGGTGCATGTTGCAATCACAAGCAATTATTTACATGTCATGTTGAGTCATTTGGACGGTGAAGTATTGTTCAGATCCATCATATACACAGACAATGGTATATATGTGCCTTCAATTGGCTCCTCAGATCCTTAGGATTTTAGTTGAATTATTCTGATGTGAATATTCATGAGGTTTGATAGTAGTGTTTACCACTTCATTACAGCAAAGATTTCAGAGCTGGGCTACAATTCTTAGAAAGGACTAGCCATGACATTTGGGAAACAAATAGCTAAGGCAATGCCACCTGCATTGCTCCTATGTGGAGAAGCTGCAGCTGTACCAGGACTGCTCTGTGCAGCTGTGCACAGTGTGGTGATGGAATTTATATGGAAAAAGCAATGCTTTGTAGTGGTATCCAAAAGCCAATAGTAGTAGGGAATCCCGTAGACTACCAAGTCTGCCTGTTGTGCAGCCACCTAGGGCAAGTCACATAAAACACAATTTCAAAGCTTACCAGCCTGCCTGGCAGTGCTGGGTTTATCTAATGTGGGCCCCTGAGGATGGCTGTGACTGCTCTAGCTCTATAGTGCTACCAGTACTCATTCAGCTGCACTTCTCACTTCTTGGCACTTTTCAACATAATGTATCTCAAACTGAACAAATAAAAGCTAAGACATGGAAAATCTCCAGGTACCTTTGAAACAGCTGGATGTCAAGTTCAACTGATCATAAAATGGTCAAAGTAATTCTTGTCCCATTTATCTAACCCTCAGCTGTAGTCTCATTACTAATAAAGTGCAGAGAATTTTGAGCTTGGAACTCAGCAAGTGACAGTAATATTATTTGTGCACTTTCACAAGTGCAGCGGTTATTTTGCAGGCCTCCCACGAGGCACTGAGACAGTAAATTCAAAGTATGGAAGAACTAGATGTTCAGAACCTCTGCTGTGATTTTAACTGGATTAAAGACTGAACTCCTGAGCTGGAAAATACTTGCATTATTATATCATGGCTACATATTGTGAAAGTTGCACAACAGTGCAATAATGGTTTACAAGGGTTATAATGTTGATTTTTACATTGGCCACATTACAAGATTCAAGAACATCTTTGAAATTTAGAAACTCACATCTAGGAAGGTGTCTTGGCTTTTCCAGTTTACTTACTGTAAATGAGACATAGACTGCTAATTTATTTAATCACTTCTAAAGAACCATGCCTGTATTAGCTCCTAAGTGGACAAAGGTATATAATAAGAAGAAGTTATATAGCACTGGTGATGTTGGGTGCCATATGCACCATAGTGTTGTTGAGGGGTAAGTACTTGAGCTTGCTTGAAAATCTGAGGTATCTCAGTCTGAGTTTCCCAAGCTTGAGGATTTCAGTCTCATCAACCATTTTGGGAAATCTTGGCTAGATGGACTCTTTCTGACTGTGGCAGTATGTGAGACTCTTCGAAACAGGAAAAGATATTACCCAAGGAACTGATGTCCCTGTTGAAAAAGTGCACAGGATCTGGAGTGGAGAGTTAGTATTGTTGTTACAGCTGCGTTTGATGACATAGAAACCAGATTCTACCATGCTGGTTAAATCAGAAAAAAGACACCAAAACCCTCCCCTTGCAGTCAATATGTTACAGGATTCACTTGTCTGTAAAATAGGTCAGGAAACTCAATTGAAGAGCCTGTGGAGCCTCACACATTGAAAGCCTATTAATAATAGAAGAGATTATTCACTGTTATCAAATACAATTACAGGCATCTAACACCCTGAAGATGAAAGACTATTTATTTAACATGCAGAATAAGCAGATATAGCTGTGATGCACTGCTCTGCAGCATTTTAACACAAAGCTTCAGGTGGCAAAATAAACCACATTACTAGGGCTGTAACAGTGATCAAGTACATAGATTTTATGTGGCAAAATACACTCAAGAAAAAATGACCATCTTACTTTTCTGTAATTTTAATGCATTTCAATGAGTATCTTATCTAACCATCCATCAATTTTATGTTTGCAACTTCAAGCCCAGGGACTGAAATATTCTGCAAGCCATTTTTAAGGATTCCTTGTGTACTCAGTGAATGAATAACACAAGCATCTGGACGGAGACTTGTGTTTCTAACCTGGAAGTTTAAACTACAGCCCAGTGCCTGGGCCTAAACACAATGATCACTGGATTTAACTGAAAGATTACTACTGACATGTTTGAAGCAGATCTTTTGTACGGGGGGAGTAGCTCCATAGTCAGACTAAAGTACCAACACAGATGGAAAACACATAGTTCACAGAATGTGTCTATTTCTGTCAAATATTTTATCAGATTGGTTCAATCTTAGGTTTATTCTTGAGTAAAGTAACTTGTGCCCTCTAGAACAAATCTCTGGTGTACAGTGAAAAGCTAAATCCCAGAACTACTCTTCAGAGGTGAGGAGGACAAGAATTGGCAAGTTTGGCCCTTTCCAACTTACACGGGTCTCCAACTTCTCCTTACAGGGGCCTTTATATGGATATATAGGTATATCTATTTCTTGCCCCACTTATGCCACCTTTTAGGCCCATTTTTCCCTTGACACCATGTTCATAACTGAGATGTGATCACATTGTGCCCCTGGCCTTGGGAGTAGGCAGGGGAAGGATGGATTTAGATGAAAATGCATGAGATCCCCTTGGTGAGGCATATGTTATCCAAGCCTCATTAAACTGCCAGGCCCTTTTCCTGCGTTTCTGTTCTCATTGTTGCTGGTCCCCAAGATATAGATATACAAAAAGCTTGACAAGCAACACAGAAAGGAAGAAAACACATATGACAACTTAATGGGTTTGAGGAAAAAAAAAAATCCAGACATGCCAGTGTTTATTTTTGCAGAAGCAAGGCAGCAAGCCTTTAAATGACACAATGGGCTTCATTTGTTAGGGCCTTTGATTAAAGGTCTCCCATGATTTATAACCAACAAAAGTCTCATCAGACACTAAAGAAAATTATTATCATTATTGTTATTTTATTATTATTATGTATTTATATTGCAGTCACTCCTAAGAGGCCCGGACAAGGAGTAACAGCTGTAAAAGAAACAAAAAAAGAATAAAATAAAGCAGCTTTAACAGCAAAACTCTAAGTCATAAATAGCTTTAAAAATGAGGTAATATAGTACACTTCTGCCAGATGCCACCCTTATGCATATGACTTTATATATAAAGTTTCTCCATTAGTGAGAGCATATCAACCTTTTTTTCCAAGTATCAGGATAAGGTGTATATCAGATTTATCTTGTTTGCCTGAAATACATTTTCATTTACTACTTCCAAAGATAGAAGTTCTAGATAATCTAAAGTATCTATGTGGGACACATAGAATTATACAATATCTAGCTGTTAATTTTGTAAGAATTTAATGAAGTATTGCACAAAAACCATTATCAGTTCCTTTAGATGTTTTTGGTATTAGCAAGTAATTAAAACTAAAAAAAATAAACCCTGACCTTTTACAGAAAATACTTTGTGCAAAACTAGTAACATTTTTTTTTTCATTTTGAGTTATACAGTCACCTGGCAGATGTCATTGTGCAGTGTTTTTATTACATCAGTTTTATTTATTCTGCTTCCTATGGGTTCTTAGGAACTGTAGCATTCAGGGATGATGCAATTACTATGACAGCTACACCAATATAGGTAAAGAATGGTATAGGGAGTTGAAAGAGAAAGGGTATTTTTAGGGGATCTGAAAAGGCTGAAATCATTGTTATGCATTCAGGCTAAAGGCATTCCATAAACATAGTATCTGAGTGCTGAAAGTTTGGCCTTTGCCAGCAGAGCAGTTAGTAGCCAAAAGCAAGATGGACGAAATGGCAAATAAATAAGGAAATCAAAATTTTTAGGTTGTGATATCCTCCAAGCATTTTAAAGCCAGTGAACAGATTAGGATATTCCATTTCCTCAGGATCTTAAACATATTTGTCCTGAATTAAAGATTAGTAACTGTGTTACTGTGAGGATAAAACTGTCCTCTGTGGGTGAAACAAAGGCAAACCCACCCAGGAATTCGAAAAGGGAAAACACAAAGACTTTGCATCCATCCTCCTTACAGCAGAGGTGGTTCAAGGCTCATTCTGTATTGCAGTAGGAAAAACAATGAATTAATTATTATGGCTTGGTGGGGGTTCTGTTTGGGAGTTTGTGGGTTTGGGGGCTATTATTATTTTTTAAATAATCTTTTTAATTTTTATGAATATGCACATCCAGTGAAAAGTTTGAAGTAATATCTTTTTACTCTGGAGAATTCCTGGAAATAGCTTTGCACTCTAGTGCTACCTATTTACCGAGCATATTGCCTGGGTTAGCTAGAGGCATGTGATATGCAGTAACAGGAGCCCATGATGGGTTCTTCTTCCCAGATTAGGAGCTAACACGTGCCCCTTCCAGCCTGCATGATTCCCTTCCTATGGGAACTAAGTTTTGGAAGAGGGATGACAAGTTCACAAATATCTATGTCTCATCCCAACATGGAGTCTTTTTCATTCAAGTTCTGGAAAGTTTTCCCAGCTCCCACTGTGTAGACAAAACCTCCAGCAGCTACTGGCTCAGGCTTATAAGCACCAGGATGTTGCTTTCATTCCCTAGGTGTTTTTTTTTTTATCTACCCTACAGCTTCGAGGTGGCCATGTGAAAATGCCTAGTGTGAATATCCTAGGCACACAAACACACATCCACACACACAAACCTGCAAATTTCTTTCATGACTTCTTTCCACAAGTATTTCTATGAATGAAACTTCACTGCAGCGAATATTCACAAAAAGAAAACAGAAGTAGTCATAGTCGTTGTCCGAAAGAATTCTCTGATCTAAAGTAAACTTTAATTAGCACTGTCCAGCTTTTTACTCCAAGGTCCTTTGACTCCACGGAAGTTTTATTCATGAACGGACTACTGAATTTGGCCTACAGCTCTCCCTTCAGGAACAACAGATTAATCCAAAACTATGATACAAATATTTTAGCTGTGATATATGCTTATTTCATTAAAATTTTCAAAGAGGTCACTTTGCAGAAGAAGAAGAAGAAGAAAGGCTTTGAAAAGGTACTGCCTGAAAGGTTAAAATTTACATAAGTCTAGCATTATTGTCATTATTAATACCTACACATACCCCTCACAAGCCTCAAGGTGCTTCACAGAATTAAATTATACCCATTTTCAAGGAAGTGGGAAAAGTCCTGTCACCTACATGATCTGAAATGAGATTTCTCAAATCCCTTAGAAACATTTAGCTAGAAACATTTTTGCTCTACTGTAGGCACAGAGAAGAAGAGCTCATAATTTTTATTGACCTTCAGCTTCCCTACCTATGCTCTGGAGAGACCCAAGATTCTTGTACTTATCCTTGTTTCCTCTTTTCTTATGCTCCTCTCAGAGGTGATGTTCCAGCTAAGCTGAATTGGGTGGGGACATTCACAGTGCAGGCTCTGTTATTCTATTTTCTGGGGGCAGGTCAAGCATAGATGGACTTTTTGAAAGCGGTCTGTAACTCTCAGTGCCTGTTGGCATCTGATAGGTAATCTTTCACATCTTAATTTTCCCCATCTTCTCATTTTTAGACGTGTGGTTTGGAACAGATTTTCTTTTATTTTTTCATTGCTGGATTTTCACAAGCATATGATTTCCCAGTATCTAAATTTAGAATTTGCTTGGATTTTTAATCTAGTGTAATGCTATTAGAAGAGATCAGTCTAAAAGAGATCACCAGCAGGACCATTCTCTGAATGAAAGTGGAAAGAAAACTGGGTAAAAACAGTAAAGTCTGACTTCTCTGAATAAATAAACACCTTAAACAAAATCTGGAAAGGTAGTCATGGTATCACATAGTCCTATCAGTTAGTTGAGCTGAACTCTCTGTGGAATCAGCAAACATGTTTAGCCAAATTGCAGTCTATGCAAATCACTTTACATAGCTTTGAACTTAACTCTCCTTTATTTCTTACCCTGGTTTCCAAGGAATTTTCTTTCTCTTCTAAGTTTTTACTTTTGTTTGGTTTTATTCTGTATCATTATGTGATCTCTGCTGTATAAGGGGGAAGTTCCACATCAGACAGCTGTTCAAACTGAAACCCAGATAAACAAGCCTCTAATCTGGAGGCATATGAAAGTTCTCCAGACAAGGTCTGCTCCCTTCTTGGGGTTCCTTTTGCTCTCTGGTTCTCATATACAGAGGACTGCTTGAGAAAATCAGACAGACCGCGTCTGCTTTGAATTTATCAGGCTAACACACACAGAAAACAAGAGTGTTTAGACTCCAGGCTGTTAGTGAATGCTCAGAATTCCCCACTGTTCCAATGACTGTAGAGCTACTTGGCACATCTTCAATAAAAAATTACATCAGTGATGCTCTGGAAACTCAATCGAGTCATAGGAATGACAAGAAAATAAGCAAATCCTTAGTGAAAGCTTTGGCAAAAATTCTCTACTTCATTTCAAATGTAATAGCAATCCTGGTCTTTAATTTCTATTTTATTTTTAGTGACAAATGAATTACTAGTACTGCTCCTCATAATCTATTTCTTTCCATTTCTCAGACTCTTTTGGGGAGTGTTATAATTTTAGACTATAAAAATATAAGCCATCTGGTTTATATATAATTGAGCTGCTCATACACATATTTTTCAGATGTAAAGCCATGCCTTAGACAGAACTGGAGAATGGCTGTGAGAAGGTTTGACTCTACTTCATTGTCTCTTTAGACATGTCTCCCAACTGACCATGGTCTAAACTCACTGGGTAGTGTCACCTTGAGTGAAAGGTGACACAGAGACAGTATAGATATCCACACTGCACATGGAAAATACTATGATGTCAACACAGGCACTTAAATAATCCTTTTTTGGGGCTACCAGACAATGTGTCAGATTAAGAATTTGAGCTGAATAACTGATTTTATGGTACCTAAGTGCCCCAAAGCAAAGAAGAAGGTAGTACTATCTTGACTCTTTCCTGCTCCATCAAGGCATGGCCAGTAAACTGGTCAGTCAGAATGACCAGCTGATCATCTAGTCCAGTATTTGGGGTTAGTAAGAATTGCAATATACAGGATGAAATAGGGCACTTGGAAGAGCCAAACATGCATTTGTCCTCCTACCTTCCTCCATTTGCATAGTGCAGTGCAAAGATATTTCCTGCTTGTGTATGACAATGCAGCTTTATCATGTACTGGTTTGGATTTACACCTCTGGCTCAGCATCCCTTTAAAATACAGTGGGAGCTATTCAGTGAGTAAATTGTACATTCCCTGCATTTATTTCCCTGAACACCTGAAGAGAGTGATCCCAAAGGTATTTGATTTTTCTCAGCAAATACTTAATGATGCTATTTGCTGTGCTACTATCAGTAGCAAAGGACAAAGCTGTGAATTTTGGAACTAGTTCCCAGTTTGATCCTAAAAACTACAGCAAGCAAGCGAACAAGGCAGGAGCAAACAGCACAGTGAAAACAGTTAGCAAATGTGCTGAGTGTTAGCAGTTAAGGAAATACAGTTGGCTTCCACTGCCACTGGGCAAACACAGATTGGGAGGCTTTCAGCATGGCAGTACTAGATTTGCTCTAAATGGCTTTATGGCAATAATTGAAACACAATATGCAATGAAAGCATATTTACTGCACCCGCTTGAAAGCTGTGAAACCGATGAGGAACACATTCATTCAGTAAACCTATTTCACTCTGCTTGCACTGCTAGCTGGGCTGGAAGAGGCACAGACAGGCAAACTGCTCTCAAGAAAACAACTCTGCCATGGAAAATTTTACATTCCGTCACCTTAAAATTCCTACTAATGCAATCACCAGGACAGGATCCAATGAGACATCAAACTGATACTGGCTTCATGCAGGTTTTTACATCTGCTACCAATCTGTTGCCCATTTATGCCCTGTTTACGGCCCAAGGGAGCAATTTCTGTGTGCAGGCTTTACTCATGAGACTACTGCTCTGGAGAATGGCACTCTAAGGGTGCACATCACTTGGCACAGAATTTTTTATCTTATATTCTGCTGAAAAACAGCTTAATCCAAGGCTGTGGTAAAATAGCTGCTGATACGAGTACAGACTGGGTGAAGAGCTCATTGTAAGCAGCAGTGCAGAGAAGGACTTGGGGGTCATAATAGATGAAAAGCTGGATATGAGCCAGCAATGTATATTCACAGCCCAGAAGGCCAACTGAATCCTGGGCTGCATCAGGAGAGGCATGACCAGCAGATCTAGGGAGGTGATTCTGCCTCTCTACTCTGTGCTTGTGAGGCCCCACCTGGAGTACTGCATCCAGTTCTGGGCTCCTCAGCATAAAAAAGATGTGGACCTGTTGGAGCGAGTCCAGAGGAGGCCACAAAGATGATTAAAGGACTGGAGAACCTCCCCTATGAAGACAGGCTGAGACAGTTGGGATTGTTCACCCTGGAAATGAGAAGGCTTCGAGGGGATCTTATAGCAGTTTTCCAGTACCTAGAGGGGGATTATAAAACAGAAGGGGAGAGACTTTTTAAGCGGTCAGACTGTGATAGGACAAGGGGGAATGGTTATAAGCTGAAGGAGGGAAAATTTAGATTGGAGATTAGAAGGACGTTCTTTACCCAGAGAGTGGTTAGGCACTGGAACAGGTTGCTCAGAGAGGTTGTGGATGCCCCATCCCTGGCAGTGTTCAAGGCCAGGCTGGATGCGGCCCTGGGTGACCTGGTCTAGTGATTGGCATGAAATTCCTCCCACTGTAATACTTGACTAAGCATTAACAATGAATATCATTAATTAAATTGCCATTTAATGGCTTGGGAGGTAAATTCTACAAAGAGGAGGAAAGGGAGAGAAACTTGCATTTATTCAATAAAGGAGGATTCTTTTATTATTTTTTACCTCATTTTAACCATCTAAAAAAAAAGGCATCTTGTTTAAGCTCATTTGTGTTTCTACCAGCCCTTTTCAAACAAAGGAGAGAAGCAGATGCCTATAGAAAATAGACTACTTGAAATGAGTAGATTTGAAACTCTTAAATATGACAAGGAAAGACTGTAAGAACCATACAGAGACCAAAGAAATATCATTTTTCTCTTAACAGAAACCCAAATGACAACAGAACAGCTTCTCATAGCCTCTGCCTTCCTCAGGGTCTTGCTTATGAGAACTTGAAGATGACTCCAGTAGTTGCAGATATTACATGCAGATAATCGAAAGTTGGAAGTAATAAAATGCATATCTTTAATCTGAAGAAACAGCTCACCTAGACACCTGACCCTGAAAACTAGGAGCATCTATAAGCACAACTAAAAAATGGGTGTAATGTGTCAGAGCAGAAGCCACAGCATTACACCATGGTCCAAGAATGGAGAGATCCTTATGAGTTTGAGCCTCATAGAGCTAGGACTCATACAATTGCCTCTGATTTACTTGCTGGACCTGCACATGTATTTAACAGAAAGATAACGTCTTCAGAGTCTCCTACCAAATTGATGTAATATTATTTAAAACCTATGAATTTTAACCACTTCTGAAGTCTTTTGGACACAAGAATTTCACTGACCTCACAACCTCTGGTTAATTTGGTAATATTTGGTGATTTCAGTGCTAATGTGCTTTTTATTTGATATCTGTGTTTCCCTGACTGAGAAAAGAAATTAGAAGTCTTTATGATTGTTGCACCTTCCTGCCCACATACCAGCTGCTTCTATGACACCTGATACAGGGAGGGTGAATACACTCTTTAAATGCATCTCCCATTAGCATACTTCACTATGTAGTTGCTTACTCACAATCTGATAGATCCTCTCCACTAAGAGGAGAGATGTCTGGCAAAAGTGCCAAAAGCATAATAAGAGCAGACAATCTAAAACATAACTAAGAAGCAGTAGGAGAATGACCACGAATGTGTGTTGATGCTTTTGGGAGCCTGAAATAGAACATTTTCACTACATCTAGGAAATACTCTCTTGTTTGTTTGGACCACGTGTGCCTTTGCATAAGACCTTTTGAAGTAGTAAATAAAAAGCATTCCTGCTTACATTAAGAGTTCTGCTAGCTGGGAGGCAGAAAGCAAATCATAACCTTTTATGTGGTCCATTCAGCAGAGGTGGAATCATGGCTCCACTTTTGGTTGATGTCAGTGTTAAGAAAAAATGTCTCTCATAGTTATTGGTTTGTTGGGGTTTTCTTCCCAGTTTTAGTCTTTCTTCTGTGGTGTGGAATGAGACTTTTGAAACAATTTTTTAAAGAAAGATTGCAAGAGAAAGAATTCATGGAAGAGAAGAAGCCCAAGCCCTAGGATCCTTGGGATAGTCAAGTTCCTTCTTAAATAGGAGGCTTGAGTGCAAAGCCCTGACAGGAATTTACATCTGTCATAATTAACAGCGATGGAAGCCTGACCTCTCCATCTCATCCATTCCTGAAACTTCATGGTGGACCTAAAACCTCCTATAAATGACGTTTCTGCCAAGTCTAATAGACCTCTGTAAATCATTATACCATTTACAAAGCAACATTTTTTAAGAAAAAAGTTTAGTTTGGAGAAACAAATGGGGAGGGGATTATTTTGCAGTTCTTTGAAAGGGTCTTTCCAAGATTCCTCACAATACATTTTCCCAGCTGAACTGGATGGTTCCTCTGATCTCATCAGAGATGTGGTGAATAACAAAACACTTCTCAAGTTACCCTGTAGAAAGAGGAGTGCCTAGAGGCAGAAACAAGTCCTTTCCCAGCTTGGGATAAACTTCTGGCTGCTTCTCTATCTCCACCACACCTGAAATCACTTTTCCATAACTTCCTCACCTTGTCTGCATGTCATGAGACTCCATTCTTCAAAGTTTGTAGTACAGACTCCTTTGCCCTATGGAAGCATTATATATTGTGACTTTATTTTTCAGTGGAAATAGTTTGGCAGACATCACTTCAAGGACAGCAACAATGTCTGTGTTAAGTTACCATTCTTTATCTTTAACTTGTCCTGTCAGTTTTCTGGCAGACCACAGTAAATCTAAAACATTTGGAGTTGCACAAATTATTTTCCAGACTGTCCTGTAGCAACTCAGGGCCTGAGCATAGCAAGTAAACAGATGTGATATGGAACCACAGTTGTACTGTCAGACATGAGCTTTGCCATTTGGAAATAAGCTATGGGCACTTGCTTTGTAATTTTGTCCTTGAACTGTGTAAAAGCCAAGGCAATAGTGTGCTGGTCTGTGAAGATACTGCTCAAGTGAATAAAAGGGTCATTATTTGCATCATCTGTAAAAAAATGTCTTGTGCAATTATTTTCCTATCCAAATAAGCAATGATGTTTAATCAAGTGTTCTACAAGTTTGCCTCAGAAGATTATTTGACACCCTCAAATGGGTCAGATTATCATAAATAAAATAGGAATCTAACATGATGTGAAACAATGATTTATTTTTCCAATGGGAGGAGATTACAAAGAGGGAGTTAGGATTATTTTTTTGATTCATAAATCGACACAAAACAGATTACTGTCTCTGGGAAGGATCTGTGGGATTTAGGTATAAGAAGGCATTGAGTAGGTCACTTGCTATTTTTGATGTTGTCTTTTGGAGGAAAAAGTTATTAGAGAGTAGCAACTTATTCCTAGTGAATACAAAGTAACAACATTTTGAAGACTGGTGATTTTCTGGTGTGAAGACTGACCATCTTCCCATTTTGTAGTATAGAAAAAAAAAAGAGAGGACACATACAGTTGTGGGGGTTTTGCCTTAAAAGCTAAAACTTCTAGGGAAAAAAAAAAATCACATACTTGGGTTGCATATCCTCTTCTAAACTCCTGGGAATTTTCTTTCATTTAAAAAAAAAAAAAAGTAGTTCAGCTTAAAAAAAAAGCAGTGGTCTGGGTGAGTTCTCATCAATGAGTGCTCCTTTCAGTCAGCTAGAAAGTAAACATTGAAATTAAGAGCATGGAACTGAAGACCTGCACTGCCTCTGAGCCAGGACACAAGCTCTGCTATGAAAATCAAGAGCAAACAACCCTGTAGCCCTTTGTCTAAGATCTGCTTGGTAAATCTTTTCTGCTATCAGCCTGTGCCTGGCAGCATGAAATCAAAATTTTGAAAGAAAGTGCTGGAGGTTATCAAGGCACAATGCTGAGAAAGAGATTATGTAGGATATTAAGTGATTTTCTGGAGGCTTTTGGTTTGTCTAGATAGACATGCAGCTGTGTGACCTTCACTCAAATTTAATTAAGTTCTTTGTGAAGTAGTCAGTACAGCAATGATATTGGATGATCAGCTAGGTTGGATGCAAGCCTCTGCATTCCACAGCTACTTCTAGGACCATTTGTGAGCACCAAGAACTTCCTGGTACTGGGGATTCTGTGTCCATGCAGTTCAATTCCATTCCTTATCAAACATGTAGTCTGTGAACACCTGAATAACCCCTGATCTATGCTAACTAATACCCAAATTGTGTGAAAGACCTGTTTGGGAGTTGGCAGTTTGGGGCAAATCATGCCAGGGGCCATTCTAACAATTCAACAGTAACAATAATTAAGTTCCAATGCCCAGAAAACACCCTTGGGCACCAAATTTCAGGGTAAGGCTATAAACCATGAAAATCAGATTATACTGTGCGTTTCAAAACCATAAATCCATGCCACAGACCTCACCCTTCCCAACCCCATGATTTCTGTGGGAGATTTTTCTGCACTCACTCACCTGTAGCCTTTTAAATCTGCTCTATGTTCCAGTATTCTTGAACTGGTTGGTAACTACAACAACATAAGAAATAAAAACACTAGGAAGAAAACAAAGGAGGGCATGATGCCAGTATAGCACATCAAGAATTAGAGATTTTTGCTTCAGTAGGGTTTCAGTCTTTGTTCCACAAGCCAAATACAGTGAACACCTCATGACTTGCCCTCATGAAAAGATGGGAAATGGGATCTTCAATCTAGCAAAGAATAAGCCTTTCCCTTTCTCCTAATTTTACATGCTGCAAGCAGCTATGAGCTGGAGTGCTGCACCTGAATGCTGGCTATGGCTCCCACTCCAGCACAATCTGCAGTAATATTCCACAGGGTACACAAGATGTCATAGAAGAGGTATCCATCAAAATGCTAAACACAACAACAAAATATTTTTAGTATTTTTCTACAAACATTCAAAATAATTTGGAGCATTTGCTTAATGTCCTTTATCTTTTTCTAGTCTCTTTTTTTTTTTCCTTTCATTGATGGAGTTCCTCTATGTTTTTATAAACTCAGGGCTGCTTAAAGAGAGCTTTCACACACTTAATAACTTAGTAATGAGGTTTCTAGAAAAGCCTGAGGCTTTCCCCTTACAAAGAAAATAATGCATGTAACTGATAGCATGAGCAAGTAAATGGAATACAGAAAAATATCCACCCCAGGAACAGCTTTTTCCAGGATTAGTACTTTTCTTAACACCTTGAGGTCAAGGTAGGAAAGCAAATACATTTCTAAAAGCCACCTACTCAGCTGGTACATGCTGGTGCAACTTGGCTTATGTTGACAGAGCTACATCAGAGTTAATAGCAGTTGAAAAGCTGACCTATACCACCAACTTTGACTGATGAGCAGACTTATTTCTTAATAAAACCTGAAAATATTGATAAACTTGGAATAGTGTTTATTTATGTACATCTATTATAGAGTTTGCTTTTCTTGCTTTCTGAAGTAATGCAAGAGCTATGTCTCTCATTGAATACTGAGGCACTTCTAATATAGCTAAAACAGAAATCCCTATATGTCTATCACATATATTACATAGAAAATTATGGATATAGGTAGAAACAACAATTTGACCCCTATTTGTAGCATGAAAAAAAAGGTCCAGGTAAGACGCTGAGAGACAATATCATCAAATTTGATTTGTTTGCAGTAACACTGCTACTTTCCTGGAAGTCATTACACTTTGGTAATCCTCCTACAAAAACCCCCAAGGGTAAAGTCATGAAAATGAACTGGCTGTTTCTTTGCCCCTTGCTCTACTGATGCTCTGCAGAGGCATTTCAGCACAGGACAACTATATTGAAGTTGATGCAATCCAGAGAGTTTACAGTGAGGACAGACACTGCAGAACACACTTTGATGACAAATGAGCTTGAGTTAACTTCTTGCCACGTTTTGGGCAAGCTGGGAGAGTTACTGTATATATTTCTCAGAAATGGTAGTTCTTTACAAAGTTCTTTTGCATGTGATCTACAAGGGCTTGATTACAACAAAGCAGTAGTGTGCTGAGGTTATGTGCCTGTGTGTTTTTCCATGTAAGTACATGAATATATACATGTATATATTCAAATATATAAAACTCTTAAAAAACTGAATTACTCTTCTGAATGTTGTTATTTATATAGCAAATATTTACCTGACTAATCATACTTTATTAGGAAGGGATCTAGGTAGATCATTTAATCCCTCTCCAAGATTTGAATTGGGATCAAGTAACGTTCAAGAGATGTTCCTCATATATGATCTTAAATATCTGTAGAGACAGAGATTTTTCAGTCATTCTTACAATAATTTCCAGAGCCTAAGGTCATAAAAATCTCATTCCTGAATGTGTAAGAATCTCACAGTACACTGTTCAAATTATTTCTTCCAGAGTGCATTAACTTTGCATTTGCTGAAGCACAGAAACTCTTTGGCCACTTACCTGATTTTCTTACATCCCTATAAAGCTTTTTGTTGTCAGGTAGTAACACAACTTATGTAAATACTTGTATAACCTTCCAGATTTGCTGTTTCACTGATCACTACAGGATAGTTCTTTCAAATTTCTGATACACTTAACAAATATCAAGAGTGTAATGCAGGTCATCTAGGGCTTAACTTTATGCTGTACTGGAAAAAGAAATAATTATTTTTTGTTTCCAACATTTTTGACAGTTCCAAATTCATGAAAGAGCCTGACATCTCATGCATGAGTATTTCAATTCTTTATAAAGTCTCCCACAAAGATTCATCTGAGACCTTTAGAAAGCCTAATAAATTGTTTAGCTACTACTGTTCCTTTACCCACTCTTTAGCTGATATGTACAAAAGATGTACCTGCCACTGTTTCCTTTTGCAGAAAGTGTTCATATTAATCTTGATCATGAGAAGTTCATGCAGGTGCTTGAAATCCAATTTCTCATTCTTGCTCAAACAGTTCCTTTTCCAGTTAATTTTTTAAACTTTTAAAAATAATGACCTTTGAAGGAACATAAATAACTTCAACTTGCATTCTACTTCTTTTACAAAAAACTTATTATGAAAACAACTGACAATGTTGTTCTTCTCTTTGAATAAATCCATTTCATTTTACGTTACATGATTTGTCTGGATAACAAAGATTATAAATTTGTCTATACAGCATTTCATAAAAGACTGAAGAACAAATAATAAAGCCTGTTCCAGTGTTTATTAATTCACAAAGTCTTCATGTTTAGTTCAGATACCTGACTAAAGACTGGGAAAAGGGAATTATGTGAAAATGTCTTGTGCCCAGCTTAGCAACTAAAAGCTCAGAAATCACCACCCATCACTTAAAGATATGAAGTCATAGACAAATCAAAGAAAAGAAAAAAATCTCCCAAATGCAAGACTTTTTAAAGGGAAAAAATGGATTTTACCCATCTTTTTAATGAAGTGAAAAAGAACAATCATCTTCATTTGCCTCCTTCCAGGTCACCTCTAGCATTCCTCTTGTGTGGGCAGGGTACAGATGTTTTACCCCAAGTTTGGAATTGCAGTTTGGCACTGCAAGAGATGTGAAAAACATCTCAGGAGCTGCAGGCCTTCAGAAGTTCACTCAGAACTGCACACGTGGTAAATCATTGGCTTTTCCATGTCAGAGGAATTGCCTAACAGCCGGCGTTCCTCCCCTCCAGGCTGCTGCCGGAATTATTCTGCTTGCTTACAAGAGCATATGCTTAAAAAAGAAAAAAAAACAAAACCACCCTTCTCTGCTATTTGGCACCTAAAGCCTTATTTTAATTTCTGGGTGCAGCTTTTTCTCTGAACATATTGTGAAATACCAGTGCATTACCCATCTGTTCCAACTTGGTGTCTTCAGGGCTGAGTGCTGTAGAGGAAAGGTTATCATTAACTTGCCTTAAAAAACTTGATTTGCTTACAACAACAGTTAGTGGGGAAATTCATTGTATTCTATTCACAGTGCAGGCTGGTATTCCTCATTTTAACAGAAAGGGCTCAGGGACAAAATCCTCACTGCAGCCTAAGGAGTTAGAGTAATCCAAACAAAATCCTAGAAGTCTTTCCTTCTGTTTTGGTTCAGGCTTATCTTCAATCCAGACTCTGAAGAGCCCCAAAAGCCACAGACATACCTAGGTTTTATAGAGTGATTATATGCATACAAGTACTCAGCAGGTTTGCAAACTTCAGAGAGCCTAATGTAACCAAGTGTGAGCTTGTAAAGCTGGTAACCTCCAAACTGAATCAGTACAACACGTTTCTTGGAACAATTCCTCATATAGCTAATACAGAGAAAGGTCTAGTCATGGTGAATCAACCCACTGAGTTTCAACTGGTTTAGCTCATTTATCTCATTGGAAGCTCATTAGTATATTAAGTTTTTGCTTTTTCTACAGGCATGGCATCATGTCTGATTTGGGGTCTACAAACCTTATGCTGTTATTTTTACAGCCTTGCATGAACTTGCACAGCCTAAATGAGGCATATGATGTTGCCCTGGTCCACTGGTGGATCACTTGACAGTGTAGCACTCTCTGCACAGGAATATATAGGTATGGGACAAGGCTTTCTGCACCGTACAGACCAGGCACTAAGATCTACCGAGGACCCTGGCATGGGTGCATAGACCAAGAGCATTCACAGCAATGGCTCCTCCAGCTCCAAACAGCACAGGACTCCAACATCCTACAGCTAGTCGAGGGACCCAAGAGTTTCAGTGTGTCCTAACAACGTCTGGGTTGATTTTAAAACCTATTAAACAAAAGAAGTCCAACTGATCCTAGGAAATAAACCTCATCTTCAACTTGAAAGCAGACAGAACTTCCTCTGAAATAGTCTTGTGACTTGAGAAATTATTTCTCAACAACATATCTAAAGGGAGTTGGGATAAGATTTTGTAAGTCTTTGCAAGACTTCTAGTTCAATTCTGTAAATATAAGCACATGTTTAAGTATGCACATGCATAGGTAAATAGACACACATCACATATGTAAGTGTGATGGGTATGGGCACATCCTTCTGGGTAGGTGCTTATGGATATGGGTGCACATCCTCCTAGTCAGTTGAATCCGATGTAAAGAAAACAGGGTCATTTTAAACACGTCATATTCCCACAAGTGTTAGGAAAATTGTAAACTAGGTAGAGCAAAAATGGACTCTGGTTACATCTACAGAAGTGAATTAAACATGCCTCATAGTGTTTTCTGCTCCTGAAGCCTAATGGCACAGTACAAATGATTTACATACTGTTAAACTCTCTTATCCTTCAAGAAAAGGTGACCATATCCAAATGCCTAATTTGCACCATAGCCTTTCCCAACTCCTAAGCAGTTCCCTGGAATGGTTTAAAAGAGTGCTAGTTTTCTCTGGTCAAAACTATGCCAGCCAATATTCTCACAATTTAACAGCATAGTTGGTCAAGTTCCATTGCTTGGGAACATTCCCTAGTATTGTTTAATTTATTAGTTTAGATGAAGGTTACATGGGCACCCAACTGAGAAGCAGGCTGTTCTGTTAATTCAGCCTTTACTAGACACCAGATTACGCCCAGAAGAGTTATTCTGTGAATGCCCCAGCAGCGGGGAACAGCTAAGAACTGAGCTCAGACTTCACTACATGTCAGCAGAAACAACTAGGTGGCACAAATCAGTAGGGAACTGGGCTGTATTGGTTACACTGCTCATAGCCTTCCATGTACCTTCATGTAGTCAGTTACTGCATTTGATACAGGGAAGGCATTCAATCAAGGTTGAGAGAGGTTGTCAGATGGGCTCCAAGAAGAGCTCTTGCTGAAATATCTTGTGATTTCCCAGGGATAACTGAATCCTCTTCCCTGTGCAGACGCTGCCTGGAAGCTGGCAGCACAGACATCTGGCTCATTTGGATGCTACCACTTTCTTTTTTCAATAACTGTCATAGACAGTGCTACAGAGCACCTAAAAGTGCCTGTCCTGGAAGACTATGCACAAGAGTGGCAGTAAAGTTGTCAAACATATACCTGGAGAAAAGGTTGAATGGAGAAAGGCTGAATAAAGGACTGAGAAAAGAGCAGGTTGGCAAGGATGCCACAAAGGAGACAAAAAACCTATGACTTCTTAGGGAATGAGGAGACATCTCTTGTCCCATCAGTCCAAAGAGTCTCTCTCCTTGTAATTCTCCAGAATTTTCTGCATGTGGGAGCTGCTAGTTGCACAGAGGGGATACCCTCTTCAACACCAACTTGTTTCAAATGTGACAGAAAATCATAAAAATGCAGTGTTTCAACTTTTCAACCTCTTTCTCACAGGTTTTAGCTTTTAGGATGGTAGCAATAAATCTGAACAATCAGAACATTACAGTGAAATAGTTTCATAACATCTAATTTTGTGAAAAATTACCAAAACACTTTTCACCCGAGTCAGGACAATAGAGAACTGAGGCTCCAGGGGTGTCTTGGATTTGTTTCTTTTCATCAGTCAACTCTAGTACAACAAGAGGAAATGTACAGCCAGGGTGCACCAATAAACTAACCGATCAAACAAGCTGCATAGGGATACGTGGCCATACCCTTTGCAAACAAGGCCATGCATGTACATGCCAACACAATTACTGTGCTTGAATTTGCCAGGAGAAAATGGAATGTAAAGTAGTCTGTAAATAGCCAATAAATCTTGTTTCCAGTGTTTTATGCGTTTCTACCCTAGTCAGGAAGGAACTTAAGTTTGTTGGTTTGTTTTTTTTTTAAATGTGAAGTTAATGCAACTTGCTCAAATGTGGTGGTTCTGTTGAAGAGAGAATGGAAAAGGTTTTGATTGTTCTGCCATTCCCTAGAGGGGATCTTATCTCCAAATAAACCTTTTTAAGAGCTTCAACCTTATTTCTAAAGAAAAACAAATACATACAGAAACTTAAGCAGACTCTTTCCTGTTTAGCACAGCAACAGTCCCAAAAACAAACATCAAGAGAAAAAAATACTGTGGTAGGTGGTTGAAACAATCAATCCTACAACTCCAGTCTCTAACTTCATATACTGAGCAAGCTAGACATAAACCTTCTGTACAAGTACAATGAACCACTTGATCTATTTTAATAGAAAAACCCCTACAATTAGATTGTACTTTCTTCAACGTTTGAGGAAAATTGAGGAATTAAACTTCCTTCCCCACCTTTATCTTTATCCCCTGCAAAATAGCTCCTGGGTTTTCAGTGAGACCTGTAGCACTTAGTCCAGATACATCATAAATCTGGTGAATATGCTATCTGATGAGAAAAGCTCATTCAGCCCTGGGTCTAATTCTGTGTTGCAGTGTGCAGCACAGTCAAAAATTACCACAGTGGTTTATATGGAAGCTCTGCTAATATTGAAAGACGCTTTTTTCCTTTCATTGTGAGGGAAAAAAAGACTTCGCTAAAAGAATGATTCTACTATGCAGCCTTAAAGGCTTAATTGACTGTAACGTATAGTTGACTTCAGAAGCCTAAACAGCTGATGCTTCATCTTTCTGCCAGGATATTCATCTTCTCCAAAAACACTATCAGTCTCTGTTTGAATGTGTGCACAGCTGTAATGTTTGAAGACATTGAGTGAAGTATCATGTATTAAACATTTGTAATTGTTTTTCACTGGATTGTGACCTGAATTTAGTAACATCTGACTGATGGCTACTACTAACAGGATATCCCAGTGAGTGAGAGGAAGATCCTGTGTCAGTGCATTTGCTGGAGCTTGACCAGCTGGGTTTCTCTTTTGTTTAATACATTCAGAACTCTGCAAGGAAATCATCTGCAGTGGGGAGAGTGCCAGAACTTATCAGAGAGATAAGGTGCCTAAGTTTCCTGGATCTCTTTGTACTAAGGAACACTTGTAAAATGTTGGCAGAGTTGGGATGGTAAAAGCAACTGAGTCTTCAAAACTGTCTTGTTGGACACTGTGCAGTCCACACGTTTCCTATTTCTCTGGTACATCTGACCCTTCAGTCAAGATCAAATTATAATCCAAAGTGAAATTCCTGTGTTATTTTTATTACTGCTCTTTTACTCCAAGGTGTTGTCTTTGTAGCGAATCCTGCTACTATCAGTCAGGCTTCTCTAAGACTCATTGTCATTCTGGCAAACTGGGAAAAACTGGAAAGTAGTAGTGGTAAACAAGTTTTTCTTCAAAGTGTTAACAATCAACTCCACAGACCACATCTCTACCACAATGACCTCAAAGAAATGCTCTATGATG
Source organism: Bucco capensis (assembly GCA_013396975.1). Classification (NCBI taxonomy): domain Eukaryota; kingdom Metazoa; phylum Chordata; class Aves; order Piciformes; family Bucconidae; genus Bucco; species Bucco capensis. Next base: position 635,481 of record VWZO01016890.1, on the reverse strand, counting down.
GGAAGTACAAAGAAATTATGCTTGATCTTGATCTGAGGACATTGGAAAATACTTCAGGAAAGACATACAGTTGTGGCTGATTGCAATAGCAATAGATGGGACTTATAACCCAAACAGTATTGACCTGTTTCATACTCTTATAAAAGTAAGAGACCTGCCCCAGCTGGAAAACTTCTTTAGCAGCAACACTGATGTCTTCCTACAAGGCCTCCAGCCATGTGAGGGCAAAACAATTGCAACAGGACTGTGTGAAAGTGAAGGACCTACTAATGAACCCTTGGTTTTGGACTAAGCACAGGGCTTGATTCACATCCATGTATTAAAAATGATCACCACATTTCTTAGGAGAGAAATAAAATGTACATCCGTGCTCTACTTAATCTTAAAGCCAAGAGCTGTTGAAAGGAAAAAGTTGCATCAATTTGCTTTTGTGAGACTGGTGAATTAAGAGTGTAGGCTGAAAGATGATGAGAAAAAAATGGATCCTCCAAAATATAAATATTTCATTGATACGATTACTTCAATTCTACCTAGAAAGCTCTGACAGGTTAAAGAACTGCCTAAAATAAACAAAATATTTTCCATCCTGAAATGTTTTATCCTACCAGAATTCCTTTTCTTACTGTTTTCAGAGCACTTGCTATGCCAAAAAAATGGTGAAACATATCACACTTTTCTTGACACACTTATTTCCTTCATGTGTTTGCTCAAAGTATTCTTATGGAATTGCTTCTCCTTCTTCCAATCAATGAGCTTTTAGTAAGCAAGCAAAGAAATACTTTGCCCAAAGTGCACTCAGATCAGGGAGCAACATAGTCAGTCAGTCAGATGGCAGGTCCAGAAATAAGCACTAGTCACAAGACAGGGTGATATGGCACCTGTAGCACAAGATAGATTTTGAACTTATAGACCTTGGCATTTTAGTTCACAGCAGCAATACACTTTCAGAGTGAATCTTCCAATCATTTCTAGTTGCCGCACTTCAATTTAGCATTGAAGAGTGGTCTCAGCACACATGATCTGCATTTCCTTTGGTCAAAACAAAATCAGAAGATTCAGTCTGCAAATGGTTGTTCAACCAATAGGGCAAGAAAAGGCTTAGCCTGTTATAAGACATGTGAACAGTATATGAGAACAGGCTTCGGAAAGTCAGCATCCAATGTTTCTTTCTACAGATCTGCCAAATCTAGTCTGAATCTGCAGTGATCCTACCAAGCTCTCTTAGTAGTGAAAGGAAAGAAATAGGAACCACAAGGATATGAGATACCTGACTTCATTTTTTGTCATCTCACATTTAGATATTAAATGAATTATACTACAGAAGCATTGGTTTCTCTCCATTGAATCCAGACAACAAGCTTGGAGGTAGCTATTCTTGGTCAGATTTCACCTACTTTAGACAATGTGGAAATCCTAGTGCACTAAGAATTATATAAGCTGAAAGCCTGCTAACTTCTTTATCAAATACCTGCCTAAGTTCACTTGACTGATTCTCTCAGTGACTAATTTTATATGCCTTATGTAAGTCTTTTGTCACTCAACTAACTGAGGTATTTAACTATCTAACCCTCTTTCCACTGTTTGCAGCCCTCTCATGTAAGGTCTTGTCCATGATAGCAGATCAATTTAGACTTATATCAATGTTAACAGTAACTTAAAATCCACCAATGACGTCTCTGAAGATTTCAGAAATCATAAGAGCAAAACTAGTTTTTGATTTAGGAGATGTGTGGCTCTTTCTTGGAAGACTGAAAAAGTACTGAGGGGGATGTACTAGGTTCCCCTAGCACAATTAGAACATGTATAAAACTGTATTGTCTTACTGGTTCACTTACACTTTTCACAGTTTTGGTGCTTGTCTCCTGCAGGAGAACCTGTCCTCGTTTTCACTGAAGCCTGTTCCTCTCTCAGCAACCCATCATCCATTTATTTCATTACTGCTGCCATTTGCCAGTCAGATGGTGTCACTCTTGAGCAATGCAAAGCTGCTCTTCCTCTCAGAGAGGAGCACACTGATAACCAAAGTATTTTGCTCATAGCACAGGAAGTAAAAGACCAAAACCTATAGTATCACCTCAGTGTTGGTAGTGCTGCAGCACTTATCCCACTGATATGGCCTGCTGCTTTTTCTGCTGTGACTGATACTGAGAAATGGATCTCTCAAACAAATCCTGCAGAACACCTATTAAGTTAGGAATTGACTTGTCTGTAGGCTAGGGCTACAGTAAAGCACTTCTTTGGTTGAAGTCAAATGGGTTCCTTTCTCTGTGGACAGAGATAAATGGCCCATCACCATGACTACCACAAAAGAATCACAGAAATTCATGTTTGGAAAACAGTTTTAGATGAATGAGCACATTTTAGAGTCAGAGGTACAGTTCTGTGCACAACAAAATGGGCAAAAGAAACTTATGTTAACCACAGGAAACCTCTACTAGGGGTTCTACCTTCCACAGCAGCACTTTGGCATTGGGTCTTAACCACAGGTGAGCCCAGAAGACAACTCTGTTCATTGAGATACCGGTGACCAATTAATGAAACAGGTTACTAATGGCAGATGGGGATTGCTAGATCCTTTTACCTGGCTATGGTGATGGGGTTGGAGGTAAGTGATCTTTAAGTTCCCTTCCAAGCCAGACTGTTCAATGATTCTGTGATCTCAAGACTCTCACCTCCCTGGCTATAGACAGTTCTCTTTTAGTCAAAATATCTGATCAGGATCATTGTCTTTTACCACAGCACTGAACATGAAATGCCTTAATGGACTCCAGGCACCTTCTGCATGGTACTAAACTTCACTTCTCACTATTGATGCCTGTGGCTTCACAATTACATTTCAATCCCCATCAATTTCTATCACATATCAGCTAATCTTGTTAGAGCTCCATCATGTTGTGCCTCTGCCAGTGGTTGGCAATTTCTTCAGATGGCTCCTGTTTCTCCAATTCACTTTCATTTTTCAGGTTGTTTCCATTGCAGGACTCCATTTTGAGTACATTCTTGGCTGAAAGTGAAAAGTAGCAGGAAAACAAAATCTGTGTCTCAAAATTGCATATTTCCAGTTATTTCCTTCCTGTGTCATATCCAATTTGGACAGGTGTTTCAGGCTAAAAACAGCACATTTTATATTCATATCCAAGAAAACCAGTGCATAGGCAGGAGTTGGACTTGATGATCCTCGTAGGTCCGTTCCAACTCAGGATATTCTGTGAAAACACACCTCTGGAGTCAAGGAGATGAGGTACTGCAGTTCTGATAAAAACATACCTGAACTTCATCATGACAATCCCTAATTAAAGAGTGGAAAGTCTCATTCTCTTTAATTAGCTAAAGAGCTTTTTGCATGCCCATGTAATCTGCACTGCCCTTCCACATTGACAATATAGTTACAGCAACAGTGGTTCATAGATGTCAACATTTGGCAAAAGGACCTACCAGGACTCAGGGAAGAGCAAGTCAAAACATGGACATCTCTGTTCCAAGAACACAGGCCTTGTTAACCCTGAAGGAGTACAGTGAGATAGACTTGGTCTAAACACTTTCTGGGGCTAAAGACAAGTGTTTTCACAGCTTAAGTTCAGGTGGAAGAGGAAAAGAAAAAAGGAGAGAAAGACAGACTAAGTGACAGACCAGTGCTTAGGCATTCACTTCAGCTGGAGAAGTCCACTGTTCATATCCCCTCTTCAAATCAAGCTAAGCTGGCACCTGAATCTCTGACTCTGCTTTCATAACTGAATGCCCCAAATAATGTTTATGCCTAATCTGGGTTATTAACCTTATGAACACTTTTGGGAAAAGAAATTGTGGGTTTTAATTTCTTTTTACTGCCCTCAGTGCATAAAGAAAACTGCTTTTGAAGCCTTGCCTCCCCACCCACCCCCTTTCTATTTTGTGAAAGAATTCTTGGTTTTGGGCCAACCCCACCTCCAGTTAACACCATAGACCATTTGACTTGCGATGGAGTGGAACTGATTGCATCACATAGAAAGCAGCTTTGCACAGACACACCAGTCTGCTCCTGCTTACAGGATCCAGGCAGCTGACCCTCTGTGTGATAAAGGCCATTTCTTTCTCAAACTTCCCTTTCCTCTCTGCTGAGTGAAACAGCAATGTCCTTGAAGGAAGTGAAGCTTCAGATTACCACTTAGTAGCATTTGATCTCTGCCTAAAAAAACACCATTATATATTTTCTTGTGGCATTACCATTACCCAGGCCTCTAATTAGCTGCACCTCTGGACTGTTTTGTTGGTTATTTTACTATAACAGGCCTGAGCTGAGGCCACAGGCCTATTGAAACAGGCACCATGCAAACATATCACAAATTACATGTTTTCTGAACCAAACAGTGACTTGCCAAAAGTCACAAAAGAAATGATATGCAAAGGACAGAAAGCAAAGCTCCTATATCTTCAGTCCAGCCCATTAACCAAAAACCTTCTTGCCCTCAGAGTAATTCTTATGGCTCAGTGATAGTTTTTCCAAAACACTAGAATCAATAAATTACACAGAAGATGGAAAATGTGTATTAGCAAGGAACACAGCTGAGGGTAAAACCACATGTGTTGGTAAGAAGGTTGTCACTTAAGTCAGAGGAAGGACTGTCACTCCTTCCTCTTCTCCCTCCCTTGTTTTGGAGCATAGACAAGTGGCAAAAGACTGTGCAACACCCAATAAATTGCTGTCTTTGGTGCTTGGAGCCAATACATAAGCAGCTCAGGCAGATATCTGAGAGACCTCTACCTTCTTATCCTAAGGAGCCGATGCAAAGTTATAATCCAGGCTGAAGGAGAGTAATAAAACAGTTTCCCTAGGTCAGGGTTTTGAAAAGAGACAGGGCAAGATGGGGCTTTGCAGAGGAAGAGATCAATAGCACAGACAATGAATTGGTTAGCAGAGTGATAGTCTACAACATCATTCAGCTTAGTCTGTCCCTTTCTGACTAGTCCTCCTTGGTTTGTGCTCACACCTCTTTAGCATTGCTCTGTGCGTTCCCTTATGACCTTTGCTTCCCTAAGGACTAGAAAGGGGCTAAGTGATGCTACAGGGAACATACTCACCAGGTCAGCCTTGAAACTGCAAACAACCTTAACCATATCAGTACAGATGAGCAGACAGAACGAACGATGCTGAAACAGGGAGAATAGTGTTTGGTATCATAAACCATAGGAACCTGGAGTGAAGGTAGCCCTATGCCCATAGTTTTCTGCACAGCTAAAAGGATGCACTGCGTGGTATAAAACCATGAGCTGTCTGGTGAACGCTGGCAACTGCTGTGGCTTCCAGC
>VWZO01016890.1:587435-627412 GCA_013396975.1 Bucco capensis | reverse complement strand
GCTGGAAGCCACAGCAGTTGCCAGCGTTCACCAGACAGCTCATGGTTTTATACCACGCAGTGCATCCTTTTAGCTGTGCAGAAAACTATGGGCATAGGGCTACCTTCACTCCAGGTTCCTATGGTTTATGATACCAAACACTATTCTCCCTGTTTCAGCATCGTTCGTTCTGTCTGCTCATCTGTACTGATATGGTTAAGGTTGTTTGCAGTTTCAAGGCTGACCTGGTGAGTATGTTCCCTGTAGCATCACTTAGCCCCTTTCTAGTCCTTAGGGAAGCAAAGGTCATAAGGGAACGCATAGAGCAATGCTAAAGAGGTGTGAGCACAAACCAAGGAGGACTAGTCAGAAAGGGACAGACTAAGCTGAATGATGTTGTAGACTATCACTCTGCTAACCAATTCATTGTCTGTGCTATTGATCTCTTCCTCTGCAAAGCCCCATCTTGCCCTGTCTCTTTTCAAAACCCTGACCTAGGGAAACTGTTTTATTACTCTCCTTCAGCCTGGATTATAACTTTGCATCGGCTCCTTAGGATAAGAAGGTAGAGGTCTCTCAGATATCTGCCTGAGCTGCTTATGTATTGGCTCTAAGCACCAACGACAGCAATTTATTGGGTGTTGCACAGTCTTTTGCCACTTGTCTATGCTCCAAAACAAGGGAGGGAGAAGAGGAAGGAGTGACAGTCAGATCCTTGGCTCCAGTGATTTCCTGTGCCTTGTTGAGGTCAGTAGGGCATTGGTCCCTCCCAAGTGGAGGGGAAAAGGTACTTGGCTTCACAGAACTGCTCTTGGAAATCATGTTTTATGCTCAAGGGCATGAATAAACCTGCAGAACAACTCCCTTCCCTTTTGCAATGTGGCCGTGAGCTTCCATCAGTTGCTACCAGCAGCCTCTCTATCTATCTTCCCTTTTCTTGAGCTGATTTGAGAGATCACAGTAGTTCTCCCCAATACCAGGGCTGCTGCTGTTGATGCTCAAAACTATTGAGTTCAACAACTCTTTAGAGCTCTTTAAGACAGCAAGTTTTAACCATTTCACAGGGTGGCAGGACCACAAAAGAACAAAGAGGAAAATGAGTTTCCATGGAACTGTGGAAGGAGTGGGGAATGCAGAGTTTGAAAAGCCAAGTTACAGCTTGAGGCTGTAGTAAGCATTGTTCTGCAAATCAGCGTATAGACAGCTAGGATTTCTCCAAGTTCCAGGCAGAGCCCACAGGCATCAATTTTTATTTAGAAATTATCTGAAATGTTCAACATGCCCATAGTTCACTGAAACACCTCTGAGAGTCCTCATTCCTCTCCTGGGTGTGATATACACAGACCAGTGCCTGCTTCCAGCTTGGAGAATGTCCTACTGTGATGAGTGAGAGAAGGACTTGGAGGAGTAGATGACACTTGCTGAGGAATGCTAGATGACAAATGAAGAAAAGATTTGTTTCCCGCAGAACATATTTATTACACTTGCTAGAATTGAAAGAATTTTTTTGTCCTAAAATACGGCAGTGATATCAATGCCTTTAAAAGGCTTCAAGAAGCTTGTTTCAGTAAACTGTTTAAGTAAGTTCATCTTCAACCGTTTTGTGTGTGTTTTGGTGAGGTGATGGTCAGTTGTGCTGCTCCTTGTAGCTTCTCCACTGAAGATCAATTCTTGTGATTCCTTCCACAGACAAATAAATATTCCAAGATCATATTTCTACCAATATTTTCTCTCCCTATCATGTGCTGGAGCATTAAGGCATGCTGAAATCTGATGTAGAAGACAAATATAGCAAAGCTGTAAGAATCTACATGCGTTCAAAGTGTATTTTAATACTAGAAATGTATTTCAACTGAAAAATACTACCAGGCAAACTTACTCTCCATCTGACATTAAATTTAGCACTTCAAACATAGTTCATTCGTGTTCATCCTTACAGGAACCCTGGGCCCCTACTGGAGCCATACAAAAAAGGTTGCACCCACAGGCAAAGGAATGGTGCTTCTGCTCTTTTTTTCCCTACAAGATGCTTCCATTTGGATTTTTTTCTGGAAGTGAGCATACACTCAAACCCACTGTTCCTGCTGTACCTTCTAGAAGGAGTCCCACGTGAGTATCCCATGTGCTTTTGTAACAGAGGAAAACTATGGCTGTTATGCACAGATACATTCGCCATCTTTGTGTATACATTCACGCAGAATCATCAAGGCTAGAAAAGACCCCCCCGGGATCACCAAGTCCAGACTATGACCCAGCAATACGGCATCAGCTAAACCATGCCATTCAGTGCTGTGTCCAATCTCTTCTTAAACACCTACAGGGACAGTGATTCCACCTCACTGGGCAGTCCATTCCNGTTATTGTGGCCAAAGTGTAAGACTCTGCACTTGGCTTTGTTAAATTTCATGCCATTGGCCTCAGTCCGTCGACCCAGCCTGACCAGGTCCTTCTGCAGCACCTTCCAGGAGATCAGCACTCCCTCCTAACTTGGTGTCATCTGCAAATTTACTGACAGGAGACTAGATTCCCTCATCCAGGTCATCAATAAAGATGTTGAATAGAACTGGGCCCAGGACTGACCCCTGGGGGACACCATTGGTCATTCTCAAATATAGGAAAACAATTAGGTGGCAGGTACATGATTCAAAGTCAGCCTGTTAATAGGAAATTGTAAGTTGCACAAGGCTGATATCATCCTGTATTCACAGTGAATTGCGTCTGACTTGCACTGGCAGGAATGCAATGTATATGGAGTGATTAGTGAAAGTAGAAAGGGCAGGAGCTGACTACGAACTCAGATCGATGTAAAAGTTCCCCAGTTTTATTGCTGTTTCTAGATGCCTAAGCAATTACTTAGACCTCATCATTATGAATTTTATCTCCATTAGAAGCAGTGTTCAATTTCTTCATCCAGTTGGCAAATAACTATATTAGATACTTAGCGACATGAGTACAGGAACATAAAATGCTTGTGGATCTAGGCTTCCCGCAGATCCTTCTGCTGTCCTTCCCTCTATTCCTTTTGCTTCTTTCACAAGCAGAGCTAGAGCTGCAGCATGAGCCATCCCTATCAAAATATCACAGATGGGGTTTTTGCACACTTGGTTGCATAGTGACACTGCTAGTGTGGCAAGGAAGGTGGCATGTGGCTTGCTACCTGCCATACTGAGAAGCATCAGCTTCTAGCACAACACAGTGGTGCTCTGCAGGATGAAGACTTGGCTGCATGCAGAGAGGCAGCCCTGTCTGTCAGCTGCTTCTCTCACTGCCCTAAAAAACTTAGCCAATTACACTAATGGAAAAATTGTATCAAAGTTCTGCCAGTGCTTTTGCCTTCCTGTGCTTTGCACCCCTTAATTTCAAAAACAAATGCTTAGAGGTCACCCTAGCCTGATTGAATCATAGGAGTATATGGTGTCTGTTTTCAAAATTCTGTGACTACTAATTAATTTCTGTCATCAAACAATTATTTTCTAGCTCATTAGCCCATGAAATGTGAAGATTGTGTCAGCACTTTTGCTGACAGTGTTGCGCTCATTAGTTTATAACCTTGGCCAAAAAATGAGAGAGAAAGAAGGAGAGATTGCTATTTGACAACTTCCAATGGGTGTTTGAAGCAACAGGTGCTGCAAACTGGAGTTATTTTCCCATTTTGCCAAGGTGCTAGATGACTGAAGTACTGCGACATGGAAATTTCTCCTACTCATGATTTGATGACTAATGTCTCATGAAAGGGAAGAGAGGGGAAGTAGAGCAAAGAGCAGTGAGGAGGACTGTTCTGATGCACACATACCATGACAGAGTGTCATCATGTGTGCCTCCTGGCCTTATTTCTCAACTTGAACAGCAGAACTCACAAAAGGTATTTAGGTCAGGTGATGGAGGTTTCACTTCTCAGATTATACAACAAGGATCTGAAACAGTTCTTCACATGGGAAATTGTGGGACACCACATTCAAGGTAGCACGCAGAAGCAGAAAGGAAGGTAAACTTGAGCTACCTGGCCCAACAAGGCCCTGTCAACAAGCATCTGCTTCCAAGGAGGTTTCCCACGTTAAATATACATAAAAATAGCAAACAGACTTTGTCAGTAGGAGTAAAAACTCCTTTGTCCTTGACTGTTTGCTAACTTTCACTGTTAGCTGCTCTCCTGATTTATATTTTCATATTTCCCTCCCCAGTTTTAGTTAATCTGTGTTAAGATTAATGTTTTTTAACTTTGAAGAAGCATTGTTCAGCAGTAACATTGGCCTTTTAGTGCAATGCAGAACTTTATGTAGAAAGTAGTTCCATTAGAAAACAATATTCTTAAAAAAAAGAAAAAATCTATGAGCAACATCTGTCAAGCAAATTGGAAAATTTCAGCTAGAATACAATTTTTTTTCTTGCTACTGTGCTTGAGATCTATTGTTTCAGTCCAAGTTTCCATCATCCCATTTAGGATGCCCCCCATTCTTGCTGGATTTAATCTTTCCACTGTTCAGGAGCTCTCATTCATGGAAGGTAAAGCCTACCCAAAAATGGAAAAACTGAAGTACAGTGTACACAAGCTACAGTTCTTATTGATTGTCATAGACCAAAGGCTACTTCTGTCAACAGAGTTTATCCAGTCTTAGCTGCAAAGCCACAGCTGACCTGCTCTAATTCTGGTAACTTTCCTGCTTCAAGCAGAAGGTTGGACATATGATTTACAGAGTAATCTTCAACAATTTTTTTTTGTTGTTATATAAATGTTTAAGTGGTACTGAAGCGATATTTCACCATACTTCATTGAATTTTCTGTTTTTTTCTACCTTAAATTGGAACAAAAATTAGTAGTGATGCATTAGAATTTCTAGAGACCAGAAATTCTGAGCTTCTATTGTAATTAACTTAGGTTGCAAACAGGATTTTGACTTGTTCTCAACTATTTCTTAATGTTCATGCCTAGCAGCTAAGAATTCCAGTAAAAATAGTAATTTGAGGGGAAAGAGGTCATGAGTTGAAGGTACCAGATGAGGCCTGAGGAGAACTATCTTTGCCACAATCTGGGCAATTCTGACAGATTTACTGATACCTTACTTATACTCTGTTACCCTTAAAAACAAGAAAGGGAAGTAGCCAAATATCATAAGTAAATGCCTAAGGTCAGTGTACAGAACACTATTGTGATATTAAAAGGCACAAGAACATTTTCAGTCAGATACTCATTGCAGACAAAACACTACAGAAGGGTTTCCAGTGCATTCTGGTAGTGTCTTATGTCAGGGAGAAAAAGACCATGTTTTTAGGGGACTTTTCCATTCCTTAGAAATCCTCCTTTCCTTTTGTTCTAAAATCAGTGCCAAATAAATATGAGTTTTGAGCCTTGATAACTGGCACAGTTTTCTTAATTACCTACTCAGGAAAATTCCCCCGTTTAGTAGCTTAAAATTTAGAGAGATGTGAAACTCAGCAGTTTCAGTTCACAGAACATAATGAAAACATTCTTAGATTTTGATTTGCATGGGGTCACATTTACAAAGCTTCTCTAAAGTTTCATATTTGAAGAAAATAGACACTAAGGTGTCAAAGCCAGGTTAAAGTATTGGCTCCACTTAACCCAGTAGCAGCTTCGAAACTCATTGTTTGGTTGGTTGAAATTTGCTGAAACTGATAAATTCACATTGGTGAATTTCCCTAAGTCTTTTGGTGTTAAGGCTGAAATGTCAAATGATCCACCTCATAGACAAGTCAAATAGACTGTAACTACAGTTAAATTAATACTTAAAACAAGAAACAAAACATTCCCTGGTAAAAATGACATAAAATATAAGGGACTGTAATAGAGAATTATAACGTCTCCACATTTTGTGAGTTTGCTCATTAAACTCCATAGTAGAGAGAAACTTCCCATTAAATTCTATTATAGGACTTTAAAGAAAATCTATGTTATTTTATCATGCCAGTGGTTGGATTTTCATTACAAGATCAGAACACTTTGTGCTAAGTACTGTATAAGCATATATTATACAGCTCAATGTCTGAAAGTTAGGCTTAACAAAAATCCTGCCCTATTAAAACATTTGAAAAACTGAAAATTTTACTCAGATATACAATGCTCATATTTGTCTTTAGCACAGAAATTACTGAAAACTGTATTTTTATTATAAAAAATGCATTTCTTAAAAGTATGTGTTCGTGTTTCTCTTAAAGCAGTTCTACCTTCCTGGAGCCTGTTGCGCTCTCAGGCTGATGTAAATATCCAACAGCATTCTTTTACAGGAACAGAATTCACCTTGGACTGACAATATTCCGAAGTAATATCACTTCAAAGAATGTTTTTGGTGGTATGATAGAAACATCTGAAAATATGGAATTAATAAATCAGTATTTCTTTGACACAATACAGCGTCACTTCTCTTCTAAAGTAGGTGCTTTCTTCCTCTGGCAAACCAGTCCATTTTCTTAAGCAGTGGTATGCTTTTAGGAGTCTGTAGGTGCTGTATTATAAGCCCACATGTTACCTTCTATAAATATTTATTTCTAGTTAATAGGGAGAATTTCCCAGGGTCCCCAAATAGTAATGGTAAATTGGTAAGTCTTGTCAGCTAGTGACATCATCAGCACTGGAAAATCAGACAGCGTGACAAGGAGATCCCCTTGTTTTAAAGTATTAAAAAACAGAGTGTTAACGAGGTTGATGACCTCTCCCCCCTCACCATGTCCCATCTTCGCCCTCATCTCACTTAGAAAAAACAGTGGCAAAGAATAAAAGAAGTTCTGTTTTCTACCAACAGACTTTGAACCCACTTTCATCCTCCTTCCTGTGTGTATTTTCTGATGCTGCTTCTGAGCTTTACACTTCCTGAACCACAGAAATATCTACATGTTCTGTTTCCTGTCATTAAGACATGAATATAAGCTTTTACACAATTTGAGTAATCAGGCCTCCAATGGCCTGTCCTGGTTTCATCTGGCACAGTTAATTTTCTTCCTAGTAGCTATTACAATGCTTTATTTTGGATTTAATATGAGAATAATGTTGAAAACACACTGATGTTTTAGTTGTTGCTAGGTAGTGCTTATCTAAGTCAAGGATTTTTCAGTTTCGCATGCTTTGCCAGTGAGCAGGTGCACAAAAAGCTGGGAAAGACCTTAGCCAGGACAGCTGACCTGAGCTAGTCAAAGAGATATTCCATACTATAGGACATCATGGTATCTGAACTGGATGCAGTTGACCAGGAGGTGTTGATCAGTGCTCAGGGACTGGCTGAGCATTGGTCAGTGGGTGGCGAGTTATTGCACTGTGCATCACTTGTGTCTCTTAGGTGTTATCTCTCTCTCTTTTGGTTATCTTCCTTCTCATTAAAATTATTATTATTACTTCCATTTTATTTTATATTTTATTTCAACTATTAAACTGTTCTTATCTCAACCTGCAAGTTTTATTTTCATCTGATTCTCCTCCCCATCCCACTATATGCGTGGTACTTAGTTGCCACCTGGAGTTAAGCCACAACACAGCCTAATTCTCCTCTTATGCACCAGATCTGTCAGACTATTATTGTTCAGCTACTATTGAGTTTTACTAGAGTAACTAGCCTGAGAGTCAGGCCTAAAGACTTCAGGTAAACCAGCCTACATAAAGTATGCTGTTTATAGCTATTCTTACTTCCGACATACATCTGAATGCATGTGATGCGGTTTGGGGTGAGGAGATAAATACACAGCATGATGTCTCTGTTGGAGGAGTGTTATTTTAAGTTTATCGCTGTGACCAATTTTTCCTCTTCAGCTTTGAATTTACCAAAAGGTGCTCCAACCCATGAGAATTGTTTCAAGGCTAGTTCCACACAATAAGAAAGCTGAATGACCCAACTGCCCTAAATGAACTAGGGCTGGAGGTGGAAAATGTTTCTCTCTGTGTCTTCGTGCTGGCCATGTAACAGGATTTACTTCATCAGGATGATCTATGAGAGACCCAGTTTGTGACATGGTTCAAGGAGGAGAAGGCCAGACCACAACCTCCTTTTCCCACTCTTCTCCCTCCATCACTTGCTCATGGGACAGATTTGCTCGGGGTGAAGTGGGACAATGGAAGCTTTAGACCTTGACCCTTGAGTCCCATTGTGACCCATTTACACCCCATACTGTTCACATTGTCGGGAAGGTGACATTTTCACCTGAATGTCAACAAATCTGGCTGTGTGCAGTAGGTGTCAGTACTGACACATGGCCCTTTCAGGGAAAGGGATAGTCTTTATCCTAAGTCTAAACTCCTAAATCTAACTTGGGGCTTAGTTGGGGGATGTGGGAATTATGGTGGCCTTCTGCACAGGCTAAACCCCAGCTTTGGTGATGACAGAGGCAGGGCTCTTTGATGGCCACTGCCTACCCATAGACATGTTGTTCGAGGCATTTGGAAAGGTTACATGAATATCCGTTGTGCACAGAAATTCTCTCTACTGAACACATGAAGAACAGTGATGTGGTACCAGAGGTGAGCTATGGGAAGGCTGAGCAGGGATAGCACTCTGTTGTGGCATTTGTGTTTCAATGTTTGCTTGAGTGGTTGGATGCAGGCTGTGACTGGAACTGCTTAGTTGCATATGTTATATAGATACACCTCTAAACGCAATTGAGGCTAATAGGATGCAACAGATTCTCTCATTTTTCCAAAATCATGTCACTATTAGCAGTCACTGCAGCCAGGCTTCTGCCAGAAAGTTTTAGGACCTTAGTTCTGCTGACAATAAGGGAAGTTCATTCTTAAAAGGCATCTGCTTGTTTGTCACTAGTGTCTTTGCAGAAGGGAACTTCATTAGCAAAATGGATACAGTATTGCACCAGACAGGGGCCAGAACTGCAGAGAAAAGAGTTGACCTAACCCATGCAAATAGGTGTGCTTTCATAAGTTTTCCTGCTCTGCAGTGAGATGCAAAGACTAAAAAATCTTTCATGCATGGGTAAAACCGTAAATCACCCCCCAGCATTTCAGTGGTGAGAACATCTGCCTGTGATGTGGAAATTCCAGGTTCAAGTTCTTAGTCTGCCTAGTTGAGAGAAGAAACTTAAATTTCACTCTCATCCACTGCAGGTGAGCACTGTAACCACTGAATAATTTCTGTAGTGTAACATATGTATATTTGAATAAAGTTGGAAAAGACCTGAGAAAAATGTGTCTTAGAAAAACCTCATGGTTTGAGTACATATCTAAGACCAAAGAAAAAAAAAAACAACCAAGTTTACTTTCTGTTTTGAAGTGGGTAGAGCAGGAAGTTGGACCGGACTGCAAGTTTAGGGGCTACATGCTGTTTCCCAATAAAAGTCATAGAAAAGCTTCAGCTACAATGAATCATCATGTTCTACGGGGGGGGGGGGGTTAGAAAAGAAACCCCATCACTTCCTTTGAAGGTTTCCAGTCAGTTCTAGTAGGTGCCTGATCCACATAGTTTGCTGAATACTGTGAGCATATTTCCATTGACCTCAAAAAGATTTTTCATCAGGCTCAGGTTAGTTAAATATGATTATTGCAAAAGGCTTGCACAGAAGGAGAGAGATAGAGAGGGAGAAAACTATTGATTCTTAAAATGAGAGGGGTCAAAAGAAGTGGCCAATTGCTCAGAGCACATTGAGTCAGGAAAAAGGCATTTGGTGTGGAGAAAATAAAGATCACTGGATTTCACAGCACACTACTCTAAAATTTCCAGAGATACAGGAGGTAACATTCTGAAAATGGTTTAACTTTGAGTCATCATGTTCCAGCTCTTGGAAAGAACTGAAGGATAGATGATGTGAAGTAAAATGAACAGTTTCTTTGCCTCAAAACGATTCTGTCCTTCTCTCACAGTGAAGGCATGCATGACTTTCAACATAAAAGAGATTGAGGTTTAATGTGTAACAAGGAGGAAAGCAGGAACATTTGAAAAGCTAACCTTTCACATAGATTGGGCATGGCAGTGGAGAGCTCAATGCACTTCATTCATCAAAGCTGATAGCAAGATAAATACTCAGGACTCTAACTCTTCCAACAAAAGTATTTCCTTTTCACTCACAGTGGGCATGGGTGTTCCAGAGAAATCTCTCCAGCCTTATCCTTCATATTTGTGGTCAAAGCAGCTTTTGCCATCTGTGTTAGTGGGTGGGGGATGAGGTTTACTGAGTCATCTTTATGGCTGTTGAGTTCATGACAGTGTAGAGAGCCTTATCACTGGGGTCTCCAAATCAGGTAGTAAAAGCTGGTTTATACACCAAGAAAAATAATTTTTAAAAGTCAGATATGAGTAACAGGTCAACCATGAAAGGTCTGAGACATTGGTCCTAAAGAAAGCCTGAGAACAGAGGCATGTTGTAAGCTTGGGAACACTTCAAAGTTAGCTTGCAAAGCTCAGCCTCACTGTTGCCAAAAGCACTGATTCATTGAAGGTAAAATGCTTTGAGAAAGCATTTCCAGAAATATTTGTATTGTTTTCCTGTCAGTTCATGCCAGTTTCATGGCAGTTCTCAGGCTTCAAGCTTTCCAGTTTTGCAAAGCAGGGGATCCCTACACTCCGTTCATTACAAAAATATTGTTGCCACTCAGAGGAGGAGCTGGAAGGTTCAAGACCCATTCAAGCTTTTGCAGCTGACTAAGAAAGAGTGACATTTTCCAAAGTACTCACCAGCCAGGTACTTGCAGATTCTTCACAAATGAAGACAAAAACTGTGTTAGTGAAAATAAACTGGGTGCAGCCAGCTCAAGAACTGTAGAACTGACTTTTATTTAAATCATGGTATGATACAATGAAATTTACTTTTCTTCAGTTGTGCTTACACTGTGAACAAAGTGAGAAATAAACATTTGTTCAATAATAAAAGAAAGCCCTATGAAAAGTCCATCATGGATTGTAATTTCTACTTCAGCTGCTACTGCTGCCTCAGGAGTCTAAAGTATTAGAGGAAGTGAAGCATCAAATAGTTTCATGAGAGAACTAATGGGAAAGCAATACTGAGTGTACCAATCCCAAACCATCAATGTAAAGAAACAGAAGCAGCAGAATTTAAGAGACCAGCAACATTTCACACCAGAAGCTTGTGACAGAACAGAAAACTCTACTCATTTCCTGAGTCAAAGACTCGTGTCACACCCACAAGATCAGCATTCTTCCCAATAGATATTTTCCTCTTATCTCCTGAGGCTTGTTTATGTTTAAGTGGACAGAATTACATTTTTGCTGTTCTGCTTTTTCAGATGCTTTCTATGAAGCAAGATACCCATGTGGTAGAGGAAGGATCATATTGCCTGGTGAAGTCAATAGTAGAACTTCTGGTGATTTTGATGATGTTCTATTACATATTTAATTTTACAAGCAATCCTTCTGCACAATGTATGGAGAAATTGTTCCTTCCTTTGTCTCTATTTCCCACTCCATATCTTGAAAGAAAGCAATGTTTCCTTTTAAATCACATTCAGATTCTAGCAGGAAAAAACTAAAAATAGATATTGAATTTGAATTTGGGACTATTATTCCTATGGGCTTGTTACCATTAGACCTGAAGAGGAAAAGATTTGAGTGGGCTTGTTGCTATTACATTAAAATGTGGAGGAAACCTACTAAAAATGGTTCAAATCGACTGCAGCCTCATGGAACACTGATTTCTGTTGAGGGACAGCCATGTCTTGACTCTGAATCTCTCCCCAGAAGAGCAAAGAGGACTTAAAAGGTCATAGCCACTGCAGAAGGAAGGATCATAAACTCGACTTCCTCCTCAACATCCTCTAAAAATGTGTATAATATATTCTATGCAACCATAAAAGTAATTCATATGTAGCTAAACATAGCTATCCTAGCCTCGACAGGATTGCAAACAGATTAATTCAAAGAAATAAACTACTGCCCTGGTGTGATTGTGTGTTTGTGTGGGGTGAGGATGGAGATGGTGTGGTACTGTGCGCTCAGAGGACTGGATTTTCCCTAGATGTCCTCTAGTCAACAGAAGAAGAGAGCTTCACCCTGCCAGAGGGACAGAGCTGCAGGGTGCTTTGAGCAACCATGGGGGGTGCCTGTCTCCTCCATTGATAATGAAAGGTGTGTACATTAGCAAAGAAATGTCCCCATTATCTAAAGTTTGTTTTTATGAACAATCTCACCATAGCATAAAACTGATTTGCAAAAGGGAGAGGTGGTTCGGAGTGTGATGGAATAATAGCCACAACATTATGGTCTGTATAAACAACAACTTAATACCTCCAGACAGGAGGAACCACAGGAGGACCACAGGAGGTTTAGTATTAACATGAGGAAAAACTTCTTTACAGTAAGGGTGACGGAGCACTGGAACAGGCTGCCCAGGAGGGCTGTGGAGTCTCCTTCTCTGGAGACATTCAAGAGCTGCCTGGACACATTCCTGTGTGAGCTCGTCTAGGTGATCCTGCTCTGGCAGGGGGGTTGGCCTAGATGATCTTTCTAGGTCCCTTCCAACCCCTGACATTCTGTGATTCTGTAAAAACACCTGAACACAAAACCCATCATATCTAGTCACAAATAGAAGGGCTTGCAGCCAAACAGAGCTGGTTCCCTTTCCACAAATTCTGGAAAGCCAGGTTAATTTTGACTGAATTTGCTTCTCTGAAAGCAACTAACATAAGGAATGTAAAGCAGACAGAAACAACAAACTGGTACTTGTCCAGTTGTGAGATGCTGAATGGCGCTAACCGGTGGATTGATAGAAAACAACAATTTCAGGTGTACGTGGGGATAACACTGAACAAAATCCTCCACGTTTTGGATATGTTTTGTGAAATGGGAGTCTTGTTCTGTAGGCACCCTTACTGAGAGCACTACTTTCCTCTGTTCCACACACTCAGGCGAATACCCACACCTGTAAGCTAGGCATTCAATGCCAAAAACTCCTTCACTGGATGTGTTCCAGCAAAAGAATTAAAGCCTTTTTAAGGACAAAAAAAAATGGGTTTACTCTTTCCCACACTCCACTCCTGATATCTGGGGAAGTTAGGAGATAGATAACTTTGACCTATACTTGTGTTACTGCCAGTTTCTTCGAAACATTAGTTTGTGTTTGCTCTGTTTTTGTTTCAGGGATGTGTTGTGTAATGTGAGCAAGCAGAAAGCCAACTATGCACCAGCAGGAAGGCTTGGAGTACTCTGATTTTTTGGCATGATGTGATGTATTGTGAGCTGAGTTTTAAATATCTGACAGTTAGTCCTTGGAATTGGCAGCCATACACTAGAGACCAGTACCCTGAATAACCTAACTCACAGCGTATAGCTGAGACCAAACTGTGACTTCATTCATCCCCTGTGCACATAGCTTGGTACAGTGAGCATTCAGGACTTGCCTGAATGAATGTCCTGTGCTCAAGGGCAGCACCATGCTTCACAGAGCTAAGACAGGTAGCTCCACGTAGAAAGATGTTGTGCCACATGGACACTAGAAACAACTGACAGATGATAAGAACTTGGTTGTATCTTCACTGTGCTCCACAAACACACATGCACACACTTCACACTGTAACCTGGACACTGAAAGCTAAACATTCCAGTTTTGAAAATATTCACAGTAGAAAACTCAAAACAACAAAACTAAGGAAAGAAAAAAAGGAGAGAGAAAAAGAGAGATCTCTTGAATCTGCTGATCAATCACACGTATCAGTGATAGTACCCCAAAGTTGTAACAATGTGATGTAGTTGTCATCAAGGGGAAGCTGGATTTGGTATTGGTTTTGTCAGAGAGCAATGCAATTTAGGCAGAAGTAACCTTCACAAGCTCCACAACTGCAATGTGCCAATGCAGGCGCTTCACAGGCACTGAATGAATCATTTCCCATAGATGAGATACATGAAGTCAGTTCAGATGGATGGACTGAGCAGGACCAAACTGATATCAGCCTGACAAGCAAAAGTAGCAGTATATCACATATCAAATTTCTTTTGAAAGTTTTGTAGGTGTTACAGGAGAGATTTTATGCTGTCTTTTCATACTGACTGTTGGGTGACATTTTAAAGAAAGGTATTCAAAGCTGTAATCACTTTCTCAGAACAACAGGATATGCTTTAGCAGAGAGAGCTGTCTGCTACCTGCCAACTCCTGGGCTAGATTCAGCCACTAGTTTACTTTAGTGTCTTAACACTGTTTCCCATAGTATCCTTAGTAGGTGGTTCTCTCTTCCTATCAAACATTGCTTTGTCCCAAGAACCCAGATGGCTATGAAGCTTTATCAACCTCGTAGGGCAATCATGATGGAGGACACAGACTCTCTGAGTCTTCTACATATTTATATGGAAAACACATGGGTTTTTTTAATTGCTATATTTGTTTAGATAAAAAATCTAAGTAGATTAAAAAAAAATTAGATAAAAAAATCTAAAATCTAGTATGGGAAGATCTTTCCTATATTGGGAGAAAGAGTACTGATCCCAACACCTTATTTGGGAAGGAAACATTCCCTTGGCCCTGCTGTGGCATATTGATTCATGCTTTTAGCAGTAAATTGCTTGGAACATGACCCCAGGGAGACTGCTAGTTTCTAATATCTCCTGAGAGTGTCTTGGGAAGGTGCCATCACTTCATCCATTGCTCAGGACTCTTAACACCATCCATTATCATGGCTGAATGAGAAATATCCTTATCTCCTTTTTATTCCCCTTTGGACATCGGTATGAGGGAAGGTAAAAGCCAGTGCTCTTCACACACTGTGAATTTTATGCTGATCACACAAGAAAGGACTCAAAGATAGACCCTTGTTAAGATACCATGGCTTTGAATCCTTTCTTTCCAGTCTAATTTCAGAATACTCAACAATGACCCCAAGAGCAACTCCACTTCTGAACATCCCCTTCCTGTGCCTATTTAGCTCTTCTCATGCTGCATGTATTTTGAAGAGTTACTTACCCAGTAGGTACTCTACTGTGATACGTATTTTTGTCATTACTTTTCTTAGCCCACTATATCTAGCCACCATATTAACTATTTGTTCCTCTTTCTCACCTTCAAATGAATTTGTTCCACTAGATGTGAAAGGATCATTTCCCTAATTGTACTCTTTTACCCTTGTTGTTCACATTACACCTCCAGAGTTTAGAATTTAGTGCAAACTGGAGAGTACAGATGAATCACCAGCAGGTTCAATAGCTGCCTGACTTCATCATTTGACTTACAAGAGAGGTTTTTTCACTCATGCCACACTACCAGACCTGCAAACTGGTTTTCAGCATGAACTCTGCTCTGTGCAAAGCTCAGTTTCCCTCTCAGACTGCAGGCAGTGGAGTCTCATTTGTGTAGGCTGTCCCTATTTTCACCTTGGGTTGAATGCTGCACTAGAATAGAAAACATGAGTCAGAAAGGTTAAGGGTTAAACAAAAGAGGAGAAAATTCATTCAGAAAACTGTGGTTTGTAATGGGTTAGAGGAAGTACTGTACAATTTCTTGTAAAGTCACAATGGCTAGCTCATCAAAGGAAACCCCTCCTATCAGAGGCTTGCATGGTTCCTCCTGAAGGCTGAACAGCTGCCAAGCCATGACCAGGCAGTTAAGGGAATGCAAAAAAGAACCCCAAATTAAGAGCATATTTCCATCTTCCTGTCCAGCTAACTCCCAGTCCTTTCTTTTTTATGCTTTAATTACAACAACATAAGCTTTCTTAGTGATTTTTTTTTTTTTTGCATTAATCCTCTCGCTTTCTTATGAGCTGGAGTGCAAGCTTCTCTACATGGAAGTAAAGCCATGGTTTTCATAAGACATGCTGAGCCAACCTAATCACTTGCTGATTTAGAAAGAGTGGTCTTGAAGCAACTGACCTATTCTCCTAGATTGTCTGCATGCACTTACTGCTTTCTTTGAGGTTGGCATTCACCAGACCCTTCATCTGTGACCTTGTTAACTCAGTGATCTGCTCAAAAATAACCTAGCATAAAACCCAGCATCTTTCTGCTGGGTCAGCCCACAGAGATGGCACTGAACATCAAAATCAAAACAGGGCTGGGGTGGGACCATGTGGCTGGAGGTCAGAGATGGATGGCCACAAAACCTCTCCCTTTTGGTTGAGAGAAACCAGTAATTCAGCTAAACTCTTCAGGAAACCACAGCTTCAGCGTGTCTGTGACAGATGCTCATCCTCGATTACAGTGTGCTAAGGTCAGTGAACTGTTTACATACATGCATTTAGTGAAAGGCTGACTCTGTAGACTCAGAGATGGGGACTTTCCTGGGACTTCTATCTTGGTGAAATTTATGGAATAATTGTTTTATATTGGTCGTTCAGACCTCTCATTTCTTCTCTTTCAACTTCCCCTTAAAACCATTTTCTACCACAGAGCTCCCCCCAAAAAGCCAGTGTTTATCTCTTTTGACTGTAATTTGCCCTAATTGACCAAAGACCTGCACAGCCTTGCCTGTATTAACCTGTAATTTTTCCTCATTGTTTGTTTTTTTTTACAACTGTAAACTCTTCGGAGTAAGAATGGTTGATTCCAGCTGATGTGCTTGGTATCCCATGATTTACCACTTTAACATCAAAAATTGAGCCCCAGAGAGGTTACATGATATAGCCTTTCTCCAAAGCTAGTGTTATTCTAGGCATAGGTTTTCTTGACTGGATTGTTTAAATGTATTTGGAGAGGAAGTCTCAATAGCCTCTTCTACTTCATCCATTCCAAGCCTTTGTTATTCTGACAACGAGACTGTTCCAAACTCCAGTGAGCCTTATGTTCATCTTAATTTTCTGTTGCTGAATTTAAGCTCATCAGTTCTTGTCTTTCCTTCCACATACATTGAAAATATTTCTTTCATCCATGTATCAGTCTACATAGCTGCAGACAGTTACATTTCACCTCAGTTTTCTCTTCTTTAGGGTGAAAGCCACAATTGTCTCAAATCTTTCATGAAAGTTAATCTTTTGTAGGTCTTTGGCTGTGAAAAGTGATTCTTTTTTTCACAGCGTTTCTCTGGAAGCTTGTCAATTAGTCTACCACTTTCTGAGTGTGCTGTCGAGATGGACAGAGCATTTCTGCAGTAACCTGAAGGTTCAGCCAATAGAACAGTTACCACAGATCCTAATAAGAATCATGAACCTCATATTCCCTTTTTTTCCCCAACAATAGGACATAGTCACCTCATGTATGGTTGAGATCACAGTCTAGCTACAAGACTTTTTATTCAGAATTGCTGTGTGATTGGTTATTCTCGTCAATGTATGTACATATTTCTATATGTATGTAGTAGGCTGTTCCTGAAGGAACTCTGAAGCTTAAAATTCAGCACTACTCCATTCCACATAGCACATTGTTTACTTTGGCAAGATCCTTTCAAACTTTCTTCTTGTTCTCTGTCACACCTGAAGCCTTTTCTAACTACTGTGATTTGAGATTCAGTATGTCAATTTTATTGCAGAAGACATATACGTCAATGGTAGAAGACTGAGACTAGCCCCTAGTAGAATCACACTTAGTTCAGCCTTCCATGTAGAAATTAATCAAAATTAACTGTTTTCTGAAATAGTTTTCCAGTTTGATTACACCTTACTGTAATTCTATCTCGAACTATCTGTAATAGTATTTATCTTCTATTTACTTGTCCTCTTTCATTGATATAAAAGGCATATGAGCAAGAATAAAAAGCCTTAGTAGAAAAATCAGAATATTTACTGCTTCACCCTCATTCTCAAAGTGCCTTTGAGATGAGTGCTCTCTGAGATGGAAGAAGTTCAAAAGGGCTCAATAAGTTTTGACCAGTTTTATTTCCCTTACAGTTCCTGCAAGATACAGCACATTTCCCAAAATGAAGTGTAAGTGTCCCCACATTGCTTGAAAGATCTATTACAGTGTCAATACACTCAGTGAGTGCTTTTCATGAGACTGTTTCACACGCTTCACAAATATATCCAAATGAAGGTGAAAGCCATATAACTTGTATGCTGACAATACTCCAGGCTTTTCCATGACTCATTCTAAAGCTAACTCTTTGAATAGCCCTCTGCTTAGTTATTTTTAGCTTTTATCAACTCATGAAATTTCTTCCTGCAAGCCAAGCAAATTTCCACAAAGTCCCCTCAGAGCAGAGGTTGCAAATATAGAGACA
The DNA here is from genome assembly GCA_013396975.1 of Bucco capensis. Lineage (NCBI taxonomy): Eukaryota > Metazoa > Chordata > Aves > Piciformes > Bucconidae > Bucco > Bucco capensis. Next base: position 609,397 of record VWZO01016890.1, on the reverse strand, counting down.
GAGGGGAAAAAAAAAAAGGAAATGTCAAAAATTGTATAGAAGATACTCTTTAGTGGAAGTGTCAAGAGATGCAATATGTTATATGTTACCCCTAATGGTTTTAACAGTTTTAGGGGTAACAGCTCAGTTGCTGAGTTGCTTCTTATTTTGTTGTTGTGTTGTTTTTTTTTTAATTTCTAGGGGAAATTAAAAAATGGGACTTGGGTAATAATTCAATGGCAGAAAACAGTCCAAATAATCCATCAGATTCTGGTCTTCATTTAAAAAATAAAAATAAAAATAATAGTCTTGATTAGATTCTGAGGATCTTTTGACATAAAATAATTTTCACTGTTTTCACTAATTTAAACTACAATGATTCGCATGCAAGTATTCTTACATGCTATCAAGAAGCAGTTGCTCAGGAAGTAATGCAGAGCTATGGCTGAAATAGTGCAAGTTCTTTTCTAGGCCTCGACAGAGATTTCCTTCACTGTATTGGATAAATACCTTTGCCTCTTAGGCTTCCCAGTTCTGATGCAGATACTCATTTTCTTGTTGTTTTAGGTTATTTGACTTCCAAGATTTTTTTAAAGTGGGGATTATATCTCTTTGTTAGAATAGAATATTTCAGTTGGAAGGGATCTACAATGATCATCTAGTCCAACTGCCTGACCACTTCAGGGCTGATCAAGAGCTAAAGCATGTTATTAAGGACATTGTCTAAATGCCCCTTAAACACTGACGGGCTTAGGGTATCAAGCACCTCTCTAATAAGCCTGTTTCCAGTGTTTGATCACCCTCTCAGTAAAGAAATGCTTCCTAATGTCCAGTTTAAACCTCCCCTGGCACAGCTTTGAACCACTCCTACACATCTTATCACTGGATGCCAGGGTGTGGTGGCTTGACCTTGGCTGGACTCCAGATATCCACTAAAGTGGCTCTATCACTACCCCTCCTCAGATGGGCAGAAGAGAGAAAATATGATGACAGGTTCATAGGTCAAGATAAGGACAGGGAGATCACTCACCAGTTACCATTGGGGCAAAATAGACTTGATTCAGGCAAACTCATTTCTTACCAGTCATATCAGAGTAGGATAACTAGAAATAAAACTAAATCTTAAACGACCTTCCACTCTTCTCTCCCTTCTCCCAGCAGACAGTGTCTAGGGAAGGAGACTGAGCTGGTAATAAGCTAAAGTCAAGTTCCAATCCTCTCAAAACACCAAAACACCAATCATGAAGGGGTTAGTACCCAACATTAGTGCCACACAGTGTTTGGAAATCTCATTGTTCTCTAACTTGTTGATGAGAGCTGAAAAATGAGGAACTTTACACAGATGATAATCTGCTGAAAAGTGCATTTTGTTAATTTTCTCTGACTAAACTTACTCTGACATTGAGGTACATGAATTGAAAGAAAAATAAGCATATGGATCAATATTTGCTTACACAGTCGAACCAACTACTGTGAATTTGAAAGTTTCATTTCTGTCTTGTAAGTTAATTAACACGGAGAAGAAAAAAATAGCTAGATTCATTGCACCAGTCATGCTTCTGCTGACAGCAACACGTGTTTTATATTGGTCAGGTACAATGTTTAAGTCTAAAAACTTTTTCTGTAAAGTCAGAAAGCATCTTTTACCCATTCTTGCACAATGTAGTTCAGAGTGACTGCTGTCTTCACTTACAGCTCAAGAACGCAATAAAGACAATCATGTAAACCTCTCTGTCATTACTAGTGTGTGGTTTAGGTATGACTTTGAGAAGTGCTGGACACTGGCTTGTTTTCATTACTAGAAGCTAAAGGAGCTTCTCATGGGTAATGTAACTGTGTGCTACCATTTAACACAACTCAGGAAGAGTGTTTTGCTTATTTTGTTGGTTGAGGGTTTTTTAATGAAGATACTCACTGGTTCTTTTGCCTTTAACAACTGATACATAAACCTGAACTCCAAAGACATTTATGGTACCTGGTACATGGTTATGAATAAATGAAGGAGATTGATGTTCAGGGAATCAGTTGTGCATATGGAAACTACAGAACTACCTGAGTGTTTAACTTTTTGCATTTGCCTAGGTAAAACAAGTACCAAACCACCTGCGTGACTTTAGCTCATTAATTGTTCCATTGTTCCATTGTCTAAGACAATACTATTTAATATATTGATAAATAGTATTCTAGAAACTCTTCCTTTGCACTGATCTGATCCTTCACTGCTTTGATGTTGGTGTGGCTATGTGGAAAGATGTGAAGATGTGCATTAACTATTGTTTGCATTTTCTCTGGATTTTACAAGAGACAGTAATTGCTAGGCTAAATTGACAGGTTTAAGTGTTCAGAGACTCCTAACCAGCTCAGTCTGGAGATGGAATTTAAGGTGCCAACATGATTCTGACCACACTTGGAGTTTAAATTGATCTCAACTCAATCAAGGTGTTTCCACAGTAGACTAACCTTGACTAAAGTGAAACTGATTCAGTATGAGCTGTTAGATGTTGAGTAAATCCAAGTCTAACTGGCAAATGTTAGAATTTCCACCAGTAGTGCTATTGGTTATAGAATCATAGAATCATAGAACAGTTACAGCTGGAAGAGACCTTGAAGATCATGACTTGTGAAGCCTGCTTTTGGTGTCACTAAGAAGTCAGTCACAAGTACTGAGATCTCACTCAACCTGGAGAAGAAATTAAAAGAACCTAAGGGCAAGTGGAGGTCAAGGGAATATTTCTCTGAGAAATACAAAATCAGCTCCTATACCTTATCTCTTACTTTCATGTCTTACTTTCACCTCAGTAATATGAAAAATAGTATTCAATGTGATGTGTAGCTGAATAGTAGCTTTAATCAGGAGAAGCTAGACTTAAAGAAATTTTATTTCATGGATTATTGCTGGACTATGTATGTTGAAATGATAGATTTTCTGCTGCCAAGATTTATGAGTCATCCAAAGACAGCAGAATAGATAAATTGATGTATGCCTTATCTACAACAAAGGAAGAGATTGGGATGAACTCTCAAGGAGGTAGTTATGCGAATGATGCAAAAACCAAGATGTATGTACACACTGGAGGAGGAGCAGGTTGGTTTTGGCCTGGGTTCAACAAAGCCCTTCCCACAAGTAAAAAGTAGTTACTATGAAACAGATGCAATGCAGTGATGGGAAAATAGAGTAATTACCTGGAATTCAGCCCGATTTGTTTCCGTGCGTTCTGATATTCTACATGTACCAGGAACGTAATGGAAGTGACATGCATGTGATAACACTTTTATCTCAGCCTCAGTCAGCTGGGGCCCGTGCACACAACTAAGGAGTGGAAAAGGTGAAGCAAGAATATTTTTATTCTTTTTTTTTTTTTTTAGATCAACCACAGAAGCCTGTAGGTGTCAAACCTCATGTGTTTTCGAGCAACCTGATAGTCTCATTAATTCTTTTTTTTCCATTTGAGAGTAGAAAAGCTCTGGTAGTTTCAAAAGACAGAAGTACTCATTCGCATTGTTTATGCAGCATCAACTACTAAGTATTTTCAATACAATTTCATAGAAAGCAGAAATTTACAATGAAAAGAAAAAGAATCCTTTCCTATCATAGGCTAATTGATTAATACTTTGTTTAAATCTTATCAAAATAAGAGAATCCATTATGGACAGATTCTGAAACGGTTTATATCACATTCAACTTAAGCAGTTTACACTAAAGCATTTTTGCATGTGATTACATGCAGATATTACTTAACTTCAGTGTTCATAGAAGAGGCTTAGGGTGAGGCTGCAAACTATAACATATCTGAAAACCAGGGAGAAATCATGAATATGAATTAGTGAAGGTAACTGAACAAGTTCAGTCCTAGATGGAGCTGGGTATTGTTGGACCAATGGGAACTAATGGAGAATGCATCAAAAGGGAGGGCTTTGATCTATTTCTTGTAATGACAAATCTTTATTAAATGTTCCTTGCTTACTTAAGTCACTGTTTCATTTGTACCACACAATCTGAGTTTTCACGGGATGCCAAGTGACAGACTTCCCTTCAGATCTTCACAATCCTTCAAGGTTACTGTGCCAAAATGTAGTTTTCCTTTCCAAATAAAAGATTGTTGGTAACAACTCATTGTCTGTCAAACAGATATTACCCAATCAGTCCCATCAACATGATATGTTACCTCAACATGAAGCTGCAGATCCCAGCCTTGGCCAGGGATGTAGGACTACACAGCAGGCAGAACGTGAAATTTGCTGCCTGCTTTTGCGATGTCCTCACTGCAAACTCCCAGCCTGTCGTGCAAGAGCTTCCTCTAAGTCCCCCATAATAGACATCTGGCTCTGCTTCCAGCTTTCCAGAGGAGCACAGCACTGAAGAACGCTCTTGGTCAGGAAGCTGCACAGAGGGACACAAAAGCAATCTGATGCAATTCAGCACTTCTTATGGCCTCTCCAGGAAAGACAGTATATTCTTACTACATCTGCATTTGTTACATGTGTCATGACTCTCCTTCTCATCCTTCCATGCTTCTAAGGAAGAAGTTTCTACAGCTTATATCGCCTTTCTGGAGCTTCCTAGTCTTCCACTGCATCTGCACCAAACTGGCCCAGCTAAGCCAGGAAATGCACCTCACAACACGTTTTGCTGAAGTGGGGCCAGTTTCAGGCCTCTTGCTTGTCTGCAGTATCTTCCTCACAATTCACCTTGATGGAGAATTCTGGCTATTAAATTAAAAGGTGTGAATGGCACAGCAAGACCAGGACAAGGAAAGGAAGACAGCTGTTTCTAGATTTAAATGCAAATTATTACAATTTAAATGCATTTTCTCTGCAGCACATTGCTTTGCCTCTTTCTGTATTTTATAGGAAACAATTAAAGTAGAATTGAAAACCAAGATTCTAGCAATTGCAGGAAAAAAAAGATATACATGGAAGCTACTTATATCTAAATAGTACAAATGTACTTGATGTTCAATAACTCATTAACGACAGGGTCATACTGTTTATTTTTTTATTGCAGTTGTGATTTGGAGGACTAGTCCTATCAACATTTATTCATGTTTAACAGAAGGCAAACATCTGGTCCGTCCTGATAAATATTATCCACTGAACAACAATTTAATTACACTTTAGTCACAGAACAGAGGTTCGGTTTCTAAAAGGAAGGTGAAAGTACAACATAGGGATAGTCAGTAACAAGTGTGGCTAGTGCCATAAATTATCTGTTGCAAAAGATATAGAAAGTTCTTAAAGATCTCAGTTTTCTCCTGCCAATATCACAGGCAAAATTTCTCTTTCTTGTGTAGAATCAGACTAAACTTTTAATAGAAATGAAGACTGGATATGAGACTATTGCTTCATAAATCAGGCAAAAGCATCTATAGAAACCGAAGAAGGTTATTCTGCAAACTGCAGTTTCTAAGTGAGGTTCCTCTTTCAGAAAACTTGTCTTGGTGTTGCCAATGGGGCTGAATTGCTGAGAAGTCATTTCAATCTTTTTAACAGGATTTCTCTGAAAGTCTGTGCAGGAGACACCTTGAAAGTCTCTTGCACTTTTCTGTCTATTATCAGAGCTGCTCAAAATTGCCCATGTCTCTGTAGGGTCCAATAACTAGCACTAAGGGACTCTGACCTAATCAAAAGCTCCAAGTATGACTACATATTTTAAAATAGCAAAGCTAAACAATATATATATCAGGTGGAGCCTGTTGAATGAGAGACAGATTTGCCAGAGTAAACTGAAGGAAGATTTGAAGGGTGCTCTGCAGACTAAGCAGTATGTGCATTTCTTTGTCCTTACAAATCTTCATAGCTTTTGAGATATTGGCAGTGAATTTACGCTTACAGCACCCCAGGATGTGGCAAATGGCTACATGTGGCAGGGAGGAAGTTAGACAACCTGGCCAGGTTATGCAGCCTAGCAGCAGGTGATCACTGCTCCTGGTAGGCATCCAGCCACCTTGCTGCCTAGACTCCCTGTCCTTTCTTAACTCACCCCCATCATAGATAAACACAATGTGAATTCTCTTGGTCTGAAATATTTAGGGACAGGTGATTTCATGTAAATGATGGCATACATAATAAGGGAATTTCTAGGAAAACTTTTCCAACCAGGAAAAATAAGCATATGTTGGAGTGAGATTAGTCTGAAATCAGGGGTTTAGAGAGGCTTAATATGGTAGAATATCATAAATAAAGTACAAGCCACTAATAAAACAATAATTAAAAAACCATTAATTCATTTTTGGGATTTCTCAGTACAGTTTCTCTGTCTTTGTATAAACTGTAGGGTACTCAGGGCAGACACTGCTTAGAGTCTGTTGTATGGATTATAATTAGTAGAAGGATGAAAAAGGAAATTTATGTCTTCACTTAGTATTTGGACTATCAAAAATAGTCAGGGAGGACACAATCGTGAGAATTGATATTAGAGTGAGGAAAAAATACAGCATATTTTATACATTTGTTTTCATTTTGGGATGATTTTCACCACAGGAAAGTACTGCCTATGATAGATGTATTGCATTGCCACTCATGTTAATATACTACTGTTTAATGTTTTTTTTTAATTTTTTTTTAAAGTATTCATTTGAACACTGTTAATGTTTACTTAGCAGGACATTAATAACACCAGGATATTTATCATATAGGAAGTGGCTAATGAAATCTGCTTCATCTGTAAGTGAATGTTTATGTTTCAAGGCTGCACAGGATTGTTTAAACAGGATTTAGGGGAGGACAGTACTGTTTTGTTAGTGACTAACAATAAGAAGGAAGTTAAATAGCAATTAGTATGGATTTTTATTATTATTATACTTTTTTATTACATTAGGTCTCCTTCAGGATTCAGATCAATGCTGGAAACAGCTCAGCTGTTGCTGAAATACATAAGGATGTGACAAAATATGTTAGAGAGTGATGGGGTTACATGACTAGGAACCAGAGTTGTCCAGCTCTACAAATAAGCTGACTCACTGCCTACTCCTTCTATGGTGAACTCTCCCCTTTGGCTCTGACACATCTCTTTTGAATTAATGGAGTTTATATGATTTCTATATATTCCTATATTCAACAGTTAATTCAGGGCCAAACTGTATCTCCCAGTTTGATCTTTAGAAATACTCTTCCATTCTTACTGAGTTTTCTCCCGAGGGCTGCTTCAGATTGGATGCAAATGTCACGATTTTTAAGCATAACACCATCTTTAAGTGCAACTTCTGGGGAATTTTGCAGATCTCTGCCATCTAAAAACTGGACCCCATGGTTTGAATAGCAGTAGATTTAAGGGGTTTCCTTTTGAACAACATAAATGCCTTCACAATTTATAAAACAAGTCAAGCATTTGAAAATGGTATTTTCCTTCTTCCTTTTTAAGCCTAAGTTCATTATTTGAGGTTTTCCTTCCTTTCTTGCAAAAAACCTCAAAGTGGTACATCCTTCTTGCAAGGACATGTGAGAGCTGCCAGATTGCATCACAACAGGGACAGGCATGAGTGCAGAAGCAAGATCCCAGAAGAGTTATGGAGCTGCACTGGTCTTTGGCTGTCCTTCACCAACCCTAGGCTTGTTCTTTATGAACAAGGACAAGTATTAATGCCTCCCACTGATAAAAGCGCACAGTTTTTGGTGGGGCTGCACATATGTACATGTGAAATTTGGCCTAGCATGCCACCAACCAATGTGCAGTGATCTACCCTTTTTTCCCTTTATACAGTAAAAAAAATTGCAGAACAAAATCACTAGAAAATTGAGTCATTCTGGCTATGTTAATTTCATGGAAAGGAAATCACTATAGCAAAATATTTCCCTTTATTTCTTACTTCTGAAGAATGAAATCCAAATTCAAAAGGCAATTCCATTTCTTCTTTTTCCCTTCCCCTGAAATCCTGTGGAGTACAGAATATTATTCAGAAATGCCAAATCCAAACTCTACTGCACCCTTGCAACTACCTCCAAAGTCAATAGGAGTCATAGGTGCACAAGGAACTGAGTGCTTCATCAACATACAGCAGTCCTTAACCATTATTAAATGTAAATGTCTCTAGCATCAATATTTACTCCTGCTAAATATGAAGAATGTTTTGGCTTATGAGTCACCAGTTCTTTTCCAGTTAGCGCTTGCACTACCACTTCCACCCTTGAATGGAACTAGAGATTTATACACGATATCAGCACACAAAGTCAACTGTTAGGAAGAGGCAACCACAGAATAACAACTGGGAAGATAACAATATGCATCTGTCAGAGCCAGCGTGCTCCACTGTTGTCATTTTTCTGCTGTTGGTTTTCTGTGAGGCTTGAGTGGTAACTCACAAAGAGCACTGAGAAGTACAGCAGGATTTGCTCACAATTTGTTCCATGCAAGCTTGAGGTTGCCATGGGAGACAGGAAGCATTTTGCAGACACTCCCACAGCAATAAACTGTTGCCACTTCATGAACCAGTAGCAGCATGCTATGTTCTGTCCAACAGCAGGCTTCTGACCTGAGCACCAAAACTGCTGAGGGTGGGTAGAAAGTTTTTTCCCCCACTTTCACTTCTTATTTTGGATGCAGCTCAGGGCCCTGCTAAAGAGAGCAATCTGCTGTTTGCTCTAAGTCCGTAGGTTTAGTCTAGTTTCCAGTAGATGCAAGGTCTGCATAATAAAAACTCACATTGCAGTGTGGCACACTAGTCCTAAGGCTGTAAAGGTCTCATGGAGACAGCTGAGAGGAAGTTGGAATCCAATAGGCAGTTGTGTTCTTCACATATGTTATTTAGTGAAGGATTGCACACAGGAAATAAAGAATGCTTTGTCTGATTGTAGCACAGATCAGTACCTGCCAGCCCAAAGTAAAAAGTCTACTGTGATAAAAGATCTTCTCCAGTTCAGAAAGGGTGGTCCGTGGAGAAGTTCTGGTAGTTTTCCTGTTTTCAGGGCTGAATAGTCTATCACAGTGCTTCTGTAATTCTGGGTGATGACTGTACCAAGGTGCTGAGAGCCTCTCCCTGATTGTGAAGATAGCTCATTTCAGAAAGCATCACTTTAATCCTGTTCTTCTGGGATAGCAGAGTAAGAAGTGACTAATCACTAGCTGAAAAGGTAGCAGGTAAACAGAGGCAGGTAGCAGGAGATGTTGGCTGTCTACTGAAGGACTGAGAAACAGTGCTGAAGGACTGCACAGAGGAAAAACAACAGGCACTTTTTTTAGATAACTTAAATGTCTTTTTGTCTGAAAGATCAAGCCTGACAAGAGCACTGTAAAATCCAAGTGGAAAGGTACAATTCCCCAAGCCGGAGGGACAGAAATAGAAGTCCTACAGTTACCATGAATCTCTTACTTCCTAAAGTGGTCCCCAAAGGTAAGACTAAACTCTCACAAGCAGGAAATCTCATGTTGCTATTGTCTTTATACAAAGGCATCTCTTTACCAGGTTGAGATAATATGCCTTGAAGAAATAAGTGTCTTCTCTTACTTTATAGTCCTCTTCCTTTTCTGTACTCCTCCCTGACTTGCCAAATATTTTTCTTGCCTAATGGTTTGTCTTGAGGAGTGATGTATTCTCACATGTCCACTATTGACCAAACAGTATATACTAGTCCTAGAGGAATGGTCTTACCTTAGTATACCAATACATGGAAAATGCTACTATGGATTAACATAATTTATTGCTCATCCCTGGCTATGTAGCTCTATAGTGAGTAAATGCAGAACCTTAATTTTAAGAATATGTCAGTTTTGAATCGTCTTTCTACATAACTATGAGGAGATGATATGCTAAGTGTATCCCTCAACTGCAGAACAGAATCAGAGAGCAATATAGGAAAAGAGAGGAATACCAGGTATTTATTCTTTAGTAGCAAACATTCCTATAAATTAAGCATAACAGACTTTGATTTTCACCTGGATGATTTAAACCAATTAAGCTTCTTTCAGTGAAAAAAAGGTAAATGAATGAAAACACCTTTAGAGCTAATTAACAACTCAAAGGTGACATTAGAACAGCAGAAGAACAGCCTCCTGGACACAACACATCTACTTTGGGCACACAAATACAAAATTAAATGAAAAACTTTATCTTTTCCATTATATTGCTTATTCACACCTACATGCCAACAGGCACTGCATTGCCTTCTCCCAGCTAATATATTCCCAGAAGGTAACAGCACCAAGATCCCAAGTTCTGATTCTGCTTACAATCACAGTCACAGCAGCTCTGGATTTTAGGGAGCAGGCTGATGATCAGCCACTGTGGACCACAGCTAGCAAATCCTTCATTACAAGCCAAACAAAGATTTCAGGAAAAAATCTCAGTGAGGAAAAGGAAACTTCACAAAGCTCTTTAAGATTTTCCAATCCTTTTGTTTTAGAAACCTCCCAAACATTTCCGCAGGGAGAAACTAGCAACTAGGTAGAGATTTTTTTCTCTAAGAGAAGAATTGTTTTTATGAGTTATCCTTGATTTAGCCCATGAATGCAACCTAAAAACCAGTCTTACTTAAAGACAGAGGAATCACTTTGAAGTTGCACAAAAGTGTCACAAACCTTGGAAAAAAATCTGGTGCTGTATCACTTATGCTAAACATTCCATCACATTCAGCAGCCACTGCAGCCTCCTTGCTCTGTATGTGTACTTATTTCCCACTGAGACAGGAGAGTTTGAGATGCATCTAGAACTAAAATAATCCTTCTTCTTTTTACACCAGATTAGAGGCTTTTTCCTCAACCTCAAAGAGGTGATTTCTCCTACTTCACTAACAGTAGACCTGGTGGGCTATAAACTGCAGTTAATCTGCTCTGACTACTGCAACTGTGTGGGAGCACACAGGGGCACAATGCCCTCCTGTATGGTGATTTTAAAGCAATGAGGCCAGGAATAAATGTTCTGACAATGCTGACTTGGAAAGTTTTTTGGTGTTTCATTTTTGTTTTGAGGAAGAAACTAAACCAACACTGAAGACAGTAGCATGTTTAGTTAGTCAAAGTCACTGGGAGGGGAGTTTACTTTTCTGGAAATCTCATGCAGAAGACACCACAAGAAATGAAGAGTCTTCAGAAAATATTCATCTAAATAAACAAAGTGATACAACTGAATTGAATGGAAGGACAAAGAGAAGCCAGCTAGGTTCGGGTGCATGACTACCCATGAGGTCTCAAGAGGACTATTGCCTAGTCTCCTGGATCAGTCCAGTGAAACTGTTCCCATGTTCAAACAGGCAGTGAAAACAAGAGTGACAAGCTGTCCTCTCAAGGTACCTTTCTCTATGTCAGCTGGAGAGGGAGTCTGTTGGACCAGCATAGATTATTCACTTCAGTTTAGCTTAAGTTTACATTTTAGAGTTTATTATAATGAAGGTCTGATATTTTCCTTTTTTTTTTCTTCTCCTCTGTGTCAGGAACAAAATCTGTTTTTCTCTGTCAACAGGATATGCAGAAATTTCAATTAATCTCTTACTGGTTTGGGTTTTGGGCTTTTTTCAGTTAAGAAATTGATTACCCAACAGTGACTATTCCTGCTTCACAGTTTTCCACCAATTCCATAAATTGCATTAAAGTTTCATCATTTCCTAATTCAGGTTTTCTCAGAAGCATTACTCATCATTGAAGAATGTTGTGGTCATTAAAAAGGTTAGGAGATAATATTTTCTTACATTTTTGTGGCTGTTTTCCCTTTTGAAGAGAAAATATTATGGGAGAGGAAGCTTCCCTGCTGATTGCAGTTGCTCAGTTTTCCTGTCTTTCTCTGTTTTTTATTTCTATAATTTTTCCAATTCAAAATCTAAAACAAGTTGCTTTACAAAAAAAAAAAAAGCTTGAAGCTGCAAAAATATTTTACTTAGAAATACCACTGGAAAGCCTAAAGGGATAAACCTCCTTTGTCCTTTCTGTACTCAAAGAAAGCAACAGGAGGGTGATAGAAGGTTGTGAGTGCTGCTCTGAGGTCCTTCTGCAGGTTTTAAAAGAAGAACATGCTATCATCTGAGCCACTGCTGACCCCAGAAAGAAGGAGAAGTTACAGGAGGAAATGATCCACTCTTGCCTGCAGCAGCTGGGCAGCAGAGAGGAGTGCTGCTACACAGCTTCTTTATCTGAGCAAGCTGTGGAGCTCACTCACTGTTAGATTTTTCTTTCTTCTCCAACTTACACTGCTAGTCTTTTCCTCAATAATTTTTCCCCCTTTTTAAAAAGGAATCTGATTTATCATCAGAGCATCCATAACAGCAAAAAATCTCCCCTCAAGCTTTCCCTCCCTCTCCTCATGCCAAGTTCTTAGCCCTACTCCTTTTTCTCTTGCTTCTTTAATTGGCTCTTCTCCCATGCCTTGCAGCCAGAACCTTTGAAGAAATATTCAGCCTCCTCCACCTTGTTGGTTCCCTGGGTGTTCCTCTTGCTTCATAATGGTGCCCTCACTCTGAGATCTGCTCTTCTTCAGTGAACTCTGATTGTCCTCATGTACCCTTATTACCCTGGGCTTCCATTCACTCATCTCCTTCCAGTTGCAGCATTTTCTCCTTACGAGGAGCAAGGGCTTTATTGATGTGAGCAAATGCCACCAAGGCAGAATGTGATAGAGTATCTACATTGGCTGTGCAGCTCTCTCCTTATGAACCTCAAGGAGCTTGTCCAGCTCTAGGCCTGTTGCTCAATATGTGACCCTAAGATTTGGGAATTCACCATACTGCCTCCTGGGTCTCCTGAAAGCCCTTTCCTGCTCTATCAAAAATGCCCTTTGCAATCTCCCACCTCATGCCTCCAACCGACATGGGCCACTTCATTGCCATCCACATTTCCCATATGTGTCCTTGCCTATTGCACTGTCTCCTGCTTTCCCTAATGCTCGTTTTCACCACATGTCCCCATGTGACAAGGTTGTTCTATGTGTTCCCCATGCTACACCTGTCCTAGCCATGCATGGTAGGGCTCCTGTCTCCTGTTCCACATGGCTTAGTCCCACTTCCATATCTCTGCTCAGTTTATATCCTATATTCCCCTTACAGCCTCTGGATCTGACTTCAAACCTCCTCCAGCCAGACTTCGCTCATGCAGCACAGTTATGTTAACCCTCTGTTTCCTTTTCCCTTCTCTGTCACTCCCTGTGTGACCTTGGATATCTTTCTCCTTTGTCTTTAGGACCTTCTGTCTCTAACCCCAACCTTCCATCCTTCTCCTAGACACTGCTATAACTTCCCCACTCCCTCCTTGTAAAACCGTTTTACTTTTTTTTTTCTTCTCCCTTTGGAATCCAGGATGCAGGCATTGTTCCTGGGCAGCTTATTACACAGTGAGCACTAACATGGGCAAGCAGATGAGACCTTGATTTTTCTCTGAATCAGGCTTTTCCAGGGTTCTGATTTGTACCCTTTTTAACAAGGTTGTTCCTACTGATGCTAAAGAATCTCTTGACATACAGGAATGAAAAACTACTGTGCTAAAGTTAGACAAAATCCTGTGAATTATCTATTTTTTTATAGTCTCCTAGATATCTGAGTGGGAAGCAAAAGAGTAGCTGGCACATCAATGGCTGTTTTGGTGGAAAATGTGAGTCGCCTTCATCTTCATTCAGAAACAAAGGAAGATGAGGAAGTATTGCTCCCCTGTTGTATGATAGCTTCTTTTTTGCTTCCCAAAAGCGAAGGCTGTGTGAATGCATCCCTTGGGTCCTTAGCCTGGGCCTCCATGGAGCCTCCATACCCAATTTTTTCTAGTTTCTCAGGTGCCACAGCTGTATGTCAAGTTTTAAACCCTTAAGATTAAGCATGTCAACACTGCTAGTGTCAAATGGTAATAAGTCAAGTTTAAGACCTCATTCAACAATATAACTGTCTCAAAAACCGAAGCACTTCTGAGATCTCCAGGTGTGTTTGCTTCACATTTTAAACTGAGGGTAGTTTGGTTGTTTTTTTTAAACGCACTTTGTTCTGGAGCCGAGATTCTATGACATGCTTCTAACTTTATTTATTGTAGGAGGTATTTAGCAGAAATTTCTCTTTGAAAGGATAAAACTAGTCTGGAAAGGACCTAAAATGTCAGAAGAGTCTTCCTGTCTTAGGGCAAGATCACATTTTACCCAGGTTGTAAAGATGAGTTTTTCACACAAACTGAGGTATGTAGAACAAAGATGTCTACATCTAAGCTGGTCCCTTATCAGGTTTTTTGCCCTCTAATCTGTGTTGCAAATAAATTCTAGAGAATAACTGGTCCACCCAAACCCCCACATCTACATTGGGATGCAAAGGATCACTGTCAGGATCTACTGACTATACATACTAAATTTCCACAGATCAGACTGGGCCTTAAAAAAAATAATTAGGTGTAGATACCTACCTTGTAGTGTTTAAAGGTAGGGAAAACAAACTCTAGATATTTGTGTATATGCAAGCTACCTATCTTATTCCAGTGCAGCTGGTGGAGCCTTGGCTGGTAGAGTTTAGGATGCAGTTTGTTCAGCCAGTTGTAGGTACCTATGTTGTGATGACATGGATCACACTCTAGCCTCCAATGGCCAACCAATTTTCCACTGCTGTAAAGGTGGTCTGCTGTGAAGTCAAAGCCAACACTGTTTCCAAAGTCTTTAGTTGTTCCCAAGGTTCCTCGCATTCCCCTATGCAATTCGTGTCACCACTTTGTTTCTTTTACCTTAGAGACTTAATAACCTTACCCCATAGTTTGTAATTCTCCTTTTCCAATAACAGCCCATTTCCAATCCGTTATGGATACAGGAAACAATATAACCTCCATCCCTGCAGCAGTGTTTTTCTTATTTGAAAATTGTATAATCAAAATTATAATTTGGTAGAATTTGTGCTATTTTAAAAATTAGTCACTTAAATGCATGTGTCTTAATTACCATAAAACTGCTAATACGAAAAAAGTAACAAATAGAAAAAAACCTACATTTTTCAGTTGAAAACTATGCGAAGATACTTCTAGCTTCAAGGAACAATACAGTGAGTATAGAATTATATGCTACACTGGAAAAAAATACTTCAAACCCCTCTACATTTCTATACTAAAAACCTTTTATGAACACCCTAGAAGTCTGTCCAATGACATTTCTAACAAAAGAGACAAGACTATGAAGTCGTTGTCAATAACTGATTCTGTTCCTTCTAAATTCTTCCTGACTGAGCTGTTCTCAGGCACTGTTCCTTAGACTAAGCTATAACTCCTCTAGCTGCTATGACTTTGTGTCCCTCACAGAAATTACAGAGTAAGGAAGAATTACTCTCTACATGAGATTTAACCAGCTTCTTCAAACATAGATTTNGTGGGGCCTCATGAGGGCAGAGTAGAGAGGCAGAATCACCTCCCTAGACCTGCTGCTCATGCCTCTCCTGATAGCCCAGAAAAATTTAAACTAGTGAAAATAATGCTTTTAGATCTATGCAAATATTTTTTCTTAACATATGTGTTGTTTTTTTGCCTTAGTTGTGTATTTTACAGACATACAAAGATTTTTGTGCGTACACAAATAATGCATTGTCTTTTAAAGTACTATATGCTGTGAATATAAAATATATCTTTAAAAACCTGTAGGACTCTTTCTTCTCTTTTTGACTATAATTTATTTCAGTTAGTCTGAAATCTTTTGTATATAATTTATTGGTAATCAATTGATTTCTCCTCATCTATGTTTTTGCTCTTCCCAACATTTAACTATGAATTTAGCCATGAGGCAGTTTTATCCTGATCCTATTTACTTTCCAGTAATTTGCCTTTAAACTTACTGTTTATCAAGTCAGCACTGCATTGGTTGAATTTATATCCTATCGGAAGCTGGATGTATATTTTTACACAAAAATCACCTGAGGATATGCTAGTGCTGGCAAACTGCTGTATTCAAGTATGTTCCTACCATCTCTGCATTTGATGCCATATTTGTCCTGAGGCACTGACCCTTTAAATTCAGCCCAGTTATTTTTGGTCTCTTCACTTATCTATTTTCAACCCTAAAATGAATGATATACAGCAAATAGTATCAGAAGAAGGTTTGTAACTAGTGCCTACTGTGTGTCTTCTCTGAGAACACTGCCAATGGAAAGTCACATATAGAAATAAACAGTCTATTCGCTACTGCTAATAAATATTTGCTTCCATTTTGTAAGGAGGCAGCACACACATTGCCTGTGAAAACCAATAAAGTTCTGTGAGCAGAAGGTTTCCAGAATCAGGCACATATGTTCTAGACCAATACTTAGAAAATTAAATAGAAACACTTGATAAATATGTCTGCATCTCTTTTATCTGAGCAATCCAGTTGGATTATGCAGTAAAACTGCAACAAGATCACTTGCAAAGAAGAAGTGATTAGAATTCTACTTTGTTTCTTTGAAGTACTATATCATTCTGTTTACGTTTTTCTAGCCTTTTGTTTTGAGGCCTGCTGGGCATTGTTTTTTATGGGAACTACTGGATTAGGTCAATTATGATAGGTTGACCTTGACTTGATGCCAGGTGCCCACCACCCAGCCACTTTATCTCTCCCCTCCTCAGCAGGATGGTAGGGGAAAAAACAAGATGGAAAAAACCCTTGTGGGTCAAGATAAAGGTAATCAAATAAAGCAAAAACAAAGGCTGTGTGCAGTAGCAAAGGAAAACAAAATGTTTATTCTCTGCTTCCGATAAGCAGGCAATGTCCAGCCATTTCCTGGGAAGGAGGACTTCAGTACCTGCAGTGGTTGCTCCAGAAAACAAACATCGTAGTAACAGATGCCCTTCCTTCTTCCTCCTTTCCCTTAGCTTTTATTGCTGAGCAAACATCATATGGTATGGAATATCCCTTTGGTCATTTTGGGTCAGCTGTCCTGGATGTGTCCACTCCCAAGATCTTGCCCACCCCTAGCCTACTGGTGAGGGGAGAATGTTAGAGAGATAGCTTGATGCTGTGGGAGCACTGTTCAGCAGGAGCCAAAACACTGGTGTGTTCTCAACACCTTCCTAGCTACCAATACAAAGCACAACACTAAGAGGGCTCCTATGGGGAAAATTAACTCCATCTCCACCAGACCAGATACAAACATCAACAAGGAAGCAAACATCAAAGGAAAGCATTTAAACATCTACCTACTTTAAAATATGCAAGTATTCTCCTTGAAATCAGTGGGCCTGCTTCTATAATCAAAGTTAAGCATCTGCTTAAGTATTTCTTGGCCTGGGTCTGTAACACAGATGGACTAACAGTGGTAGTGAGTTTCAAGATGTCATAATGACAAAAAAGTCTCCATTATATCATTAATCTAGCTAGATATTTATATGGCATACATCTATATAAAAATTGCAGTAACTGTCTTAAAGTAGCCAAGAGTGAGGTCATATTATCCCCCTGAATCTAGCCTAATTACTGGCTCTTCATTATTGGCCTTCAAGGGCAGTTAGCTGTGCCATCTTGAATAACTTCATGAACACCCCGCATTCACTGCAAAAACATAGCTGAGCCCTCTGTTACAGGCTGCATAAAACAATCTCACTGGCTTTGCACTGAAGGAAGAGGAGAGTTTCTCAAACTCATATTTGCTGCTCAGCAAAGGACAGCTTCTAGCCAAGGAACAACAATAAGGACCTGGGGACAAGATCTTCTTAAACCACTCCAGCCATGAGAGGCTGTCTCATTTGGTCCACATGCCACATCCCTGTGAAAGCAATGAATATGTTTCTTGAAAAATTCCCCCTCTTCCCACCTCCAAAGTCTGTTGACTGTAAATTATCCTAGAGATCGTTAGTTAGCTGGCTTCACATTCATAACACAACAAATATTTCCCCTCCAGCATCAAGTCGTTCAGGCTTCACAGAGGATAATTCCTGAAGTAAAGCAGCAATCTTCGACACAGAAGTTGCTTTCCATTCCACAAGGAAGAAGGTTTTGTTAATCATGCAACTATTTAGAAGTCACTGTGCACCTGAGCTCAGAGTCTATAATTTATAACCTACCCACCCACACACGTACACTGCAGTCAGATCACGGTTCCCACAGAAAATCAACATGCTGAAACACAAGACCCAGCACTGTTCCAGGCAGTGATACAACATTTAAAGGAAAGATATAGGATGATTTCATAAAGTCTCTGGGTAGCATAGGGCAGGAGAAATGTACCCTTCACCTGCTGCAGAAAGTTAACATGTAAATATGCAGATGTAAAGGAGATACACTTTCCTTTGATCTCATCTCACCTTCTTTACAAACCAGGACTTGATGTCATGGAAGCATAGTTTCCAATTGCAAAAGACAACCAGTGGTTTAAAAAAAATCTCTTGATGAAAGGATTGAAGGCTACTCAAAAAAAACCCTGAAAAAATTAACTCCTCAACACATGATTTTCCTATCAGAAAATCAAGCACACCTACTGGAGGAGACACCAACTACAAACAAGTCAATAAACAAAAAATTTTTGTGGAACTTCCTAACAAGAAATTAAAAATACTACCTTCAGCATTAATCATAATGTCTGCATCCAGTTGAATGAATAAAAATCTTGGTCATTTACAGCCATGTTCTTCCACATAAGCTTGTTTGGCATTGAACCACACCTCCCAAGAGGTGCTAGTCCAATCCCTTGGAAGAGTGCAGTACATCATTTAACATTCAGTTATATAACGTGCAGCTGGTTCAACTTTTTACCTCTGTTCAGAATGAAGACAAGTGCTGATATACCTGCATTTTTCAAAAGGAAGTTATTCTATTTTTTTTAAATTAATTTCAAACAAGACACTGCCAACTTCCTGCTGGCATTCTGGTGTGTGTCCTCACCAAAATAACCATGAACTTGAGTGTTTTTATGTAGGCTAGGTAGCTATAAACTTTCCTAGTACTGGAGTAACCAAGCACATCATAAATATTAATGGAGTTATCCTTCCAACATTGCTATGAGGCTTTATTATCCTCATTCAGCAAACAGAGAACTGAATATCAAAGTCACTTGCCCAAGGCAATACAGGAATTTTGTACTGGTGCCATAACTGAGTCCATATTTCTTGAGTCCTCATCCAAATTTTCTTTTCTATCCTCTTATACTAGACGCAAAAGTAATTTTTGTGGCTCAATATTTTCTGTTCATCTGGTTCTAAGCTATTTTCTTACACATGTGATCATAGAAGATGCCAAAGTGAGCTCTTATTTTGGTATAAGAGATGGTGCACCTATACAAGGGGACCAGGATTTAATTTGAAGTCTTGTTCTCTACTTGGCACAACCCCTGCAGAAAAAAGGAGTGCTCTGTGTTGCAAAACCTCCAGTGATTGCTCTGGATGATTAAGAAGTAGTATTAACACATTCCATGGATGAACTAGCCAATCTTCCCTAGCCTTAGGGATAGAAACTAAAATCCTGGGCCTAGATGGGGAATTCAAGAGATTTCAAGAGCGGAAGAGTATCCCTGGAGAAAAAATAATAGCACTGGCTTGCATTTGATTGCCTTTACTTTACTTTGCCCTTACATTTGCCTTTACACTGACCAAATATGCACACACACCCACCTTGTAAGCAGGAGAAATAAGCAAATGTCACCCAAAGAGCCTTGCATAAACCATGTTTCCAGTTTGCTTAGGTTCACATCTCTCAAGTCTTGCTCTTAAGTTATTGCGCTCAAAATTATATGTCAAAAACTACCCAGAACTGTTGTATTTTACCTAGTTCAAGATCAATATTCTGATTTTCCTGCTATACCGTAACTACAGCTAGATTTGATAAAAATTTACTCCAGAATTCAGACAAGGCTTTTAACTGACCAAGAGCAAGGCTGAGATTTGTCATTCTAGGCACAGTCCGACGCATGAGCTATAAGAACCTACAGATCTCCAAGGTGATATCACAGTCCTTGCACTGCTGAGGGGTTGGGTTGTTAAACATAGAATGCAAAAAATAGTGAAATATTTATGTCAATATTTAAAACCACAATGATAAATTATGTATTTAAGACCCCTTAAGTTGAATATGCACATCTGAATCATAAACTGGTGTTTTGGCAAATATTTCAATAACTTGATTTAAAGGCAAGATTTCATGGCTCTCAATTTAAGGGGAGTGGGGCATGATGCAAATAAGATGTGTTTGAGAGTAAAAGCAGCCTGGAAATATTTGCAGTGATGTCTAGCTTTCATCTCCATACTCACCAGAATGTCATTCCCACTCTCCTCATCAATGGACATCTTAAAAATAATGCATGTTCTTTTGACCTCCAGGCCCATGGCTTTTCCTACCTCAACTGCACATTAAGTATTTCCTAAACTCCAGCTTTACTAACAGCTTCTAGCTTAATGAATTCTTCAATAGTTCTTGTCTTTTTCCACCAGGACATCCAGATATTCTGATACAAATATCCTGATTCCTCTTGGTTAATGTTCAGATCAGATTTTCTGTTCTGGGCTTCAGTGTGGCCCATTACAGTGGTGGAAACCATCTCTTAAGCTAGGGTATAGAATGAGTAGTCCTCAGTGTTTGAAGATGCTTTTGTTGTTGAAGTATATTTAGTTTCATGTCCTCTCTGCAGTAGTTTGAAATGACCCTTAGGAAAAATAACTACAGCTCAGCTAGAGTTAAACTTTGCACATGTTTTGAGGTCCCCTAGAAACTGTAAAGAGTTAATCTACACCAACATTAGACAGAGTCTGTAAGACACAATCTACTCCATAATTCTTAGGTCATATGGGGATATTTCTTTGTATACCTATTTATTAAGGTGTCATAGATTAATTAGGCACGATGCCACTAAAAAAACTATGATAAGCAGTGCATCTTATATGCTAATAGTATGAGTGTCTCTTATATAAGTGAATCATCTCTATTTCCCAAATCAGCAATTGTGTTTTGCCCTGTAGGTAAATGTCTTTCACAGAAATTATTCCCAGAACTTCTTCAGAGAACATCTGAGATAGAACTGGAACATCAGTAATTTATCTTTCCACACCTATGTCAGAGCTCTTTTGGCCAGTAATTGTTGAACTCATGTCTCCACCCCAGGTGTGAGGTTCTACTCCTACCTTTGAATTGTCTTTGGGATCATGCCCCTGCCACGGCTCCCTCCCCGCAGTCTAAAAACACTGCTGTTGATAATGGCTTTGTATCTAAGCCCAAAGTGCAGTGCTCTGTTCTGAGAGCAAGCTCCCTGTTTTCAGAAAGACTACCTGGCAAGGGGCACAACTTAAGATGAACCTGAGTACCCATTCTTTTCAAAGCTGGGAATTCTGAGGAGATGAATTAGCAAACTGTGATGATAAAAACCTCTGACTTCTAAGAAATGTATATAGCAAAGAAAAACACATCCAGGTGAGGGAAAAGTGCCTAAAATGTAACAAGGTTATAACATTGTAACCTGTTACAAGGGTGTAAGAAATGCCTCTTACATAGTTAGGTTAAACTGTTAAGTCTTGTCATATATTTCAAGGAGTAAAAATGGCATTTGTGACTACATCAACTGAGCAGGACAACAAATCCTCCTGTCTCAGGCTGTAGGTACCAGCTGGGTGGCAGTTCAGCATCTCTGAAAATGAAGGCACTCCTTGAGGCAGCCAGATGATGCTGCCTCAGTCCTGGAAGCTTTGCCCTGTTTTGGTTTGGTTTGGTTTTGGGGGGTTTTGTTTGTTTGTTTGTTTGTTTCCCTGCTGGAAAAACAATACAGCAAGCAGTAGGCAATCCAGAAGGCTCCTGGAGTGTCTCAATGAGAACTTCCTAACACAAGAAATAGACACCCCTAGCCGGGGCGGGGGGGTCAATACTTGATCTACTGGTCGCCAATGCAGATGAGCTCATCAGGGATCTAAAGACTGGAGGCTCCCTGGGCTGCAGTGATCATGCACTGGTGGAATTCACAGTGCTGAGGGTCACTAATCAGCCAAGAAGCAAAGTCAGGACCCTGGATTTTAAAAAAGCAAAATTCCAGCTCTTTAAAGAGTTATTCAGCAGGATACCCTGGGAAATGGTCCTCAAGGATAAGAAAGCAGAATAGAGCTGGCAGATCTTTAAGGACGTTTTCCATAGAGCACAAGAGCTCTCAATCCCCAGGTGTAAGAAATCTGGTAAGAAAGG